>VWYI01023795.1:110585-201610 GCA_013399455.1 Anthoscopus minutus | reverse complement strand
AAACTCACTCTAAATAATTAATCTATTTTTTTATCCACTTGAGAAACAATGATACATCACCATCTCTTCTTCCTTATCTGGCTTGGTGTCCTACCTCTTTCAGTACCCTCCAGAGGACTGTTCACGCTATAAATGATGAATATCATGCAGGATTTACCATGAAACAGAAGAGTCTAGAACTCTTGCGTGGAAAATGGACAACACTGCCTCACCTCTGCTGGTGCCAAGTGCAGCTTTTGCCTCTCTTAGTCTCTGCCTACAAATCCCTTTTACTTTTCCTGCAGAAGAGCACTGAAGAAAAAGTACCTGCAAGACAGAGTGTTGGTGCTGTTTCTTTTCATTGCTTTGTTAAAATTCCTTTAATTTGCTGTATTTTTCTGCTTTTAAAGAATTGAGAAACTTTACTAGGAGCGCTGAGAGCAGTGAGAAAGCATTCTTGCTGCAATTTGGCAATAGACATGGATAACACAGTGATTGTCATCCCTGTGCCCAGTACTGTGCCACTTACTGCCCTCCCACACACTAACAAATGTACAGTTCAGGCTACAAGTCGTTAAATCCTGTGCTCCTGGAGTCCCACAGCAAGAAGGGAATTTAATTTTGCATTTTTATGAACTGTATGTGCCTCCCTAATTTCCATGAGAATGCACAACAGGTCCCGTAAGAAAAAAATCATTACAATGAAGCAACTCACCAACTAAATTTCTTATGCCCTAAGTCCTGAATTCTCACTGAGCCTCCTTTCTCATGTACTTAACCCTTTTTGTTAAACAACCACCACTCACCAAAACCACTGCCAGGTATCAGGGTGGGCAAAAAAACCCACTGAATAATGTGCTATAACTCTTCTGACAGACGAGACAGGAGTAGAAAACTGTAACAGCCTCTTCTGCATTACAAAACACGAACAGGAGAACAAATGTGCTATGACCTACTGGTGACAAATGAAGGTAATATAAAGCCTTGTAAGATTTCAGCTTTATTAGTGTTATTTAACTTCTGAGACCATTAAAGGAGGCATATTTGATGAATACAGCTGTGGGGACAGAATGGTTTTTGTTACAAAAGCCTGGTGTGTCACAGAAGAGAAAAATTACAGGACAAAGCCAAGAGCTGTACAGCTTGGGAAGAGCAGAAAATATGAGGCCAAGGCGGTCAGTACTTTTTAACAGCTCAGATGTTACCAGGGAGAGGGCACCCATGATGGACATTGTTGGAGAAGTTCCCAACTCCCAGTGGAAATGGCTGGAACAGTCAAAAGAGAAATTCTGATAAAAGCTTCCCAGTGTCAATGAGAGCAGAAGTGTGCCTTGATCACACTGTGGGAACACAGTGCGAAGTAACCCTCCTCTGCCCCCAAAGTAATCCTCGCTAGCTCCGTCAAGGCGGGGGTTCGGAGGGTTCTTCACAACCGAGAAAAGACCAGCACGCTCCCTCTCCTCCAGGGTCAGGAGGTCTTTATTTCTGGCTGGCTTCCGGGGAGCGAGACCGTACCTGTTTTCCCGGGCTCTTTTCAATCCTCGGGGATAGGGGCGGGGGGACACAACACGAACCAATGGGGTAACATTTCAGTGGCAGGGAAGGGAAGGGAAAAACGCGTCACAGCTGCAGGGAGGGGTTACACAGAGACCAGGAAACTCCCAGGAATATGCATCACCACAACAGTGAAATGCTGGAATGACACATACTGCCTCATCAAATCTAATCATCCTTTTACAGGCTAAAACATTGCAGGAGACACTCCTGAGGATCCAGTAGTACCTCTTTTCCCAGCAAAAACTAAAAGGAGCAAACAACCATCTGTACAAAGGGCAGATGTGAATTTTTGTCTCCAAACTGTGGCAGCCAGATGTTGATAAAATAACGTGACTTTTAACTCAGCACACACCTTATTTATCAAGATACAACCTCCAGAAACAAGCACTGGAACAGTTCCACTAAATACACACACCATATATTGTTCCCACAGTCAGTTAATTATATAGCCTAGTGGAAAAGCCTCGTTAATGTTATGCACTTTACAGAAAGTATCTACATCTATCAGTGGACACAGTGGAACAGTATCTTGTAAAAAACACTTGCCTGATTAGCTGTGTCTTCCCTTTTAGAGACAACAGAAAGCTCTGAATGACAACTTTTGGCCATGACCAACCAATCATGCAGCAATCAAAACTGAACATTTTTAAGAACAAAGACAGAAAAATCAGAAATTATCAGGAGAGCATCATAGTAACAGATGGGCTATGTAAAGGTTTTATTTTTTATTTACAGCAAATATATTACAGTAAAAAAGGTTAACATGACTCATGGTTGTGGAAGGATGGTACATATGCTTACATCAAAAAAGTTTCATTTCCTTGGCACTAACTGAACTGAATGCGAGGATTCAACACAAAAATAAGAAACAAAACATTTATTAGGCAAACTCTAACTGTACACATCTGCAACTGGGGTTTCAATGCAATCCAAAGAACACAAACAAGTCATCAGGATGGCAAGGACTTTTTCGATGAACATGTTTAACCCTCAAGACAAGGCTGTCTGGCACCATTTAAAAGTTGCTGTACTGAACACACTGATTTTGAAGAAATGTCATAAATGATTAAGACACTGAAACTGCACTCAGCACAGTGAAGAAGCCCATTATTCACCTTATTTCTTTTTTTACTCCCACAATACCAGAGTGTTAAAAGGCTGCATGGCAGACAGGCTGGATGCAAGAGCTGGAGGGTTTTGCCTGTCAAGCAAAGTGACCTGCAGCAAGAGATGTGCTTTCTGCAACAAACCAAATAATACACAGCTTGTATGGCTTCAAAGAAGATGATCTAAGAACAGCAAATGTTGAAGCCTTATAAGATCTTTACATCATAATCAGAATCCTGAGAAAAGCAGGATCCAAATTACTCCAAGTGAATGTGGGCTTACTTATACACAATAAAATTGTCCAGATACAACAACAGTAGTAAACAGAGTTAATGCAGTGTTAATATTTTTACATTTTAATGACTAGCTATAAAACCAGAAACTAGCATGTTCAAATCTGTTTACATTTCCTGAGCTTAGTTAAATGAAGAAGGAATGAACATTATAAAAATCCCAGTAAGTCACTAATAAATTAAAAATGTACATAACCACTATAGCTTAAGAAGCTCAGAGTGAAGTCTGCCTATCTGGTACCCTTTCTGTAGGAGTCCTGTACAGAAACCATGCCATTAACTTCACCAGCAATACTGAGATGCTATGGAATTGTAGGTCTTTTTTTTTTTCTTGCTCTTCCAGCAGATCGCCTGATGGCCTTTCCTAATCAAATCACATGAGAGCATTCAAAAACTGCAACCCTCTACTTGCAGTGCACAAAGCCATGTTCTCAGCAACACAATTTACAACTGAAATTCAAATTTCCTAGCTGCTGTTATTTGGGTGGGCTCTCAGCTCCCACACACAACATCACTACCCTGGCAGCAGGTTTGGTATCCTTTGGGGGAACCAACCAGGAAACCCTCAGCAATATCCATCTTAGCAGTTTCTTTAAGAGCCAACATCTTGCATTTGAGAAAAGCACTCGACCTACATGAGTCATACACATGTTTATTTATGCATGTTTATTTCCTGCATAGAGAATACTGTGTACCTTGGAATAAAACCCAAGCCTTGAGAATATATTTGTAGCAGTGCTATGGAAGATTAATTCAAACCCAAACAATCAAACTCAACGGTCTCAAAGACTTGCACAGCACAAACTTTGATAAAACAAACCACTTTTTAAAAAACTGCCTGCTTATAGTATACTTTTATTTTATGGTATAGATAAAAGAGAGGTAGAAAGGTTTATCTCCTCAGTATCAGTTTCTGTGCAGTATTTATAAAGTATCAGAAAAAAATCTGTAGCTTTTCAGTGAAAATGCCAGCTTTTCTCATAAGAATTATAAGGAATCTCTTCTTTCCACCTAAGTGCTGCAAATTAAATGGAACCTGGTTCAGAGGAGCTATTCTTTCCAGTAGCCTCACCACACCAATTTTGTTACCAAGTTCTGCTTCTAAGAAGTCATTACAGAAATACTCCTAAGGCTCAAAAATTCCTCAGAGACATAACCCACCAAACCATATTTACCAGCCAAACAGTATGAAGTCTGCTCCTAAAAAAATCACTCACTTTTGGTAGACTTGCATGATCCATCTTATGCAAGCTACCAAAAGGGACAAAGAATGGAAGCATGGAAGGGCATGTGGCTCTTCCCCTCTTTGGTGATGACCTGAGATGTGAGTACCATCATCACCCTGTCTGGCAGAGAATCCTGAAAGCAGCTTCTCTTCCTGCCATGATCCATTCTCTGTAGCAAGAGGATGGATGGTGCTTTAGTAACAAGTGCTTCTAAAAAAAAGGTAGGAAGGAAGACCTGACCAGGAAACACAGCTGAACAGAAACCTTACTGGTAAGATAAATATCCATCTTTTCCTGGTGTTAAGACAAGCCTGCAGCACTAGAGTTTTCATGATTGTCACCAGACAAGGGAGAGATGGAAACATCAGCTGCAGACATCAAGAGTGTGATCCAGAGTGCAGTGCATTTCCCACGGAGCCGAGAGCCTTGGGCCCAGCAGTGCCAGGGGAAGGCAGGTCAGAGGCACCAGGGTGGGATCTGCCCACAGGGGCTCCACTCCTGACCCCTGCTCTCATGGCACTGCCAGAACTGATCTCTCTGTAAGAGAGGACCTGCCTGCTGACATTTCTGGGCACACAGGGCTGGAGCTCCAGCTTTATTCACATAGCAACGACTGTTCAAGGGTGGGATTTGAGCCATGAAAGTCAGACTGCTGCATGGTGACCTTTAATTTACCCAGTGAATGTTAAGCAAATTACATTAAATTAAATTCAGTCAAAGCAGATGCTAGCTTATTTACTAAAAAGCTCAGCTTTCTCTTTCTATCAACTGGTTTTAGAGATCAGCAGCTCTTGGGAGCAGACCTTCGCTCTAACTTAGGTAAGAGCAGCTCCACAGAGATGGCCACAGTGACTCTCCAGCAGCAACACCAGCCTAAAAAAGACCTGGCTGGCTCTAAGGATGCCCAGCAACAGGTCATGAGAACAGCATCTTTGCTTCCTTGCTCCCTACACTTCCTTTCCGACCCAGGTCTTCTCCCTCCCTCCACAAAAACTGCACCAGACTCACAGTGGAAGACAATTCTTCACTGCCAACATTGCCTTCTACTGTCAGATACTCTAAGAAATCTATGAATTGATTAATAGAAAGAAGTATTTACTCTGTTTCAGAAAGTCAGTACTGCTCTGCAAATATATAACTTTTGATAGGGCTGGGTAAGGGAGCTGGTATATAGTAACATGGTTGCATTCACAATCCACGTTGGAAACATTTCTTTCTGTCAGTTGTAGCATGATGAGAGGACTGATGCTCCTGTACTCAAATAATCAACAGGCCCTGTCCTTCAGTCTGCTCCCTTTCAGCAGTATGCCTGAAAGCAGTCACATAAATAAGAGAAGTGCTGCTTTCAGCCACACAGGCTTCATGCACAGTCTGTTTTGTCTCTTTTATTTTGTTTTCTGGAAACATTACTCTTATTAATTTAATTCTCCAACTATGATCCACCAAAATAAAAATTCAAGTAGGAAACCAAACTGGTTATTGCTGGGTTATGGGTCAATGTAAACTGACCAGAGCCAATGCCAACCTTGAATTCACTTTACAAAAGTAAGGATTGTTCGATTACATTTGCTGACCATAGACAGCTTCTTTCACTATTCATACAGTTTAAAGACAGAAGATTTGCTGAGAACAAGACATAGTCCATGTCCCCTGGAAGTAAATGGAGCTAATAGCCATCATCTTCATCCATATCACAGCCATAATCTGAAACACACAAAGACATGGGCATATAAAATGCAAATATTCTGGGTAGATAGAAGACACAATAGAAGTATTGCTTCTTTAAGGTTGTTTTCTTGCTATGTAGTTACATGCTAAGTTTTGTCTTAGGCAAGCATTTTAAAAATCATCTATTTACTTAGGCCTAAATAAGTTCTTGCATGTACTTCCCTCAATGAAATAAAATTATTTTAAGCATGTATGTGTAAATATCTCTTCTCACTTGTCACTAGACCCTCATTTAAGAATACTTGGCACATGTATATATGAAATACTTAGATTAGTTTAGAGGCCAAGGTGATCCAGTCTGATTGTCACAAGTGACTTGGCACACAGTGGCTCATAAGCAGCAGCATTACATTTAAAAGTAGGCACGTTTTTCACTTGACATAGGCACCAAGGAAAAAGCTGGTTTGTTTATATTATTCATGGATTTATGAGCTGAAATTGCAAGGGTTCAGACACAGCTCAGAGTTCCCATCAACATCAAAAGAGTCACAGAACAAATCCTGACCAATGCATCTGACTCAGATCTCCCTTATCTCCTTATTTCTAGACTTAAAATTTTTGCCCAGGTTTTTTAACCCAGTTTTGTTTTCTTAAACAATGCTGAGGGCAAAGACTGTGTTCTGTGTGTCAGAAGGCAAGTCTGCATATTTCTAATGCACCAACTTCTGTGTGCTTCTGAATGCACTGACACAGATTTTTCTGTTGTGTAGATGAACCTATGGATAATTATTACACATGAATGCTGAGGAAAGTTAAACTTTATATTCCAAATCCAATACAGGACAACATCTCACCCAAAGACAAGCAAATGCTCAGAAGCAGAATTAAGTGTAATCTGTAATGATTTGCATAGAATGGGTGAAGTTCACCATCTGTAATTCATGCAGTTATTCCAGGCAGACAGGCTTAAAATCCATGGAGAAAGCAGCAAGGAAAGAGTTATTTGTTGTGCTGAGCAGCTCTGCACACCTGCATTCGAATTCTGGGAATACTCCTTTCCTTCTCCTTTTTATTTTTTATCTCTAATTTTTCAGCTGTTGTCCAGACCAGACAGGGAGTAGTGGAATGTTCTCAGAATGGTTCAAAATTAGTAACATTTACAAAGAAAAAAACTCAGTGACCTTTATTCTATTTTTGTAGGGGGTTTATTAATAAACATAGACCCACCCTCCCCCATATGGGTGCCTTTACTTGGGAACGTTATGCTAATAATAAATGCAGGCAACAAACTGGTTTTCCTACGGTTCAGCAATTATTTTCCAGCAGAGAAATCAATTTAAAAGCAACAGACATTTTTGTGAAATGTATACATATTGTCCACAAAAGCTAAATGAATAGTGATGGAAAGACTTTTTCAGTCAATAACATTTCAGTAGGAAACTCATTCCCATCTTGAGTCTTTGCAACCCATAATGAGCAGCTCCTATTTTAAAAATAATTTTGTGTATTTTCAAATACACAAAAGGGAAGTTTTTAAGAAGGGATGTTTCTAAAGGGAAGTTTTTGATAAAGGATAAATGTGGATGTGTCCAGCTAGGAAAAACCACAGCCTTTTCCTGCTAGCAGAGAAATCTAATTAAAGCAGTGGCCTTGCTGGGTAACCCAAAGAAATTAGCACACATCTGGGTACCATACATGCACCATCAATGCCATCCCTGCACTTGGGGAACAACTGCTTCCTCCTAACACCTTCCCAGAAACAGAGTGGGATGATCTGTTCTGTTTTGAGCTGGACAGGAATGTCCCCAGGGCTCATGGACAGCCTGGACATCAGGGCAGCCTCCCCTGAGGAGGCACAAGCAGCAGGGAGGGGAGGCTCAGGAGGCCCCAGGCACTGATAATGGAGGGGCTACTCACCCCCTAATCCCTCAGATCCACCTTAATAAACCTAATGCTGGAAAACACCTCACACTTCAGTTTGTTCTTGCAAAGCCCTCTTAGCTTAAAGCTCAAGATGCCAAGTTTTCTCAGGAGAAGACTCTAAGGTCAGGTTTCAGACAAGGGTGATTCCAGGCTTCCCACAGGAATGGGCAATGCTGAAAGGGCAGCAGGAGCTTCAGGACAGGCACAAGCAGGGGAATCCTGTGTGTCCCCAACCCTGCAAGAACAAAGCCCACAGCACCAGGAGATGGTAACCCAGCTCACCATTTCCTCCCATTAACTGCAAAGCACTCATGCAGTGATCTTCATCTTCTTCTACCTCTTCCTCTTCCACCTCTTCATCAGGGTTGTAAGCTACTGGGCCACTCTCCACAAGCACAGCTGCTGGTTTTTCTACATCAGAGGCTTCAGCCTGTGCATTTGGAAAGGTAACCTGCACATAAAACAGAGAACAGTAGAGCAGCCATTCCTTTGGTCCAACATCTGCACAGAACTTTAGCAGCTTCCAAACAATAGGGACAGGAGAGATGGAAGCTCATGTCCAGTGCTCCAGGTTCAGCTGTTCTAATGAAAGTCTGAATGAAAGTCAGGCAAAACCACCCAGTTTGTGCTTAGTCCAGAACCAGGCAACTGAAATAACCAGTAATGGTAACAGCAGAACTGTTCTCTGGCAAGCACAGGGGAAGGAGAAATTTGGGAGCGAAGGCTCCTCAGTAGAGGTCCGTGGGAAAACTTAAAAACCTCCTACACAGCGTGCTCAACTCACATCAGGCCTATTACAAAATAACAACATTATTGACAATTTAATGATAGCAAAAATGTACCCTTCAAATCAGAAAAAGCCCAACATGTATTAGTTTTGACAGCTCTGGTTGGATTTATTTGGCGGCGCAATGAGCTGTGGAACAAACAGCACTCTGTAGACAGCACTTAATGTGATGGCAGAGCACTCAGTTGGTAATACACCCTGGCACCTGTAACATTACCTATGGAATTCATCAGAATAATGATCTCCAAACACTAACTTGGGAATCAATCATGGACAGGACCTGTTCTGTCCATGTTCCTCCCCAGCTGCTCCAAGGTGAGGCGGGACACAGCATGGAGGGAGAGAAAGGGCAACACCTCAAGGGAACAGAGGTGAGTCTGGAGTAGCTAATGTTGTCTTTGGTACACTAAGGAGAGATCTGGGAACAGGGCAGGAAGCAGCAACACAGACTGTGCCAGCACAGCCCAGGCTCTGGTCTTTCTGATCTTTCTTCTCATTTTCACAGTGTGCTCAGTCTGAAGCTCCACCTCCTTCCCTCATCCAAGGAAGGAACATCACAGGAGCTTTACCTCCATCATTTCTGTATTCGGGTACTTTCCACACCCATTCTGTACTTGGACTGTTGGGGTTTGTACATTAGAGCTCATGGCACACAAAACCAGCCAATTAGTAGCAATTTGAAGAACCTTAAAGATTAACCATGAATGTGTGAAGAATTCTGAGAAGGGAGTACTGACAGTACCTGTCACTAGTCAGTTGCTACCAGCATCAAGTCATCTTGCCTAGTAAGAAAGATGGAAAAGACTGGGACCACTTCCTTGGAAGGACAGTGGTGAGGTGCTTCTGAAAATGAATGGCCCAAAGGAGACTAAAAAAACCCCCAACTCCTCTGGTCTATACCATGTGAAAAGTACCACAGTGATCTAGGTTTTAAATTACAGTACACAACTATGTACTGCTGCATGTTCTCCAATTCCATCGGCAGCAAGCTCTGATAAAATGCTGCAGTTTATTTTTATTTATTTATTTATAAATGTATTTATTTGGGATGCAGTAGCTCCCGGAATCCCTGTAACTCCAGGCACTTCAGAGATACACCATAAGAGAAAATCCCTGTGCCAGAAAGTTGATAGTCTAATTACTCAAACATCAAAGCTGCTCCTAGACTTGTCATATACCATGACAGTCAACCTAAGGAATCTGAGTTTCTCAAAGTCACCTCAGGGTTTGCTCCAATAGCTCATTAATAGGGCAAAAGACACCCATTAATTTTAATAGAAAATCAAGTATTTAGATATTCAGATCAGTCAAAGACAGGTTTTCATTATTTTTTAATGCTCAAGTTAATCATATTATTTAGAGGAACTTCCCTCCAGTTTATATTTCCTACCACTGCTTTTGCCTCTAGAGTGATCAAATGGAGTCCATCTTGGTATAAGCAGAAATAGACACAACAGTTTGAGACAAATCAGCACCATAATATACATCAACTTATATGTTTAAAAGTATCCATCTGCTCTGAAAAAGTGGGTGAATATAAAGGAGCTACGATTGAGTCATTATTTTTTAAAATTGCACCATGCTAATTAAAATGTGACCTTCTTCTAATTATCCTGTCCACTTCCAGACTGCTGTACTTCTAAAAATGTGCAGAGTTTTCTAATGAGCAGAGAATAAGAAGTGAAAATGTATTTCCCTAGGCAGGATATCAAACTGTTTCTGAAAATCAATGACTTTCAGTAATTTTTATAAAAAGGCAGTCAAACAACACTTTAAATAGAACTTCCTGAATTCACTTCCAGACATCCTGGACTTGAGTTTGGCACTTAGCTTAATGTATGGATGGGCAATTGTCAAAGGTGCTAAACTACCCAAGGGAACTGGTTCACTTTCAGAAAGGTGTCAGTGTCACACATTCCTGGGCAAGAGGGACAAATACATTTGGTATACTGGTATACTGATATATTTGGTATACCCATATACTTTTGATATGCAGTAGACAGTTTGTTGTACACAAAATGCCTGTGAATACTCTGTAAAGTGTGAAAATAATAGTGAAAGAAAGTAGCAACCATTGCTACCTGGTTTCACTATTTGATAATCATCATGATCCTTCTGAGAGATGCATAAAGCAACCCAGTGAGGGCTCCTGGTAGTGGCCAGTTACCAGCACTAACTTTTCTGTGGCACTATTACGTTTTCAAATCAAACAAACAAAGCAAAGAGTAAGCCAGGCTGTGTAAGGCAAGCTCTTTCCACTCTGGTCACTGACAGAAGCCCAGCCCATCCCAGGAGTCAGCTCTGGCTGCACAGAAGTGGAGTTTGCCAAGTCCTTTTTCTCTGTGAGGACAATCCAAGTGCTGAGAAACAGGCACGAGCTCTGCCCTCTCCTACCCCTCCTGACCATTTATTTGACATTTTTAGATGCTTGCAGCGAGTTTTCTCTTTTTTGCTGTCCATTGAAGCATCATGAAGCTGTGCTAATGTTCCTAATGGATAAGTAAAGGCAAGTCTGGGTTAGAAAACAGCTGATCTCAGTTTTGCAGTGTTCACAGTAACCAACTCCCGGCCTGATCACAGACAAGATTAATTTATTTCACCCTTATCTACCACAAGACCAGAGCCAGGCTGAAAACAGCTTGTGGGGATTTCCAAACTCAACCTGTTGCCCCAGGAAAGTGCTGGACTTTTCATACCTCTTCGGTGGCAGCCTTCTTAGCCAACTGAGTTGAAATCAAGGGTCTTAATCTGCAAAGAAAGAAAGAAAAAATGCTGAACATCAGAAAAATTGCACAAGAGTTTGACACAGAGTATTCATTCTCCAAACAGTGAAAGCACTTTGCTAGTGTTATGTTGTGCAATTACTTTCTTAATGATTTAAGATAAAGAGCAGAGAGCCACAATTGCCACGATAATTAACACACACATTCCCTTGGAAGCATCTGTCCCAGATCAAGGTAATAATAAAAGATGCCAGCACAGTAGCAAAACCTCACCTCAATGCAGTTCCAACTTCTCCCCAAGGTCTTTGAAACAGCTGCATTTGTTACATTTTACAAAAATCAAAAGAAAACTGATTTTTGGAAGAAAGCAGACGCGGCAAGACTGGGCCATGCTCTGATTACCTAGCACTGGTCTGCAACTGCTTCCCTGTATCTGATTATACATAGAGGATACCAGTAAGATTATGCATGCAGGATACCACAATCATCACAGGCAAGATTTTAACCTCCAGCTACAGTAATCATAAAAAACCCCAAAAAACAGAGACCCTGAATAACTTGAATGAGAAATTGCAGAAATTGAATATAAATATTTTTTAAAACTGTGCATCAGATATGAAAAAGACCTGCATATTTGGGTAGAAGAGCTGGATCAGTTTAACTTTACAGCTAAGTGATAAATATTATTACGTCTGAAAAACATTTCATAGTCTGTTGTTCCCTTACTGCCAAGAAGGCTGTTCTCAATCCATCATTTAGTGTTACTTTCCAGTCTCTCCTGCTCATCTGGATGTATCTAGTCACAAAGAGGATGACTTGCTTTCCACAGAAACACAGCTCAGACAGCTCCTCAAGCACGTCTTTTAACGAAGTCTAGGCAAACAACTTAATGAATACCAATTTATGCCTCCAGAGATACAGTCTTTTATGATAAGCAGTATTTTACTCTCATTTTTCTCTTAGTCATTCCTCCTTGTTAATACACAGAAACTCGTTGTTTTCCTACTTATTTATTTATTTCAAATAATCAGCAGGAGGAAACAAAACCCCAGAGAATGAGCAGGGGAGACTCAGATCATTATCTCTGATGGTGGAGACAATATTAAAATACAAGATATTGGCTTCAAAAAGGTTCAAAAACTGATCATCTCTGAAACTCTTTGCAGGACCCAAAAGGCATTTTAGTAACTCAGGTAATTGAAGGTGCCTCCTCCCAGCAGATCAAAACAAAAAGAAGCTAAGGGAATGTTTCAGGAGCTGTGCCACTGAAGAATCCAGAACATATTATTTTGCTACAGATACTTCTTGTCATATTATATAATTACAAAAAAAATTCAAGAAAGGGATTCTCCTATATAAATATCTATTACTTACAAATCATGGTTGACTTCTGGGCTCAGAGAGAATAGATTGGAAGGCATGGACACACTCCTCCCTATGTGCTCAGCCTCCTATTTCCATTATCTAATGCCAACTGTAGAGTTTTCTGTCTTGTCCAACCCCCTGCAAGGAGCAGGGATACCTTCAACCTTACCAGGTTGCTCAGAGCCCTGTCCAACCTGACCCTGGATGTTTCCAGGGACAGGGAATCCACCACCTCTCTGGGCCTGTGACAGTGCCTCACTAACCTCATAACAAAAGAATTTCTTCCTTAATTCCTCAGATTTGAGAGTATCTACCTACTTTCAATCACTGTTTTCCAAAAAATCATCCTGTTTAGATGCTTATAAACATATGGATGCAGCAAAGCCAAGTGGTTGCATAGCTGAAGGATTCTAATTACCAAATAAGTTGTGTTTCATTGACATGAATGAAAAATAACCAACACTGGTAAGAAATGAAGGACTTTTATTTTAAACCCATAGTCATAATTATTGCAATTAACATTGTACCAAAGATAGCACCTTTTCCCTCCTGCTACCCAAAGACATCAGACCTCCCTGGAGCACCCTGAAAATATTTCCTCCCCCCAATTAAAATCAAGCTGTTGAGTAAGACTCACAAGGTAATCAGAAACTGCTGACATTTCTTTTAGAGCAAATTATACATGTGCTCACACAGTGAAGAAAACAATCACAGCTACAGGAAGCGAAGAGTAAACATTCCAGTTTCATTTTAATTAAAATGGTCCCCTAATGAAAATAAAAAGATTCACGTTTATGAAAAGCCTATTTGCAAAAACTATAATGCTACATCCAAGAGCCCTTCTATACCATTTCTCATCAGCAAGGGACTCTCACACCCAAACTGAAATTAAAGCTGTATTTCTGTTCCAGGAGAGCCGCTCACAACATGCATGTTTTCACTTCTGTTCTGGAAATACAGCACTGCCACCTGATTTGGGCAATACAGTTTCTCTCTCAGCACAGTACAAAATGCATCCAAGAGCAGCAGAGTGGATCCTGCTCCTGCCATGGATGGTCAGCACCTGCTGCAGGCCAGATCCAAGAGGGTAACTCATCACCTGGTGGAACAGCCTGGGCTGCTGCCCCTCCATAGTATCTGCTTCCTAAAACACAAGCCACAACACTGGAAAAATCATTGCAAAGAGAGACAAAAACTTATCTCCTCTCTGAAATAATGGCTTTGATTCAAACTATAGCTATAAAAGTTATAAATATATAACTTAATATATAACCCCCTTGGCTGTCCTTATGCCTACAGAGAACCCTACTATTACTGTACAAAACCATTTAAGAAGGTTTTATAGTTGGGGTATTGTTTTGTTTCATAAATGCCCCAATGTCCTGACCTCCTTAGACCACAGCAGCTGCTGCCACACCAGCCATATGGAGCAGTAAATTACTGGCTGCCATGGCTACAGATATGAGCTCCTTCTGTTGTCTTATTGCACCTCAGGGTGGAAGGTGGAGGGTGGAAAAAAGTGTCTTAATGGGAAAGCACAACTGCTTTAGAGGCTGGGACAGGTCTGAGTATTAATGATCAAAAAGCACCTTGAAAAAATAAGTAATTGAAGTATCTTATCCAGCTTTCACTGGGCATGACTCAATCTCATCTGCAAAAGGCTACCAAGGGACACACATGCACATATGCACTACAGAAAAAAGATCCTGTCCATCAAAGTCCAGACTGAATTAGAGGTTCACAAGCTCCATAAATAATAACATCCTACACTGAGGTATAATTCCATATATACTGAAGTGACAACAGCATCCCTCTAAAAGGTAATGTTGTGATTGGGAAATAATGGGGGTCCTGGTCTTCCAAAGTATGTCAGTTGTTGTTCATTATTTATGATGACTTCTAGTTTAGGGCATTTTACTCATGAACTTTGCAAATTAACACAGTATCTTTTGGGAGGAAATAACAAGCAAGTTTCTGAACAGCAATGTGATCTGTAAAAGGGGATAAAAAAAGGGATAAAAATGATTTCACACAGCCCCAAGTGTGTTACATCCACATTTCAAACTACTTCAAAAATTATGCGGATCTACTAATGCTCACGTCAGCCAACACACTAACACTGGAAGCAGATTATCTTGACATGCTTGCAACAAACACTAATGGCATGGTACAAGGCATCAGAGACTGCTCCCTGCCGAATCCACTCCGCTCTCAGCTGAGATGTGCACAGTAATGTCTGTGTTTGTCCTCCAGCTTAACAATTTAAAAGAAGATTCAATATAATAGCTCCTGACAGGGCTGGAGATCACACAGACTGAACTTTCAAAGTGTTTTTCTCTGAAAAACAAGCTGTCTGTGACAAACAACAATTTTTATTTTGCTTATTATTTAATAACAAAAGATTACACAGCGAGTACATAAAAGAGAAAGAGCAGTGAGAGGTAATAAACCCACCTCACTTGCATAAGACTGTTCATCCACCAAAAAGTTTGCCAATACCATAACAATCTCCTCAGTGCTATCCTGCAAGTAATCTGGAAACTCACCCAAAGCTCTGTTTCTTACTGAATTTTAATTTAATCCACCCATGTAGGGAACATCTCATTGCTGCTTACCACCCATACTAATTTTATACACGGATGGTCCCAGAATCCACAAAGGGAATCAGAGATCGAACAGAGCCCACAGCCACAAGCCTGCAATGTAATTATGCAGGTCATCCAAGACAACTGCCCATGAAACCTATACATCCATGCACAGGCCTTTCATGTGCAGGGACAGAAAAACTATTGAGAAATGACTCAACAAGAGACAGGTCAGGTTCTTCACGCTGGCCGAGATCCTCCTCCCACCTGAGGCCAGATGGTTTTGCCTCAGGAGGTCAGTTTACAAGACATCTGTGTGAGAAGGAAATTAATATAAATGTTTACACAGGCTAAGATTGCCCTTTAATTAGGTACTGTCAATGTTATCCTTACCGGAAAGCTGGGAATTACGTCTCTGCAAGGATTTAAAGCTCTTCTTGGAAACACAACAGCATCAGGAGATACTGACCCACTGCCCTGCCACTGGGTCAGGACAAAGGGGTGACCCTCCCAGACTTGGATGACTGCTGTTTTCCAGAGGGCAAAGCAAAGGCTGCAATGACAACCATAACGCTGGAGCACTTTGGGGTTTGCACATCCAGCTGTGGATCCCACCATCTTCTATATCTGCTTCTGCCTGAGAGCCAGATGCTCTCCCTGCACTCGAGAGGAAGTGGAGGCACACAGCCAAGGCCATGGCTGGCCATGACACCCATCAACAGTAGCATGACACTCTGGAGATAGGGGCTGGGGGTCAGGGTGCACTGTACCACCTCAAAAATCCAGCTACAACCACAGACACCATCATGCTCTGCAGAATTACAAAGCTCCTGTGATGCTCATACCTTGAAACTATGTGTGCCTGAACGTGAGGTAGGCAGGTGGTTTTGGCTTTCTCAAGATCAGGCTCTTCACCCTGTGCAGCTCACCATCACTGTCAAAGCCCCAAGGTTTCCCTGAATCGCTCTCCCGTGTGCCAGGGCTGCAGAGACCCCAACTAATGGCAGAAAGTCTCCAACAAAGAGCATGTCCAAAGTGCAACGAGCTCAGCTCCCACACAGCGAGGTCCCTGTGGAGATGGCTGAGTGATGCCAGCCATACAGACATACTGATGGAGCAGCAGGCAGGGTCTGAACCCTCCTGGATACTAACAGAGAGCTAAGCCATCTCCTGCTAACTGCCCCAACATCCCTGCGTGAACTCCAACTCCACCAACAGTCAGTGCTTTCGTCCTGTTTCTGAGCAAGCAACATTATGGAAAGAGCCATTTCAAGCAGGAAAAAAAAGCAAACTGAAGTTGACAACAAAAACTGAAGTGAAATGAGGAATCGTTCCCACTTCTGATTTCCACTCAGTCCTCTTTTATGCTGGATCAGAGGAGCTTGGCTTTCATCAGTGCAGCAGCATACAACACAGCACTGAGAACATCTTCAGTGCTAATGAGAGCAGCCTCTCCCAGCAAACGTCTGGAACTGAGCACTGAAGGACCAAAACTCACCAGAGGAAACTGGAAAAAAGTAAGAATCTCTATCATTCACTAAGGAATAGATTTACCACTGAGGAACTAAGCATCATTCACCAACAGGCTTTTGAAAAGCAGGAACTTTGCCAGTGTGTCGTGAGTTAAACACCTATTTCAGGTTTTTCAGAGAAGGGCAGGGGCTATGACATCTGTCTTCATTAACCCAAATCAGAGTGGGCATATTTTTCTGCATATCTGCAGCACTTTTTCCTCAATTAGATGCTGGAAAATAGCAACTTGCTGTTCTTCTGACTGACTAAACCAACAGATTTTCAACAGCAAAAATGAAAAGAATGACATCTAAGGCCAGCTCATTGGGTCCAAATGAAATTATGCTCCTGCAGCAGATCCCAAACACTATCTGCACATATCTGCTTCTGAAGGAAATTGCTGCAGACCATGGAAAATTACAATTACTTCAGGACAAGATAGGCTGACTGATCTAATATTTCTGGTTGACACACCTTCTTCCTGGGTTTGTCAATGAAGATACTGATGAGCTCATCTCTCCACAGGTCAGGAAAGTATTAGCTGAAAATATGCTATTCCTTTCACCATGGAAATTTTTCCAGATGAAATGATGGCAGCAAGGCAAATCTGCACCTTGCTGAGAAAAGCTACTTAGAATAAGGAAGCTATGAAGCATTTTAATGAAGGTAAATGAGTAATCATAATGGTCTCAGTTAAGCAAGTCTAATGGCAGTGTCACTTTTAAGACATGGGTGTGAGACAACTCATGTGGTGACAATCATATGTCTTAACTATTGTGTAGTGCTGTCTTCCAAATGGTAACAGTGCAGAATGCAACTGCTACAGCAGAAAGAGCCATTATTAGCAGATAAGGCAAATAAAAATAATTTTTAAAAAGTGCTTGAAACTATAGTAACAAGAAGTGAAATTTTAAAAGTTAAATGCATACATTATCATCTCAACAGAAGGATTATGCTATTGAAAAATTCTCAGCAGTAGGACTGCCGTCTGTTTCTGGTGTAAATGTATTTTTCTAGTCTCAAGCAAGGAGGATTACAGATATTTGCTTTTGGACAAGTGCTTTGATCAATCTTAACTTCATGAAAGCTTCAAATGAGGCAAAAGATAAAAAGAAAACACCTTAGTAACCTGCAGTCTCTAGGAACAATTCATTGAGGTTGTTATAGCCAAAGGTGATGCCAGATCGATCACTGGATCTTCCCTGTTGACATTACAAGGACAAAAATCATGCCAGACAAAAGAGTAACTCGCTTCTTCCACACCTCTAGCAGCCTATACCACCGGGCAAATTCAGTTTCTCTCATCCAATTACGAAGGCAAAAATAATATTTCGGAATTCAGGCAACTATAGATTCATACAAGTAATCCATCAAGGAATAAAGATGGATGACTGATTTTTTTTTTCCTTGTGTCTGGTCTATTATACATTAAAGAGCAATTTCACTGGCAGCCATCTGGAAATCAATGTATTCTAAGCTTTATTTTATGATTACCAACATTCCCCTTCGTAACTCATTTCTAATTATAAGCAATAAATCATTCCTTCTTGCTTGTAATTTATAACAGCTAATTATGGCAAACCTCTTATTTAAATAGCAAATCCCACTGTAAAACATCACATATTTTGAGGTCTGCACAGAACATCTAATCAGGCAGCCAAATGGTAGAACCATGATTTAATGTGGGTTTTGCAGCCAGCAAGAAGACACAAGTGGAAGAATCCACCTCTCCCTGTACACACCAGAACTTTTCAAAACTGAAAGCACAGGTCTCATCTGCCTGACTTGATGTAGAAGAGACTTACATGCAGCAATACATAAGTCAGGACACAACTCAGGGAAGGCTGGTGTCAAGGATTCCCTTTACTGAGGCAGGAAATGAATAAAGAGGTTGTGGCAGAAGAAGCTGCAGGCTGGTTAAGTAAGAACTTTTGGGCAATGTCTAGTTTCATTTTAGGAACTAACAGTGAAAGAACACAGCTCTAAATTTAATATTCAAGAAAACAACTCAAGTAGCTTTTCCCATGTCTGGATTTGTGTTTGAAATGGGCTGGCCTCCTCCCCTCAAGCCAAAGGACTCCCCCATGCACTGCCCGGGTGCTCAACATCACACCTACTCCCTGTTACATGGGTTTTGTAGGTGTTAGCATAGAGTATGAGCAAGGCACTCACTCAGATCACTTCTCCCCATCCCTCCCAGCCAGGAGTGGATCAGGCAGAACAAAGCAATGAAACAGTCGGGAGAGAAAAAATGTCAACAAATAAATCCAGATTCTTGCTTTGGGGAGAAGACTTTAATGGTAGTTTGCTATGGCAAGCCTGACCAACAGAACACTAGTAAAGAAATGTAGCGGAGGATGTCAGATAAGACCAAACAGGGTCAGTCCAAAAGCACAGGCAAGGACACAGAAAAAAATTTAGTTATATTTGTTCTTCAATGTAGGTCTGAGTAACAGGCATATGAGTGCAAACACAAGAGAGAGGCTTCTTATAAATAGCTCTGCTGGGATTTGTCCGTTAGGAAAAAAACCTCACTCTTGTCATAGAAGTATTTGATACAATTTTGGATACAGAATTTATTACATGAGAAACTGATCTCAGGAACGTGGAAGTGGTTCCCACTGAGATTTTATTCGGTCATCACACAGCTCGAGTCTGTTCCAGCTTCACATCGTGTCATCTGGTAAACGTTTACAGTAGGAATCTAGGGAACTGGATTTGGAAAAAATCCATCACAACTGACCTAAATCTGATCTGACCTGAATAATCAAACTGAATACCAAATTCAAAAATGGCCCAACAGAAGAGAGGAGTGGGAATTCTTCAGCTGCAGGAGTTATCTCACATTCTTCTCGGCCATACATTGGGCTAGGCACCTCTCTTTTCTTTCCCCAAACAGCCATGGTGATGGAGGCTATGTGAACATCCCCTTGTTCCAAAGGTGTCAAAGACAAATGCACAAGTGCTACAGGCTCCATCATGCTCCTTTTCCTTTTGAGATACCATTCACTCATGAGAGAACATGGTGGTACACTCCTCCCTGCCAGGCTGCACTATGATCTAAGCAAAGCACCTGGAGATGGGGAATGGAAGATAGCAAGTGAGTAAGAAAATCCAAAGAGAATGCTTTGGAGGGGCAGGGGTGACCATGTCAGTACCATCTGGCTGTGTCTTTGCCACAGAGTCAGCCCAGAGGGTGGCCTTGGCTCACGTGGTGCTGCAACAACCATGGAGAAATGCTTTGTTAGACCCACGGCCACGCCAGCCCACCCTACAGCCACATGTCAGAGTCACAACCTGCCTTGTCACCAAGCCCTGCCTGTATTGCTGCTTCAGGGTCTCAGGGGGCTACACTGACATCACTGCTTTACTGCTGAGACTGAAGATGTACAGGTGCAGCACCACCTAAGCAACACACAGCAATGCTCCACAGATAGATGATTATTTACAGAGACCTTGTAGTGATGTGTTCAACAAAAAGTTTCACCACTTTCAAGATTCCTTATCTTCTTTTTATGAGAGATCTAAGTATTATTTATTAGTCTTCTCCAAACACAAAGCTCAAAGGCATTTTAACATCTGTTTTACTCTCTCAGCAATGAGAACAAAAACACTCTGAAGAAAGCTAAAAAATCACTGGTTTGATGTCGGTGAAACTTGGGCAGTATTTCTGGCAAAAACTTTGAACAAGGGTGCACAAAACAGCCTGTAGAAAACTAAAAGACACTAAAACAGACAGCAAAGCCTATTCAATTTCATTTTCAAAATAAGGCGTCATTCTTATTGTGCCTGTGGATGCCTTACTGATACAAAGTTTTAAAAGCTTTATATAAACTATACTTCTAAGCAAGCTTGTAATTAGCTAGGGGTAGGCTTGGCTTTAATTACAGCTTGAAGAGGCACACATTATGGAAATACTTAGCTAATAACCACAGCGATCCTCTTTTGATGGCTGAGGTCAGGCCAGGATGTGATTGCCATGTAACCACCTGAGAACTTTCTGTCCTGTGTAAACTGGGCTCCCTAATGGAGGAGCAGGACCGGTCTGACAGGTCTTTTTCTCTGCTCTGCTATACAGGCTAAGCCAGGCTTTGCTGGCAGCAGTGCTGAGATGTCCTGAGTGCCTGCATCTGGCCTCCCTGCTGTGGATTACTGTTCTCACCTCACCTGGAGATGCTCTGCAAAAGGAACCAGGGAACCTGACAGAGATGAAACTGCACCATTTCAGCATCAGGCAAGAACAGTCTGCAACCAGTGCAAGAATTGATCAGAAATCAGCATACACTGTGAATACATACACATTAACCTGTACAGCTTCTTTCAAAGTTAATATGAGGTTGATCCCACATCCCGTCCCAAAAGCCCAACAGGATACTCTACAGGAAGAATATACCTCCAATACAAAATTCCTGCAAGTTTGCACAGCTCTAACAATTTTGGATCCAACCTTTACTGGCATATGAAAGGACCAGAAAGCAAATTGTATTTTATTCCAAACTCAGAAACTGCTTGCCTGGCAATCTGTACTTGGGTATAAGTATGCATGGATAATGAAGTGCAAAACCAATACAAATCACTGGGAAAATGGCTATTTACCATTGACTATGACACAAGCTTAAAATATGCATTGCTACACACTGTGGGTGCTTGCTCATACACTCTATTATGTACCAATGAATCACTGAACTGGGTCACAGAAGCCCTTCATGATGTAGAAGTCCTGTCTCCATCACAATGCATCTGGTACAGATAAAGAGATGAGTGTAAGAATGCAGCCACATTTTTTTACAGAAAGAAAATTCCAGATGGAAATGTTATGAAGGAAAGCACTACTAATTGCTATTTTAAAATCTGCAATTGCTTTTAAGAGATGAGAACGCTGCTGCTGATGTGGGGAGCAGACACTACCATCTTCTCCAGTGTGTGTAAGGTTGCTTATCTGTGGTGAAGTTAGGTGAGTTTTGCAGGGGATCCCATAAAGCAGATTTACTTGATAGTGCTTTGTTTTAATACAGTTTAATACTAGTGTTAACAGATTTTATCCAATAGAAATCTCACTCTAACTGCAGGGGAGACACCTCTCATGCTGGTTTAACTGGATCAATTGGAAAACCTGTCCAGGTGAAGACTGTTCTGCCCAGAGTCAGCTGCACGTGGCTGGTGAACAGGGGGCAGCTCTGGGCCACCAGTCCCTAATCTGGCTCAGTCAAAACAAGCCAGGTCAGCCTAAGGAGATCACTGCTAACTATTACCTTTGAAACTGCTGGAGTTTTCACAATCAGCTGAAGGGCACTCGCACAAGCAGGTCAGGCAGCAGATCTGAGCATGAAGGAGCTGAGTTCAGTTTGGAAAATGTTTTCCTGACCCTGGCTTACAGCCAAGGCTTCCAACACCTCCTCTGCACCAAGTCCTCACCTGGACAGGTGGAAGGCTGACTCCAATCTCCAGCATTCAGATGGCCAAACTTCTGTAACTGGGACTCAGCCACTCCCTATCAAGCAAAATATGGCAAAACCCACATGACAAGATCTGTTTAAAAATCCTTACTCCATCTAAATTTTTTAATCAACCCCTCCAAGAAATTGTGGCCCATGCTGCATAGTTCTTCAGCCAACAAAAATCCAGCTTCTGAGAAGGGCCAATGTAAAAGCCAGGTAAGCAATTCCTCTTGAACATCCTTTCCTCCACATCACTGTAGCTATGGAAGATGCATTAAAAAAGAAAATTACTGCAGCTACAAGGCTCCATTCAAAAACTGCTTGTGCACATGCTCAACTCTGTGTACACAGAAATACTGAGGGGCTGGGGTTGTCCTTCAGCACTGTGCTGCTCCACCTGAGAGAGTCACATAAATGCTATGTAAGCTACACTCCTACCACAATAGCTAAGATATGGGCTGTGAACGATAAAAGAAGTTCAACTGACCATGAAATGTGCACATACTACAATAAATAGGTATTTATACACTGTCTTATTTATACAGAATTCCTCCTTTCCATCCTATTATTCATATTTTGTCACTGTATTGCGTCTAGTTTTTCAGACAATTTTAGACACATAACAGATTTTAGTACAACTCCAGTGACAATGTGTAAAATCTGAAACAAATGCTATCCATCTCAAGTAAAAACCTGCTTTTTCCTTTGTACTTAGCAGAGCTTGCTCTCCAACCCCATCGTGAAATAAATGTATTGAACAGATAAGACAGCAAATTCCCACTGTAGTTCAAATCCCTCTAATACTAACCTATGTTTAAAGATCAATTAAAAAAAAAAAGTACTTTCAGGTTAATCTTCTGCCTCTTTTTTTTATTATTAAATTTTGAACTTCAACTCCTCTCATTAAAAAGTCACAGCAAAGAAACTGATATTCCTGCAAGACCTGAGCTACTTGAAGTGCTCAGCAGCATTGTGAAGCTGGGTATGCACAGCCCCTTCCCAGGCTTTGTGGCGCACGCACCCTCTCCAAAGGGAAGGGGCTCCCCCGCCGCACACAAAGGCGAGGCTTGTTTGGGATGAAGTCACAACTTCAAAGACCAGCAGCACAGAATTTGCCAACTTGCTTGGCCATTCAAGCAAATGTCAACTGAAACAAAAGCACACCGAGGAAAAGTTGTTACCGAACGCCACGCTGGGAAAATAATGCAAATTTGGATCAATGATCAACTTAGCTTTAACTGAGCCTAATGGGCAAGCTGCTTATGTTTTGTTTTGGTTTTTTTCATCACCACACTCATTTTGCTCTCTAAAGGCATTTCTGAAGCATCAGTTTCAGAAAAAAACTTCATTTAAAAAAAACCCAAACAGTGACACTCTCCCTGCTTTTTAAAGAAACTTTAATGCATAAAGTTTAGCTCTCCTACATTCTGTACTTGGTCAAAATATGCAGCAAATGCCTAATAAGTGCTTGGCCCCAGGGAGACAACAGTCTGCACAGACTCACTTGTAACACACACCCGTCTTTCAGCTGTTTAATCTCCATACACTGTATTTCCTTTATCAGCACTATGGCATAGCTCCACTTTGCCTTAGTTTTTTGTGTCTACAAAGTATCGTGAGAACATCAATACTTGGCAAGCTAACACTTGGGCTTTTAGCATGACATCACAGATCTCTGGGTTACTTTGCTCCCTTGGTTAGTAAAATGCTACAGCAAATAAATAGTTGTATAAAAGAGGGCTTTTTGTTGTGTGGGTTTTTTTAAAATGCAATTTAAGTGCTATATTGCAACATAAACACTTTTTATTGCTCTTGTTTTTATAGAAAAAAGTTTTACAGAGTAGACTGCTTTAAAGAAACGGAATCAGATTTAAGCACATGCACAATAGACTTACATTAGAAATTAATTTGGTAGCAATTTATGATCGTTTGGTGTGAATTTTCACGGTCATTCTTAGAGCAAGAACGTATAAGTTCAGAAGTGTTACATTTTGCCTGGCCTCAGTGGGGAAATTACAGCTCTAAGGTTCTTGCTACCTCTGGGCTTCTGAGCATTAATAATTTATTGGAACATCTTAATACAAGAACAAGAAAGCAACCTAAACCTCTTAAACAAAATACTTGTTTCTACCATGAACACACTTCACACAAAGGTGCTAAAACCAATTGCCAACGCTGGCAAAAATCAATCAATCCAATATTGAATCACTTTACTGCCTCTGCATCTTCCCACTGAATTCTGATGCCCATGCAAGCACTCCTAACATTCCAGTTTCCCATCCATCTCACAGGACAAATATGAAAAAATTCAATTCAGAGATGGCATACGAGTGACGAGGTGTTTGCACCAAATGGCAGCACCACGCAGAGAGCCCGTGAGCAGATTTCTCTCATCTCTCAACAAAAGCAGTCTGAGGAGGCCACTGAGCAAATGCTGTCCCTGCAGTCATGCCCTGGGCTCCTGGCCCACCAGCCCTCCTGGCAGCACAAGGAGCATCTTTGGCAAAACCACACTGGAACAGCTCCCCTCGCCTGCCATGCGCCGATCCCTGTGACCCCGCCGCCCCCATTAACAGCTGTTGGTGTTTAATGCACTTCAGACACAAAATCTACAGCGTGTTCCAGCTCCCAGGAAGTTTCAGGGCACAGGCTCAGGAGCTTGGGATCACCAGTTGCTCTCCTGTAGACATCACCTGAACAAATCCTCCAGGATGATGCAGGAAAGGCCAGGCTGATGTTGATGCCTGACCCACCAAACCCAGCTCTGCCCTCCTCCAATTTCCCAGATTTCAGCAGAGGACTCCATCAGACTCACCCCAGCATCAGCAACTCAGACCCAACCAAACATGATTGCTCCCAAATGCTGGTATCCACCTTGGTCAGCAAGTCCAGGTACGTGCCCTCTTACACAACCAGCATTTTTGCAGCCTGGCTTTTGCTTTCCTTTCCCTCACACATTTCAACATCACGGTTCAGATAAGATGATGTGAAAGCCCTTTCCATTTCTTGAAGGATAACAACACCCCAAGTAGGTGTCTTTAGCAGCAAGAGCTAAAAAGTTAAAGACTCTGCATGTCAAACTGCAACTCAAAGTTGGCTTTAGTTCTGACATGAACAGTGTGCAAGCTTCATATTTATTAAAAACAGATGAAACAAGTCCCAATTCTTTTGGAACAGCAAAACTACTGAAGAGACCTGGTGGAGTTTAGCACAGCGGGAGGTTTAGTTGTCTATCACCACACATTTAAACACTTGAGGTCTCTGCAATAAATGTTGACTTGAATTCACCATCAAAAGACAAAATCCATGTTCTATCTGCCAAAACCCTTAGCAGCCTTAGCAGAAAATGTCACAATTGATTTTCAGCAAGGGTATAGAAATAAAAAACAACATTTTCAAGTCTTTAGGGGATAGATAGATAGATAGATAGATAGATAGATAGATAGATAGATAGATAGATAGATAGATAAACAGCATGACAGACAGATGAATTTACTGCTACAGGTAATTTTTTTATTCCTCCTAAGCAAAAATCAGGCTTCAAATGGATTGTTACAGCTAAACAGATTAAGAAAAAAAACCCTAATTAATGAGTAATTTTATTGTTAAATTCTCTGGTCTGTCACAACCATCAGCCTAGAGGTATAAAGCAAGCAGAATTTTTTCCTAAAACACTACTGTTTTATTTGCATTAAGGTTAAAGAGCTTCCTTTCTCCTTGTCTGGTGTCAGATATAGTAAAATAAAATTATCTGAAGGATAAAAAAAGTGCAGCCTGGAGCGATTAAAAGTGCTGTTTTGGAGGCTCTTTTCCTCCCTCTTCACTTCTCTGACAAAGTCATGAACTACCTTTGGGCTCACTTCACACCACGGAGCTGCTGCTGGGGTTTGTCTGCAGAGCCCTCCCTAACCCCGTCCCCCTCGCCCCCTGGCCAGCTCCAGTTCTCGCTGGCCAGGAAAGGCATTTGCTGTGGGAGGAGACAGGGCTGGTGCATTTGCAGATTCCCTCTTCTCTCTAAATTTAGCATGGGTTTAAAACTCCTGTTAAAGAGTGCAGTGAAATACAGAGCAAAGGAAATGCCAGTGTCCGTACGCTCTCAGGGCTGACTCCCAGCATCCACTGAACACGCGATGCTGGGGAGCGGCTGCTGAGCTGATAAGCTGTCTGCTCTGCTCACAGCCAGCTCCCACGTTTGAGAGTCTGTGAAATAAGCAACTTCATAACACTGCTTTAAGGGAATTAATGCTAATATTAGAAAAACTAATTTGAATAATCAGGCTTTGCAAAATGCAGGCCTACTAAGCAGCAAGTTGGACCACTTTCAAAGCTACCACGTAACCTGTTTTCATACAGCCCTTTTGACATGAACCACTGATCTGGACCCAGCATCAGATTTTAGTTTCCCCTTCTGTTTGTCACACTAAAAAACCCCAACAAACAAACAAACAACTTAAAGCAACTGCTCCTACTTGAAATGGTAAAACATCTGTGAGAACCGCCACCAGAGTGGGGAAGTAATTAGCTGATGATTTGTTTCTTTAGGACTAAACCCACTTTAACAGGGTCAACAGGAGCAATGGTGGAGAGAGGTCAAGACAGCTCCACTTTGCACCAGCACAGCCCTTGGGTTGCAGGCAGGAGCTTTGCTGCCCCCATTCCATGTGGGCAAGGTGCAGCCCCACTCATGCAGGAGACACAAACCAGCCCTGGTGATTTACAAACTCCTTTTAAGATGTTTTCAAACCCTTTTGCACTTCTACTTGTGTGAGTAGCCAGAAAAAAAAACTTTGTAGGTGCTGACTTCAATGAAGGGAGATCAAACTGGCCCAGCCTGGCATCCTTATCCTCCCCTCTCACCCATTAGTGACTGGGACATGCAGCATCCTCTGCTTGCACACAGTTATGGCTCACCTCTAGCTACAAAGGATCCTTGGAAGTGAGTAAATGCTTCACCATCACCATTTATCTCTTTCTTCCAGTTCATGAATGCCCTAAGGAAGAAATTCAGACTTCATCTAATCAGATACAGCTCCAAAAGGAGACAAAGATCTTAATTCACTTCAGTATTTGGCCTTGAACCTGTATTTTGATTATGCTGTCTTCCAACACAGCACCCAACCTTATCACCACTGAGATTCCTGCTGTCCCACCAAAATTAGCCTTTTCCTCAGCTGCCTCCCAGATCTGCCATGCCATATGCTGCTGTTTCCATCATCTACACTCCAAAGCCTTGCACGCTTCCCTGTTGGTGGGCTCCTCACACCACACTCTGGATGGGGCTTTAGCATTTCCTCCAGGTCAGCATCACTATGTTCTCTCCTACTGAAACCACACTAATGACTCCCATTCTCTCATCTGCAGAAGCAAATGGTTCTCCATGACAGGCCTAATGCCTCCCTAATCTGTCACATGCTGCTCCTCCAATGAGTGGTCCAAATTGGTCTTTTTGTAGAGCCTCATATCTAATTTGCAGTCCACTATCTTTTTATCTTTTTCAGCCTTATGGCTTTTACAGCTTCTGCTCCCATGTTCGTCTGTGTTTCAGATTGTATTTCTTTGGATGCATTAGCCTGGATGTTTTCCAAGACGCTCTTTTTTATCTCCTATTCTTGGTTATATTTTTTTTCCTTAGCAGCACCACTTTGCACAGCCATTCTCAGTCGACTTTGCTGTATGACTCACTTTATTGTCTCCTGCAGATTTCATTAGTGCAGTTCTCCAACTCATTATGGGGTAGGACTGAATTTCATGCATTGTTCAAGCTTTCCACAAAACATCCTCTTGCAACTTAGCACCCTCCTTGCTGTTCACTTTGGAAATTGTGGAATCGCTCCTCAAAAGAAAAGATCTTGGTCTAAACAGAGCAAGTTTCCTAAAGTGCCAGGAGGAGAATGCTAACAGAGAATCCGGGTGTGTTATCATCATTAGCTCCTGGAAGACTTTGGTTTTTCCCATGACCTGTTTTGTTAGGTATTTGAAGGTAACTCCTTGCCAGGAACAGATGGTGTTCAAGCAGACAACTGGCAAAGGATCCAGAAGAGTGCACTGAGATGGTGGTGCATGAAAGTCTGGCCTGTTATCCACAACAACGGTATGAATACAACAGGAGCTGCCAAAAGGCATTGTTTTGGAAAGAAAATGTAGTAAGTAGGACAAAAAAACCCTGTAGGTGACAAAATTTAAGAAACTTTCTGATAAAAGGATAGTGCCTTGGCTATTAGCTCAGGTTTTGAATTTGTATCAAATAGTCTACAGATGGTTGGAAGTGAGTAATGCTTTGACACGTGCCTGGATAAAAGAATATGATAATGATCTTCCACAGATGTGATGGCACAATTAAAAAAGCGGACAAGAGAAGCACTTTTTGAGAAACACTTAAAACCAAACAAATCTTAATGCTCCACTGAATGCCTTCAAGTGGCTGAATAAATTTCCTCCCCATTTTTACTCCAATATTACCTTACTTCAGACCAAAAAAAGGATAACATAGGAGACCTTCAAAAGAATTACACTATACATTATGTATGGGTTTCAGATAATCCCTGCTAACTCCAAAAACATTTCCTTTTCAGAAATTGCATACTCTCCCAGCATAAACATTTCTAATGATGCAAAATAGAACCAAAAGGGATCCATCTCCTTTTTAATGCTAAATATTGCACAAGTAACTATCATCTTTGTAATCTTAATGCTGCATCAACACAATTTCCAAAATAGAATACAAAATTGAGAATAAATTGTTAGGAGATTACTCTTCAAGAAAAGTATTGCCAGTAAGCTCCTAATAAGACCAGTCACTTTGACCTTCACGCATATTTTTATCACCTTCACTCGCTGCAATGTTTGTGTGAGTCTAAGTGCAATGAAGAGCCCATTTAGGGAGCAGTCCCTTGTGCATTATGCCTCAGCAAGCCACAACCTTGAAATACCCATGGAACCATTTAAAATATTTACAGCCCCCAAGGTCAAGCTCTGGAGAGCCTGGACAGAAATCTATCACAAATGGAAACATTTCTGCCAAACCTCCCTCCCTGAAAAAAGTATAGTTAACAACAACGTCTAAGAATTGTTTTAAGCAAACCCTGCAGATACAAGGAAACTCACATACTTTTTCTCATAACTCACCTCTCTGCAACACACAGGTAACATTAATCTCTAGAATGCCCCCTATGAAAGTCAGAAGGAAGCAGTCCAAACTACAAGCCTTCATGCCTTTATTTTGAGTGACTGCATTTCCAGGGAGCAGGGGATGCTGTAGGAGGGAAGCCAGAGCCAACATTACAAGTCCAAGTGCCAAACACTGCAGCAGAAAAGCCCCATAAAGGTGTTTACCAAAGACTTCCCTCTATTTGTTACTCTATTTATTATTGATCAGGGGGCAGCAGGGCCAGGGCAGCTGCTGCATTTCAGGTTGTGATGTAACTCACTGTACTGTGGCAGAAACCCCACTGAATCTCCTGAGGTGTCATCCATGCTAGCTCCATATTTCTCTCATATCAGTGCATGTTTCTACCATTTAATGGACATATAGGCAACTCCATACTCTGTAACATCATAACCAATTCAGAATTCCTTTTTTTCCTCTTAAGCATCCCTCCCTGCACATAATCTGTAAATTATTTTTATTAGGGCATCTTAAGGATAGTCAAATGATTCTGATTACAACATGCTGTTCTCATAATTGAGCAATTCAGGGAAAGTTCTAGTTTATGCAGACACCATTTTGAAAGAAGTTGTTTGCTCTGTTCCTCCCACTTAAACAGAAAGTTGATCCTTCTTATTCTAAGCAACAACTGAAGGCTATGGAAGAGCTACAAAGACCACAAAGTGATACTTGCATAACCATTAACTAAATGTTTGCTGTGATCAAGGCAATATTTAAAAGCCATTAAAAACAAGCCACAGGCTGACCCAGCATCAGTCTCAATCCTTTCAGGCAATAAGAACTGTCACTAGAAGTGACAACATTTTGGCTCATCAGGACACTGGCAAAAAAAAAGGCCCCAAGAAATCTTGTAATTTTTTTAACAAGATCCTAGTCTGTCTCACAAGTGAGGTTTTCCACTGCCAGATGGTCGATAGGAATGCTAATAGAAAGAGTTGAAGCTGAAATAAATCTGCCACTTTTAATCAATCACAGACAACCGTGTCATCAATAAGGGGCTCATGTTATGACAAACTCCCTCTGGTTCTTTGCAAGCAAAGCTGATGAAATGCATCACACCTATGTATTCATTACCAGTAGTGGGCAACTTTAATATAGGTGATTTTGAGGGTTAAAGGTCATTTTTGAGGTTGTTCTTTCCCTAGCCATGCAGTGATTTTGGATTCACCCTGAAAAAAGAAGTTACTAAATGTTAGAAGATATTTAGATAGTAAATCAGTTGGGAAAAAACCAAACAAAACCCAACAAAACCTAATCCCACACCTCTGTAAGCAAAGAAAGTGGCATTAATTAATAGAATCATAAAACAATTTGGGTTGGAATTTACCTTTAAAGGCCATTTAGCCCAAGCCCCAAAAATCAGCTACTACCTAAAAAAAATGCATTCCTTATTTTCAAGTTTTTGTCCACACAAACAGGTTGCACTCTCCACTGTTTAGAAAAGATAATTATGAAAAGATAACTGTGCAATATCCTGACACTCCATCTATGTCTCTTACACTCCACTCCAATCCCTTCAAACATCTGGTGACCACAAAAAACCACAGAGGCAGAAATCACAAAGATAAACAAGTTTCTTTGTAAAAACTAGAAGTAGGAAGAGGAGATTCAAAAGAGTTCCCCCATCAAAGGGGAAGGAATCAACCACATCCCACACAGCCATCAGCTGTAGAACTGGGGATCTTGCTTCAGGAAAGGAAGGGAATGATCAAAGGAAAAAATATGGCAACCAGCAGAAAATTAGACATAGCTACTTCTATTGCTTACTGGTTGTTTTGCAAACATATTTTTAACGGAGACTTCCAAATTCAGCCTCAGTATGAATCGTGTCTTTTTGCTTTCACTGACAATTGTCCACCACTGTTTCAAAATGTAATTGCAAACCCAAGATTCTACAATTAGGTGAAGGAAATCTAATCTTTTCCCAGATTAAAGGCAATATGAGATTCAGTTGCTTGAAAGAAAAAATAATAAATGACCAAAGTTACTACCACACAAGAGAAAACAAGTAATTTCAAATCCATTTACAGAGACACAGGGAATTAGAATTAGCCCAAACTTCATAACTTGTCTATCAGTACAGCAATAAATACATCACCAAAGATGCTTCTCCCTCCTGACCCAACTACAAACTCACAGTATCTAACAAATAAAGACCAGAAGTCAACACAAAAAATTTTCAAGGTGGATTTGCAGCTCCCACTGAGGAAAATCAGGCCGACACAGACACTCCTTCACCTTCCCTTCATCAGCCAACTGAGAGATGACATCTTTGCAATGATGAGCAGCAGAAATGAAGCAGTCACAGTTTGCTTGGGTTTCTTGGGTTTTTTTGCATCCCCATGCAAGAGTAACTATGCTGGACAGGATCACTGGAACAGCATGATCATCCTTCAATATAATTTTGAAGGAATATCGAACTGTGTCTGCACACAGAGAACACTGTGGATCCATTTTATGAAATAATGAATGCCACAATAAGTATCCCAGTATCTTCAGAATTTAAACCCAACAATTTTTATTCCAATAATAATACTCTGAAAGATAATATGTTTGAGTTATTACAGACTGCTGCAGCATCATAGATTAGTTTCACAGTATTGATTCTCAGGAGACCAAAATGGCAGATACGTGAATGCTCCCTACAGTTTAATCAGTGAGTCCCTTTCAGTGTTTCTGAATTATTTTTCTCCATTTTCTTATTTAGTTTTTTTTTGTGCCTTTGAAGTTCTAAGGAAAAGAAAAACACAGCTATTTTCTCCTCTTCATGCAAACTGAAAGGTTCTTTTTCTAAATTTTGAGACAACTGCAGTCCAAACTGTGCTTAGGAGCCTAAGTTTGACAGAAAGACAATAAATAACATTGAGATATACTTGGTAAAAGCTGAAGAAAGATCATTAAACACAAGGGTGATGACCATCCTAAAAAGTCTCACAAAATAAGAAAGGAAAATATTTGCATCAATATAATAGACAGCATGTATACAAAAGAATAGACTGCATCTGCAGTAACTTATCTGAGAAAGCTGCAGCAGAAATTGGCAGAAGTTCAAAGTTTTTAAAGTAGATTTTTTCAGTATTTCATCCCAAAAGCATGCACAATGCCTGGGTGCATCCCTTCAGTCAAAGGGATTTTGTGTGGTGCCTTTACACATACCAAAATATACCATATACACACCAAAATACACATCACTCAGGTTTGAGAGCATGAATCAAAGTCCACCCAGGTGAGTGGCACAAACTCCAGGCCTAGGTAAGCACAGAAAATCTTCAGGTGATCCATTAACAGAAGATTTGGGAGATTGGAATCACTTACCTAGAGCATTCCTTATCTCATCTTAATGACATTCTTAAGTAGCTACATCGACATTTCTCATCAAAAACTCTCTTGAATATCAGTGCTTCTGCAGCTCCTGGCTCCTTGGTTATAGTGGTAAATTGAGAGTGTTTAAATCATTTCAAATTTACCCTATTAAGTGAATTTTAACTGGAAGCTGGCCAGATATCTCTGGAGCAGTGATGTGGAGCAGAGTGCACAGGCCAGAGGAGCTCTGCTGCTCAGAGTACTTTAGGAAAAGATAAGTCTTCCAATAAAAGACTGAAAATCTTTTAAAATTACTCAGAAGTAGAGCCTGAAATGGGTCACCTCTGCTCCACTATGTCTCCCACAGCATACACCAACACCCTGCCCAGCACAGGCAACAGCAGCAAACATCAGCTCCTAAAACTGTGGTCTGTAGAGAGGGAGGGTATTAAAGGTCTTGATTAGTGTGATAGAAAAGCCCTTACCTATTTCATTTGCTTTAAAATGGGTTTTTAAATGAAATCAGCAGATACTGAAATTGAAAAGAGAGGGAAGGTAATTTAGACAAAAATGCATCTGTTCCTGTGGTTGGCCTTTTACAGGCACTCTGCAGAAGCCATCTGAAGTCTGGACTTCCCTCTGTTGCAAATCCTATCAGCAAATGCTGAACCATAAACTTCAGTTTTCTAGTGCCTGGACTTCACCAAAAAGTTAATATAATGCTGTGCTTAATACCTGGGAGCTACTGAAGTAGCAAAAAAATAATGAATATATACTATACTGCAAACTCACTCAGTGCCTAGGATCTCAGGATTTCCTACTGCTTCATAATTGAAGACTTCCTTAAGCTTTAAGGAGTAATTTTAAATTGTGACCAAAGCTAACAGAAAACTATAGCCTAGTAATCATCAGATCTTAGAAATGTTGCAAATTCTCCCCACAAGACAGAAATATGCATGAAACCTGCATTTTCCTCCAACAGCTATCTGAAGAAATTTTTCTTTAAAACTTGTGTGTGTATATCTGCATGTACAAGAATACATATATATAATTTTTAAAAAAAATCCAGCCTCTGAGAATTACTATGTTGAAAGGCAAACTTTCAATGGGATGCAGTGACATTTGTATTTTCTCTCCACTGAACATAGGAGTTATTTATCCACTCTTGGAAAAAACACAGGAAGCACCTGAAAAATGTTGGCTCAGTAAATCCAGCAAATCTCCCAAACAAGTTTGGGCAAATGAATCCCGGAGTCAGGTTTCCCATCCATCATGTCAGGAGTGGTGGGTTGTTTTTCCAAGGATGGCCAGCCTGACCTGCAGCCAGGGCTGCATTGTTGGTGCCAGCGGGGGAAGGCTCCGGAGCAGGAGCAGGCTGCTGCTTCCTGAGAAATCACTCCTGAACACAATGGGGCTCCGGGAGACAATAGTGTCTACGGCTCCTTTTGATGTTTGGAGTTTTTCTAATCTCTTCAGGTTAGATTAAGAGGCAGCCAGGGTCGGCAAAGGTCAGCAAGATGAGGTTTATTTTTACAGAAACCTTTCCCTTCCATCCAAGATCTCTCGAGCTACTCATTCATTTGCTATGAAGTTATTTTGCATTATACAGAATTTATGATTCCTTACAGCTTACACACACCATATTTTACATTCGACTCAGTTCACCGGTTGCAAAAATGTCCAAACCTCGGTGGCTTTAAATCCTTAATTAGCCCTTTTTCTGTTTTTTTGCCCTTCATGGCTTCCTCAACCTCCCACCCTCCTTTATTTTAAAAAATAAAACAGAAGCAACTATTGTCATCTCATGCTTTTAGATTTGCTGAATTGGTACGGCACTAGGTTTATTTTCATGAAATGCATGACACAGTCCATCTGAACCATACAAGATCAATGTATAAAATCCAGTTAAACCAAATTGTTTCATTACCCAATGCTTTTCTCTTGAAAAGGAACAAGAATATTTCAAGAAATAACAGGAAAATGAAAATAAGAATGGATAAAAAGTATTTCTATTCCTACAGGGATTTATGGAAATTTAAGGTATATATACTCTGGACTTTTACCATGATGAGACTAAAGCTCTCAGCAAGCTTCTCTCTTGTACTTATTTATGTTCTGACTTGAAAAATAAGTTACATGTAATCTGATAGTAAGACCCAGTATTTTTTTATATTCCAGATTTCCCAGGGGTCAAAATCACATTTGGACTGGACCAGGTTGTAGGCAAAGCAAGCTCTTAACTCATCACTGCCTTTAGATGGTTTTAGAGGTGGGGCAAAATGAACATGTTGGCAAACAGTATTTTTTTTTAACTGCCACATCACTGAAAGCCATTGATGATCCTAATCTCCTGGACATTGTCCAGAGGTGTAGGAGACAGCTCAGAAGGTACAGTCTGACATGGGAACACCCAGACAAAGCCCACAGGAGGCACCATCACTGACACAAACAACCCAAGCTGCTCTCCCAACAACCTTGTTCCACAAACAATCACACAAAGGAGTTCTCTGCTCTGCTGCTCTGTTCCCATCATTTTTCTCTGTAATAATTCAATAGGAATGAATAAAGTGCAAACATGTCCAAGACGTGCTCTATTTGCATATCAAATTTTAAGCCAATATTGCTTGCACACAATTTATCTGGCAGGAAAGAGAACAAGTTTCTAAACCACCTTAAATTAAGTAGCACCTTCAGGCACAGAATTAACCCTTAGATTGACTTACTAAAGCCCAGACTGGATGGTCCCACCTCTGCCTCTCAGAGCAAGGCAGTGAAGTGACACTGCCTTGCAATAACCTGCTGCAATGTTTTAAAATACCCTGATTTCTGTCTTGTTCTTCTTCATCTAATAATTTGATTCATTGTTGACTTTAATCTTCATTATTAATTCATCAGATGACTGATTGATTCAACTACAGCTTAATCTGATGATTATCTCACTCAACTTCAGCAATGGTTTTAGTTAGGATTCCAAATTATTTTGTTTCTTTATTGCTCCATGATAAAATCCATGCAGAAGTGTGCAAAGCCATTTTTCTCTTAAAACTACTGCTACCCCTGTAGACAGGCAAAGATAACCTTACAAAATAAATATGCCAGCCACTTCATTCCACTTCCAAATCTGTATGCATGTCCTTCATACTTCAGATTAAATATCTCAAACCACTCAGATTAAATATGTTGATAACTTCTTAAAAGAACACTATGCTGTAACAGTATATATTTCTTTCACATAAATATCACGTCTAAAACAATTTCAGAATAAAGAGGTGACAGACTACTGAATATATATCTGACACTTCTATTCTGCATGTGGCCTGAGAGTGCTCTCAATGTCCAACATCTTCCAGTGCTCCAATTCAGCAGGAAGATTACACTCAACTCTGAGTATAAATAAAGATTTGAAATCTATTGCACATGTCATGCTGTGGGCTGTTACAGCATTGCTGAATCCTTTAAATTGTCTGGGTTTGGACAGCTGTTTAGCCAAGCAATGCCTGGGAAGGGTGCTCAGGGCCAGAGGTTCTCCACTGCAGATGGACAGCAGGTCCTGAGCTCCACACATGCTGTACTTTATGTCTTCCCATCTGACCTCTGTGGCAGCACAAGTGCTCTGCTCATAGGCAAAACTTTGAGGGAGAGCAAAATATACATAAAAGTTGGTAGTTTCTCTCCATTACACTCTGTAGGTCACACGGAAAGGGTCTGTATGAGAGAAGGAAAGGAGCTGCTCTGGAGCAGGTCAGGAAGTGTCCTCTGTTCTGAATATCCTAAATAAGCAATGGGTTTGTCCAATCTATGGCCTTGCAGCACTGGAGGAAAGGGAAAATGCTGGGCAGAGATTTCTGACTCACAATAAATTGGAAATCCAACAACAGAAGAAGAAGTTATATTTGCTGCATATATCTTCCAAGACCACATGTAGAAGTTATCTCAGAATTATATCAACCTATATTTAGCAACAACTGCAGCAAGGTAAAATTGAACTCAGTGAGTGCACCAGCAGCATCACTGGGTAATGGAAGAGCACTTACATAAATGACTAAGCTACAGCACACTGACTGATTTAAAACTAATTATGTGGATGCTGTTAAATATTATGTGAAAAAACAGTGCTTCAAGTTTTGTAACATAGTGCTGCAACTTTCCAACCCTCTACCCTGCCATGGTGAAAGAACTGCACTCCTAACCACAGAATGGCTGCCAGCCATCCCATCTGGAAATGCCCACACACAGCAAGGAACAAGAAGCTTCATGTGTCTGCTCCCCTAGCTTGGGTATTGCTCTTGGTAAAATAATGTATGCCATATTGCAGTGAGGGAAAATTAACTTTTTGTTTGGTTGGTTCCTTTCCCTTCGAGACTTTACAAATACTCACTGGAGACTCAGCTTCATTGACACATCTAAAACATATCAGACATACACTTCTCGTGGTTTAAACTGGAAAAATGAGCAGACAGACACACACTGTAAAGACAACAAGAAGACCCTGCTGGAAAAGGGGTCAAAGAAAAATCAGTTTAGAAACCAACCATCTTTTACCCATGGGAAAAAAAAACCAGAAAAAACGAGACTGAGAACAAGCATTTCACAGTGCTGAAGCCCTCTCAGCCACAGGACATGCACCTCCAGGGTTTGATAACAAGACACATAACACTTCCAATTTTTTGTTTCTTCCCACTCTCCTCATCCTTACACCACACGTAACTATTTTTGCTAACACACTATAAAGTTCAAGAGACTGCACATACATATTTATATTGTCTCCCATTAGACCCACTGAGCGTAATTTGGAAGAAAAAAGCTCACAGAGTCTTTTCTTATAACCAACCTGAAAATGAGAACATAGATAAACAAGGCACTCGCAATCCAACTGTCACACAAAATTATCTTCTGGGCTGAAATTGCTCCTATTTGGTTTTAAAATGCAAGAAGAAATTATTTCAGACAGTCACCAAAAACCCCTCTGCATTTTTGTGCTGCACAGCCATACTCTCCTGGAATTCAACACGGGGATGACTTTCTTGAGTGGGAGGCAGAAAAGAAATATCCAATTTATACTAAACAAACAAAAAAGCTGCTGTAAAAATAAGGAGACTTGACCTGGGTGTGGGCCACAAGGTTGTGCTGGATCAATGCCTTTTTAGTTTTATATTGAAGGCATTCTAATAATTTGGGGTAAATGGAATGGACACTGAATTTGGCAGATTCTTGTTATTCCTGAAACACTCACACAAGTCTAGATGTGTCCTCACCCAATCTTGAATGGTTTATACATGTGTATTTCTCAAAAGTTCTCCTAACTCACAGCAAATGACAGCTCAGGGACACTCCACTGCAGTCCCAGCAGACAATGCTCCCTTATCCTCAGACTAAACCACATTCTCACAGCATTAAAAGTCAGTATTATAAAACTCAAAGGCTCTTAATGAATGATGTACAACTAGGGATGGATGATTTGCAGCATCACCGAACTTAAATAAATTGGTACAGGTCACATTAAAGAGGCTTCTTTACATTATTTCCCCTATCACTAAGCTATTTTTTCTCCAAATGTATTTTACAGAGTGAGGATACAGGTAGGTTAATTCCCATACTGAAATTCTGACATTTTATTCCAGTATTCAGAAACTAATAAACCTCAAACTGGGATTTTTAACAAGAATACTCATTTTACAAATATAACAGGCAAGAAAATCTTTTAATTTAGTTTCTCTTGACTCACTGACAGAACAGGCATGAAAGGGGAAATGATTCACCTCCTACAGAAAGAAGGAAAGAACTAAGGGATGAAGGAATGAGTTTTTTGCCAACCTCACCCTAAGCAAAACAACAAAAAGTTTAGAGATGCTGGAATGAGCAGGGAATGACTGTCAGCAGCAGTTCCTGCAGCAGGCTGGGGACACAAGCTATGCCATGGTGCTGAGCACAGCCAGTGAAACACTACCCACACATGTTTCAGAGTTTAATGCAGCTGTACTTTGAGAAGTATTGAGCCTGACAGATGCGAAATAAAAATGCTATTGTATCAGGGGAATTGATCTTCAAAATAGTCTGAGTAATCAAAATAAACATCAGCTCATGACAAACATCTGACAGCTTCTGTAAGGACAAGTTTGGGGACAGCTCTGGGGGGGGCTGTTGCTCTGTTGAGGCATTTTTTGGTTTTGTTTTGGGGATTTTTTTTTTAAAGAAAAAAATTATTCCGTCTCCATCTTTCTGTTATATCTCAGTGTCAAGAGAAGTGAATTTCAGGGTAAAGTAATAACTTGCTGCATCACTGCCTGGACCCCAAGCTGGTTCCTGCCTCCCACTCTCAGTGACATTTCCTTTACCCTGTGGCCTCTCAGAGTGGTGTTCCATGCAGAAGATGATGCCTTTTTCCTCCTGAGTCCTCACTTACAGAAGAAGCAAAGACTGTTGGTCATCACATTTCAGCATTCAGACGTTAAAACCACGCACGCTCCTTTTAAAACATGTTGGGTCAGATCCATTTCTCTCCCATTCTTGCCTCTGCTTTATCTCTTTATTACAAAAGGCTGCTTAGCTCACAGGAACAGCAGTAACCCGCAGCATTAGCCAGGTTACAACACTACAGGCTTGAGCAGATCCACTCCTCAAATCAACTGTGAACAAGCAAACCAAGTGTCAGCTCCTTTCAAGGTCATTCGGGAGGCTCTCCCCCGAAGAGCTAACTTCAATAAGGAGATGCAAGACCTAAGAGGCAGAACCTTGGAAGCCTTGAATTCATTTATTTTTCTTGGCTTAGCTTTTTGTAAATAAAATGCTAAATATAATTTGTATAAGCTTGTCCCTCTAAAAGTTACAAGATTGGAAAATACTGGTAGGATTTATTTAAAGTGCAGGTACTTATCAAATGTCACCATTTTCCTGTTCAAAATGAGTAATCATTTTGATTAACCTTTGATTTAAATTATTATATACCACAGCAAAGCAGAAACACACATGAAATTACACTCCAAAGAAACTCACAAAGCACAGATCACATAAGAAAACAGTTATGTCCAAGTGGTTAGAGAATTTATTCACCATGTACATAATATTCAAACCAAAGGCTGACTCCACACACTCCCATCACGTGTACCCAGCAATCACAGTCTAGCCTGAATCCTTGCAGCCAACATGAGACTGCTTCCATACAAAATACTAAATAATATCAAATAACAACTAAGCTATAGAATAAACTCCTAACTACCATCTCAGCAAGGACTCCCAGCATCTTCTATAAGGAATTTTATTCCAGGTAGGAAATTAGTGTCACCCCTTTAGTCACATATAAAAAGAAGACCTAAAGCAGCACAAGATAATAAATAAAATTTAGTATCTCACTTTGAGTAAATAAACATAAATTCCAAGCCCTGTAACAGAATTCAAAGCAGAGAGAAAAAAACAGGATATTAAAAGTAAATTAGATGAAGAGCTGAAGGCAATTCTGAAAAATGAAAATATATAGTAGAAAATTAAAGCATATTAAGACCTCATCTGAAAGGGCACATTTGTAGAGAGAATGACCACCAAAGTCAGCATGGAAAAGACTCTCAAAAGCTTCATATCCACCAAACATATGGATCAGTCTCTCTTCAGGAGCTCTGCTTCATCACCAATTGCCAACCTGTAGGACTGGCTGCAGACACCCACCAGCCCAGCAGACTCCACTGCACCACTTGCAGCAAGGAACTTTTAAGATATCCATTCCCAAATTTTTAAACTACTACTGCAATGTTTCTTAATAAAGAAGGTTCTGAACCAGCAACTCTCTTCTTGACACTGAATCAAAAGTGCTCTTTTATAATCACCTGGTGTAACTAATATAAAGGTTTTAAGGTGCTCAGGAATCCCTTTTATTATTCAAACTTTGGAGCTTTGTTTCATGCTGTTTTGGATTGGCCTCAGTCATTTGGGAAACATGAGCTGATGCTCCTCCCCTCCACAAATACCTCATGATGTAGAACTAAAAGAACCATACATTGAAAAACACATTTCCTTTGGTTTTATAAAAAATCAATGACAAGCCATGGCCAGTGTAGAATAAGCATTCACAGACTCACGGAATTATGGAGTGGTTTGGCTTAGAAGGGACTTCCAAAGGTCACCTTGTCCAGTCCAAGGGACAGCTTTCACTAAACCAGGTTGTTCAAAGCCTCATCCCACCTGGCCTGGAACATTTCCAGGGACGGGGCATCCACAGCTTCTCTGGGCAACATTCAGACTTGCAGCTGAGTTTGGAGCACCCCACCTTATGGAGCAATAACTCCATCCTGGACACCAGAAAGAGACAGCTACAAACAAGGGTGGAAGCTGGGGAGCCCAGCTGAGGGCCTCTCACTGCTTCCTCAGGCTCCCTTAGCAGTGTGGTACTGCAGGCTCCTCCAAAGCATCAAAATTAGGCTTCTGCCTATATTTTACTCTCCAGGGAAATACAATTCCAATTAGAGACAAGAAAGCACCAAGCAATTTATCAGGGTAAACAAGATGTCGCATGCTAGGCTGCAGAAAAACATCACATACATTCTCCCTAATAAAGAAGATATTTCTGGAGTTCTGACACCTATTGAAAAGCTAACAAAAATGTAGCTGGAGGAGCTGCTGACTGAATATGTGCATCCTGGAGCAGGAACTTGAGCAGCAGAACAAGTCCCTGGTACTGAAAGGGCATTTGAGTAATTCCCAATACTCAAATCCCATGGTTCTAAAGCACAGGTGGAGCCATGCACCAAGCTGTACTGGCAACACAGATCATCAGCAAAGACAACTGAGACCATGGAGAGAATTTGGAGGTGAATTTTCAAATCTAATCAGATCTGAGATCACTACCAAGGGTTTTTGTCATACTCATAGCAGGCATGATTTGCTATTATATATTCATATGGTTCCATTCAGAACAACCTTGTTTCATTACAACAGATTCCACTGTGCTTCACAGTCCTGCTTCATTTCTTCCAAGGCAAATTCTTCAGGAGATTAACCTGACACATTTACTCCCCTGATAATAGATCCTGTCTTTTCTGATATCATTACCAATTTCAAGCACATAGCAAGAAATAGGCTTAAAATTTTTTAAAAGTACTGACTTGAAAGCTTTCTTGTTCCCATTTTCTTGGTACAACACATTTCACTTTACATGAAGTGTTGTAAAATTCAGCTCAAGTAAATATAAAATAAATTATTTAGCTTCTAACCAAGTACTTCCAGTCCTAAAACCCCTCTTTATTGAACTTGAAGCGCTCCAGCGCACAGCACAGCTCTAACTGGAGTTCAGCTTTTAAGTAGCTTGAAGCAGCAATTATTCTTTTATTAGAATTCAACATATTATTCTTATGTTTCATATGCACATAAGGCATTAGGGAAGATAAACTGTGCAACTGGTAATTGAAATTAGAGTTGCAACATCTATTATGGTAACATCCACTGTGTCACATCTTCGACACACTGGGAATGAAAAGGCTTTTGCACATGAAGCATCAGTCGTGATACTCACTGGAACAAAAATGCAATAAGAAATGGAATGAAATACATTTACACAACATAAAGTTTCCTAAAATTACTTACATTGTCATTACTAGTCTTCTACCATCCTGACAGATAAAATAAGTGAACTCCCAGTATAATTCTGGGAGATGTGTCTGAGGAAAGCACAGCTTTTTCTAAGGCCTGAAAAGTTCACAGTGGAGAAACCTGTTCAGGACATCACTTTGCTTCTGAAAATACTGATGTACATAATATCTACCTACCTAACAAGAAGAAACTTGCATGATCTTTGGAAGAACTCTTTGAAAAGTAACTTCCTCACAAAATTGCAGAAATTACCAAACTTTTCTGAGATTTCAAAATTAGGATTTTTTTATAAAATAAGATGTAGATAAAAATAGATTGTCTCTGAAATACAAGTAACCATTAAGTGATTGTAGTATCAACAAAGCTCTAATAAAAGGGCCACCAACTGAAAGACTATCCAGTTTAAGCATACTCCTGGGACCTGTCTAGCATTTCAGCTCTTTATAAATTTCTTCCAAATCAACAACTTTTTACAAGACTGTAAAATTTTCCTATCATTATCATATCAGGAATCAAAAGCTTCTCTGTATTTTAACTGATTAATGCTATAACTGCTACTTCATGTGATATTAAAAAAAGAAAAACCACCCAGAGATTACACCCTGTGTGGTTGGGGTAACCATTTTTTAGTGATAATCTGAAGTTCTCTGTGGGGAAATAACAGCACAGACTATTTTAGAGCAAAAGGCAATTAGAAAGATGGAAATAAAGATCAAATTCCTATTTCCAGTGCACTTCAGACTGTATATGAAGATAATTTCTAGGACACATGACAAACTTGGCTACATCATCTGTCCAAATCTGGTGTGGTAAGTAAAATGACTTGCAGAAGGAAAGCAAGAAAGATATTTATCTATATATATTAAAAAATTTCCATTTTTATACCATTACAGGAGCACTGCTTTAATCACCAAGAATGAGTAGTTGTTTCCCATCCAGTAACTTGGTACTCCCTGTACTTGCACCTTCTAATAGGGATCAGAATTAAAGCTCTTTAAAATCTGACTACAACTCCAATGAACTAAAGAAATGGATCAAAGCCTGGTTATTCATGGTGCTACTGCAGTCAGATGCAGCTTACTAAATATTTAAAATACATAAAGATAAATATGCAGGCCCATAAATCACTACAAACTGAAACAACAGATTATTTTTAAGGTCCCTTCCAACCCAAACCATGATCCCATTTCTGCAAATGCCTCCTGGAAAAAGACATATTATATGCTTCATTCAATTTCTAATGAGCAATGTTCAGGAGTTTTATTATTATTAATTGCATATAAATTACCATGATTTTTGTATCCCTGGGAGAGTATTTAGCCATTCACCTTTCAGTGGAACAATGCTGAACAAAGGCAATGAATGCAAGGCATATAAGAACAATGCAGAACACAGAAATTTATGCATGTCATTTAAAAGGCATGGCATTTTAAAAAATCAAAAGTATGTCATAAATCTTTAATTATAAAGAAAAAAAAAGCCCAACTAATGTTTGTCAAGTCCTTGATAATATTTAAGCACGAGCACTGCCTACTTCAGGAGTGCAAAACCTTCTTAGCTCACTTATCTACATCTATCCTCAAACTCCTCTTAAGTGTTCTGCTGCAAAATTCATTGTATCCAAGATCTGCTAATCATCATCAGGAAACTCTGTTATGCATCTTAAGGATGTACTTTAGGCTCTCAAGGGGAAAAATAAATATGTTTTATTAGCTGCTTTTGGAAAATACTGATTTGTATTTATTTAGAAACCTTTTCAAGTTGCACCACTGTTAAATTAAATATTTATGGCATGATTTTCCAAAGAGTTTAACACCTGTTAAGAGTTTTACATGCTGACTTTAGCAGGAGTTCCAAGGGTCTAACATCTCTGCAAACCTCAGAAGTGAAAAGGTTGGGATGTGGCAAAGGAGCTTGAGCTTGGATGTTACTGCTGAGCTCTGAAATGTAACCCTATCCTGCCCAGCCTCTACTTCCCACCTAGCACTGCATTTCAGACAACTGAATTGGTCCTACTTTACTGGAAATACCAGAAATATGATTCACTAATACCTGTTAACTGCAAATAAAGCATAAGATAAATGCTGTTAAGTTAATCCCCAATGCATCTTCTCCATTCTTTACTAGTGGGAAACTTATGTGCAACTTCCAGGGGAGCCTAAAATCCCCAGTGAGTCAACAGCAGGAAAGCAAAGCTTTTGATACTGAGAATGAGAAGTTGAATGAGAATGAAGCCAAAAATACAGAATAAAGAAGAAAAGATGTCTGATATACTGTAAAAACCTGTATCTGGTGACAGTGGGGCCAATGACTTTGGCATTTGGCTTCTCAGCCCACACTGAAGCCTCTGGCCTCACTGTCAAATGAAGTTAAAATAAGGGTTTAAGTTTTGCCATCCTTATTTTCCTCAGTTTCTGAGAGATTTGCACCTACTGTCCTTTCCAGCATCATGTTTTCAGGTATCCCATGTATCCTGTTCTTTCACAAACAGATGTTTTCTCACACCTTATAGGTGGCAGCCCTCCTGCCCTCTCGGGTCCCTTACCCAGTTTCAACACACATGTAAACCTGAACAACATTGCAAACACATCATTTTATATTTCAAAATTAAATATCAAGATTTCCTTGCAGCATTTGGCCTATAATTCTGGCAATAAATAAATAGGCAATAAATAAAGAAAGAAATAACATCTAAGTAAGAAATTACTATACATCAGAATGATTCAAACGATGATCCAATGTGACTTCATAAACCAAAGACGATAAAATAGTTGAATATTGCAGATTGGACACACCAATCTCTTTATACATTTTACAGCACACTACAAATCTGCCCAGAAAGTTGAGTATTTCTCTCATTAAAAAATGAGCTTTCATCACACTATAAAACATTTTCAAATGCAGACCAGAAAACCGACAAGCATATTTACTGTGAAGCTTTGCATTTGTGTCACCAATTAACAACAAAAGTTTAGAATAAAACTAAAATTAAAGCTAATCAAAGCAGCTAGCTGTCAAAACAGATGGGAACTATAGTTTTCAAATCAAGCAAGAAGGTAAAGCTTTCGAACACTTAGTGTTGTGTCAGCTCATACAGACAACTTAAAGGAAGGACAGTAAATGTCAGGATTTTATGAAGAAAAGGTGTCCCTGGCTGATAGATCCACATTTATGAATTTCCATTAATTTTGTGGGTCTTTTTGCTTCAGGATGATTAACTCACACCAAAGCAGACCTCTGAAACGTCAGCTGTAAATAAGGTGTCGCCATGACAGTGCAGGCAAAATAAATAAAAACAGAGCCCTGACATTATTTTAGCCTCAAACAAATGTTTCAGTCCCTACATTGTCTGGCTCAGAAAGATACATAGACAGTCTCACAGACAGAGATATAAATGAACAATTGCAGTACCTTTTTCCCACACTGTTTACAGGGTTGGCTATATTCCTACTGGCAATAGATTTTCTTCTTGACAGCTTCTTGGTGTTGGTGCTGTCATCAGTGCTGTCATCCTCTTTCTTTGGTGTGTTACTTCCTTTGCTGTTCAGGTCCCTTAGCACATTATAATTAATTTTACTCGAGATTTTCTTCTGTTCTAACATCTTTTCAATTGCCTCTCCTGCTGTGCTGGCTTGAATTGGCTCCCGCTTCTTTGCAGATTTCTTTGGCTTAATTAAAATATAAAATTAGTGATGTAGATACAAACAAAGTTTCCATGAAGTAGAGGGGCAATCTGGAGTGCAGCAGTCCTGGCTCAGGTGCTGCTGATGAGGGGGATGCAGGTGATGTGCCCAGGATAAGCCAGTGCTCCATCTCCTGCCACTCAATGGGATCGAAGGATCTCTTTTCTCCAAGAGATGTATGTTTGCTTTTTTTGCCAAATGTCCACAGAGTTTATTAGAAATTCTTTACTTAATAGAGAGAGAGAAGGAGGATGGGCCATTTTTCACATATGGAAAAAAAAAGGGGGAGTGAACTCCTGATACAGGAATAGGGACCTCACAGCATCACCCAGCATGGAAACAAAGCATCTCCCCTACTAAAACTGCCTTTAAAGCAAGAGTGAAGCTTGGTCACAACTCCCCAAAGCACTGACGACTCCCTGGCAGAACTGCGACCGCGTTTCGTATCAAATCTGAACGCAGCGTGGGAAAGGCTTCCCCAACTCCTCCTCCACACCCAGCAGGGCCGAGAGCAGGAGCAGCAGCAGCTTCCCAAGCATGGGCAGGCATCAGCACCGAGGGACAGGGAGCAGGAGGCTGCAGACATGGGAGCACTGTCACCTGCAGCTGCCTTTCCCAGGCACAGGCTGCAAGCCTGGCTGATGCTGTGCAGAGCCAGGCAACCAGGAATGACACTGGAGAACATTTCCAGCCATGTCCCATGCCTGGGTAGGTACGAAACAAAAAAAACAAAAAAACCAAAAAAACAACAACCCAGAACCTCTGTTTCTCAATTGGCATTTTCCTATTCAAAGGAAGGTTTTAACACCAAGCTCTACAGGAGATTTAATTTTTAATGGATAATAGCCCCTCTGTTTACCTACATGGGTCAAGCACTACCTTGAAATTGGAAAGCACTATGATTAATCAAGTTCTACTCGAGCTGTCAGAAACAATAAAAGGTTAAAGAAAAAGTCCTGTGTAGTCTGAACAAAAAAGTGGGTGTTTGGGCTACGTGGCAGTGCCAACGAGTTATACAATTTTGAAAATTGCTGGTAGACTGCCACGTCTGCATGAACGCAGAATGAATGAGAAACTCAGAAGTATTAAACAGTGTTTCATTGTCTGGTTTTGTTTTTATTGTTGAACTACCTAGGGGAAGCAGGAAACTCTGCCTTTCGCATTAGTCGGAAAAAAAAGATAGAGGATATACACACTAAAAACTAACATGGGTTTTAGTTGCGTGTGGAAGATTTGACTTGTCACTTGCTCAATTACACAAAATACTAATGCTGTAAATCGTGAATATACGGCCAATTAAGCTGCTTTAAACTGCTAAACATGGAGACAGGACATGCCATTTGTTAACATAACCATTGCATTCTTTATGAAAGGTAGAACAAAATACCCCTTCAAGTGACTGTAACAAGGATCTGTTCAGCTCTTCATAAAGAAATCATTATTGTAAGAGCAAAGAAAACCACTGAAGTTATGGCAAGTACAAACAAATTCCCCATGCACACGTTAAAAAAAAATCAGACGTCTTAAAACCTGTATTTTAATAAGCAAGCAATTAGAACAGCAATCATAGATGCAAAGAGCTAGCTCTGACTTTGACATGCACAGAATTTCTCATAATAGCAATTTAAAATAAAAGTTTGGGCAAGAAAGTGTTTTATTCACCACCTAAAAAAAATACAGGCTTGCAATTCAGTAACAGCTAGATGTACTGTAGCTTTTGCTCCTTTAGTGGTGACCTGTACCATTATGCCCATACATCTACATGGAGCTGATCAGCAGATGTAATGAATTTCCAGGACATTTTCAAACAGACACAGTTAACACAGACTTTAATACCTTGTGTTCCTTATAAATCCCAAGTTCCTTCTCTTTTGCTATTCTTGCTTCCTTTTCTGAAAGATGACAAAAGGGTTACCAGCATTAAGTTTACACAAGACTATGTATTTCAGTAACACCAGCCAAAAGGCAAATTTCATTCCTACATATTTACCTTTTTGTTCCTTCAAATAATCTGCATTTTCTTTCATCCACAGCTCTGCTTTTATTTGAGCTTCAGCCTCATTAAGTATATACTAAAAGAGAAAACAAATTTATCTACTTTCAGAAATCAAATTGAAAACCACAGAGCAAAACTGAACTGAAAAACCACTAGCAAGGTCAATCTACATCCCATTTTAAAAAATACATTAAAAGAAAACATGAGTGATATAAGATAATCAGAGAGCATTTCTAGTAACATCTGAAGCTGGCACAAGCAACAACCTGTTTTCAAAAAACAGTGCTTGGTTTCCCAAACTATGATGAAGTGACTGAAAACCATCCAGGACTCATTACACATGGCCTGTTAATTAAACAAAAATGATCCTGGGTTTATGATCTTTTTCAGATGATACAAGAGGTTATCATGACAACGTGGTTGTCTGCAAGTAATTCTTGTGTTGATGGTGGTCTGTAATTCAAAACAGGATGCGAACCATTGCCCTGTGTGACCAAAACAAAAACATGTGTCTTCTGGGTAGGCTTCTGCAAAGTTTTACACAGAGTTACTGAGATTATTAGTTCAATGGCCACATCTGTGTGAAGGAAACCAGCTCAGATTGCTGGAGCTTTAGCCCTCTAGATTTCAGACAGCAGGGCTCAGTAACCACATGCAGACGTTTTGCTGTTAACTTTATCTAGTCTCAGTAACATCTATAGTGGGAATGGAGTTGTAAAATACATCTAGGACTATTCAGATGAATCAGAGAAATAAATAAGACATACAGGTAGCAATTACTTAATTGTAGATGGCCTAAATGTAAAATTAAGCCGAGTATTTAGCACAATTATCAATGAAACAAAAGTTCTCTACAGATGATGTGGTTTGGGAGTGAACAACAGCAGAATGGAGAAGCCAAATTAGGTCATACATCATGACCAAGACACTTTAATTTTAAGCAGTGCACCTGAGACTTGGAAAACTATGTTTAAGTGCAAGAAAAGCAATCTGAGGTTTCTCCATCTTTTGGGTCTGAGCATTCAGAATTTTCTCCAAAGTAAGATGCACATCTAGGATTTCATAAGGAAAATAATTCCAGTCGAATGAAACTAATGCAGGGAAGAGTCCTTCCTCTGAGGGCTAAGCAGGCAAGCAAATGGCTGTGCAAGTCTTGGTTTAACAGATCAATATTTTCACTCTTTCATCTGCTTCTATTGAAAGTGAGCCATAACAGTAAAATTCACTTTTTTCCTATTATTCAACCCTCTTAGGCTTTCAGAGATTTCATAATTGTGGACTTCAAATATTACAGTCTACTGCCACAGAAAAGAACATGAAGTCATAAAAGCAGAGTTATGACTTCATCATAGAGCCTAGGAAGAGTAGAAAATGTCTTCTTCCCCTGTGATTGTTTAAAGTTTGGACTGGCTATGGTGAAAAACCTCAGCCTTCCTGCTCCCACCATTCAATGTCTGCTCAGATCGTGAGACCCTATTACCAGCCTAGAAAATCCCACCTCACAGGTATGCTTTGGAGATCAGTAATTCCTGTGCAATCTCATCAGTCTCAGTGATTTTTTACCCCAAAATGAGTTTTTAGCAGTGGCCTTATCTGGTCAAATGACACTGTAAACCAGTGTGGCATCTGGAGGGGCCATCAGGCTCAGAGAGCAGACTGTTGTGTGTCCAACAAGCCCTTTTCCACAGCCATGGGTCTGCCCCACTCAGTCTATATGTTCAATGGTATTTTTTGCTGCCACACAAATAAAAATAAATCCAGAAAACATCACAGAAATCTGTGGAAGTACATAGGAGCTGCACAAGCTGGTTTTACAGTTTGGTTTCCATGGCAGCCTCCTATGTTGAATCTATCTTAATTAAATAATGAATGTAGAGCTCCGCCAAACTTTTTAAAGTTCTCCTTTGGAATAAAAGACATTCTAAAACATAATTATTCCAGCATGTCAAAAGCAAGCAGCAGCAGCAGCCTCATAAATATATATATATATATACATATATATATTTAAAATCTTGGGCAAGGAAAACCAAATTCACAGGTTTGCATGAACATTAGATTTCAGATCACTGAAATTGCTCAAACCTCTCCATAGAAGAGAGAGAAGAGGCAGTTGCAGAGAGAAGATAAACCAGGAAAGAACCATCTTGTCTTTCTCAGGTATCCAGACAATCAGGATAACAGACACCTGGAACAACAGGGCACCTTACCCGATCTATTTCACTGTCATCAATTCCACTCAGATCTAATTCGCCATCTCCTGTATTCTCACCTACAGAAAAGAACACATTTTAATCAACCCATATGTTTGTCCAAAGTCTATTGCAACTTAAGTTCTGCAGTAATGTAACACTTCAGGACTGTCCTTCAGAGATTTGCATCCTTCTGCCTTCATCCAGGAGGTTTAATGTGTTGCTGAGTATTTTCAATACAGAACTTCACGCACACAGATTCAACACATTGGATTAATTTAAAATTCAGGAAGCAGCACAGTCTTCATCAGTACTAAAAATCTGCCAGAGACTTCCAGTCGCCCTTTTTTTTCACCCATTTCAATTTACAGCAACAAATGTTCAGCAGGAAGCTGGGGAAATCATTTCAAAAAGATGACCACTTTTCTTTCATCATAACAAAAATTTCTCTGTCAGAGCATATAGGTCAGTAATTTATCTCTAAATTATGACTTAGAAAGTATTTTCTATTTTCAAGGAAGCAGCACAGACAGTTACACCACAGCTTTCTTCTTGACTTTCTGTAATTACAATTTTGCTAGTTTGGTAGTTATTAAGACTTCTGAAAACAAATTTTCAAATATTCCATCCTTTAAAAAGCATAACAGCACAGAACTGAGGCTTAATTTGAGACTGGAAGAGCATACAGCTGCAAAACCTGATTTTCCCCATCACATTAAAGAACTATAGTAATACACTATTAATGTAGTCCAGGTAGAGAAGAAAACAAATTATTTAACAAAGCCTTGTGCTGGGGAATGAAGCAATCTTCTTGGTCATCTCCATTACATCTAATAAAGATCAAACAAGAGATGACCTCACCAGTTCACTTGCAGAAAAATATACACAAATTATGTCTCAACAATCTGCAATAACAAATTAAAACCAATGTTGTGGAGAACAGCTTGGCATGTTCACAGTTTCCACTCCCCAGTACTGGGGATGTGCCTCCCCACAAACCAAGATCTTTGAATGGATTGATTCCCCAGCCTGGTGCTCCTGCACAGTGCTGGAATAGCAGAGGGTGATGCCAGCAGCAGCCCTAGGATCCAACGACAGGTCATGGCAACCAAATGGTCAAGCCAAGCAAAGCTTGCAGTGAAGAGCACTCCCAGAAGTTAAAACAATGATCTGCTTGGCAAAAGTCAGGGGCTTAAACAAGTTGCCTGAAGTACATGAAATCACAGGGCTGGGAATCCAACAAAAAGCCTGGTTAGGAATGAAGTCTGACCTTCCTGCAGTGGTGCAAAAGCTATGGCTGTTCAACTCAACAGACATTCCCTGAGATCAGCCACTAAGCACTCACAAATGTCTTTCCAAAATCCATCTTAAACAATCAACAGAAAGTTTTAAACTTTCTGCCTCAAGCCACAGGCAAAATGGGTTTTAACCCCCCAAAAAAGTCCCATCACAAGGAACAGCATAGAATCACAGAATAGTTTGAGTTGCAAGGGACCTTAAAGATTATCCCATTCCAACTCCCAGCCATGGGCAGGGACACCTTCCACCAGATCGGATTGCTCAAAGCCCCATCCAGCCTGGCCTTGAACACTTCCAGGAACGGGGCATCTACACTTTCTTCAGGCAACATATTCCAGTATCTCACCATCCTCACAATAAACAATTTATTTTTAATACCCAATCTAAACCTTCTATCAGTTTGAAGCCATTCCCCATTGTACAGTCACTCCATGCCCCAATAAAGGTGCCTCTCCATCTCTTTTGTAGCTCGTTAAGGTACTGAAAGGCTGGAGATTGGTCACCCTCAAGCCCTCCCTTCTCCAGGGGAGGGCTTTTCTCAGCCCCTCCTCATAGCAGAGGTGCTCCACCCCTCCAAACATTACAGTTTGATTTTTTTCCTGAGATTGTCTGACAAAAGTAATATCAAGTTTACCAGTTCTGGTGCTAATTTGACCAAAAAGACTTAAAAGAACATTTCTCACTGCCGTTACATTTAAAAATCAATCACACACTAGATTTACTTTACTTTACAACCCTTTTTCCCCAAAATACTTTATAAGTACAGAAGATTTTACAATAACTACATAATTCATCAGTGCATATGCTTTTTTCCTGGTCTGATCTCTGCACAGTGCAGTAAGATCAGAACTTCCTGCACCAGTGCCAGCAGCTCCTTATGCAGGCACCCTGCTACCCCCAGGACATGGCCAAGCACTCCCTGGCTTGAGGATGGGGAGGAAAAGCAAGGTGACAAAATACATCCTGGTGGTTTGCTGCCTTTTTAATGCAACTGACTGCAATTTTTTTAGCAAAGTGTAATCATTCAAAGTGTTGAGAGGAGTCATCCAAGGGAGTACAAGGCACTCTGCAAGACAGTACTGAAAACTCTCCAGCTGGAACAGAAACTTCCAGTGAACAAAATGGCTGAATTTTCACCAAGGAAATGCATAAATACTGAAGTCCACTGCCTGAGACACCTTCTCAGGAGAAGGTCCACCTGGGTCTAAGAAATGTTCCATCACATAAAATAAAACAGCTCAACAGCAGAGCGCAAGGGGAATCCAGACCAGGATAACCTGGCTCCTAGGTTGGAAGGAGTTCATACAAAAATGGGACTCAAACTGGGTCTCTAATATTCTGGATAGTATTTTAACCATCCAGTTGTAGGACAGAAGGGGGGATGGCCTCTACTTTCAGTGCATTATCTACTTGTTTCCTCAAGGGGTTTTTTTGGGAGAAAAACCCACAAATTTTCAATTTGATTTATCTGCATGAATAAACGACTCATTTTTCTTCACTATTCATTGTAACAGATAAGCTAAATTGTCCACTGTCAACACAGGCTTGGAATTATGGACAGAGAAAAACAGAGCCAACTTTGAAAATCACTAGTAAGTTCTGAAAATGATAGTTTAGAAAACTAAAATTTGGTAAGTGGTGATGAACATACTCACTGTTCAACTTTACATAAAATTGATCCTGATATTTATTGCAGTAAAAACTGCCATAGTATCTTAAAAACAATAAAAGTATCCCACTGAAATCGAGCTGCCACTGCTTTTCATCATTATACACCTTGCTCCTCCCATACCCCACTGTATTTTTGGATCAGAGGTTTAAAATTTAATATGTCACAGTACAGTAGGTGCCTGTTCTCCTATACAGCCCTAACATGCCAGACTGAAAATGCTGCAGTTTCAGGCACCATGAACAATTTTGCTTGTCATTTTAAATATAACTTGTTACTGAATTAGGTGCCAGTTTTTCTCATTGGATCAATTAGCTACAGGGACAGAAAACTCATTCTCCAACTGTTAAATTGCAAAGAATCCAGAAGCAAGTTACACGCAATAAGCATTTCTTAGACCCCCATAACAGCAGCAGAGGGAGTAATTGCAGGATATCCCTCTGCCTGCAAATCTTCCTTTTTCCTGCCATGGTGATAGGCATTCATTAAATGGGTTTTTCAGAAGCAAAGGTGCCTTCAAATCCCTAGTTTAATGCTTTCACTGAGAAAAAACCTCACATATTTCATTTCAGAATGCCAATTCAAAATAAAATGCATCCATTTTGGCATGAAAATTTCCATGGCAATTGTTTCCAACATTAGACCCTTCCAGCCACAAATATCTGTCTGCTTGATACTACATGGCTCACTGCAGGGCACAGAAAGCAAACCCATTGCTTTTTTATATATCAGAAAGATCTTCCCAGATGCTAAACTTTTCAAAGCTATTTCTGAATTATCATTTTATCTTTTAATAAAAGGGCCCAAATGAAATGTTCGGCAAAATAAAAACACAGATGTGGCCAACATCTGGTCCAGCCTCTTAAGAGCTTATTTAAAAGCAGCAGCATCATGTGACACAGCTCTGAGACATCATGGATTTCTTCTGTCAAGAAAAACAACCACTTTACTGCAGGGCACAGGCAAAAATAGGTTGGGCATTAAAAACAACAACACTCCTTCCCTTCCCTCCAAATCCAGTTGTTAAACAAAAGGATCACTGGGAAAAGCTTAGAGCAAGGACCAGCCTACTCCATCCTCACCTGACATCTCTGTAGGAAGTGGAGGAGGATGGGCACTTCTACAGCTTTCCATCAAGGTACTGAATCAGCTACAATCATACTACCTAAAAGCATCTATCATCCAAGCCAGGTTCCCAAAAATTTAAAAATAAACTCCCCCTAAAGCCCTCCCTTTACAGACTGTTAACAACTTTCCAACCAATTCCAGCAGACATCAGGGCTACAATGAGACACTGGGGATTAGGTTTGTAAACCTGTAGGATTATTAACTGTTCTTGTCATTATTAAATACACACTAAACCATCTTTTAACACACCCTCTGCCCCCCTCCCTACCTCTGTGCAGCTAGTTAAATGTACACATAGTGCACTATTATGGGGATTTATTACAGAAGAAGCATTCCACCCAACATATTTTAAACCCCACATTTTTAGAAACAGACACGTGAAGAATATGTTTTTCTGTTTCTATTACAGGAGGCAGCACTATTTATTGCTCTGCTCAGATAAGAGGATTTCCTTGCAGACAGAAATGGAGGCTGAACACTTCCCAGGAAATCCTCTAGAGCAGATATAATAGTAAGGCACTTGGTCCTCAGGTCCTATGCAGCAAATACATCCTTCATCACACCATTTCATAGCAGAGGATTTAAACAAAGAACCTTTCCACCTATTTGGCACAACATCAGACACTAAGCACTTCCAGTATTTAAGAAATATTTTGGGGCTAGAGCATGAAAAAAATCTGAAAAGAGTTGGGCGATGCATTTTCAGCTAGAAAAATCCTTAAGCAGCAAACCAAACAACCTGAGCCCGGGGCAGCAGAAACACTGGGATTGATTGCTGCTCTCCAGGGAGGGATTAAATCCAATGGGAGCCACAGAAAACTCCCACAGACCATCAGAGGGACCCAATGGGCAGAAATGCTTTAACATCTCAAATTGATGAGCAATGCCAGTGCCACTTTGGGGAACTGCAACTATGGGGAGTGTGAAGGGAAGGTGGTGGCTCAGCATTAAAAAAGGCACTGCACAACCATGCCAGGATATAATTGATTAGCTGATCAGAGGGGACATGAATCCATCTGGAGGGGGAGATAACTGATTTTCCAAGGGGCATGAAGGGAACAGTCATTAAGGGTGGGTAATCAGGAGTGGAGCAGTGCTGGGCAGACAAAGTGCTGTGGTGATTGTGCTGTAGGGACCAGGCAGGGAAGAGAAATGGATGGGAAAATGCTGCAGGAGCAGCAGCAGAACAGGATGAAGTACAAGGATCGATGGGTGTGAACGAACACACCACACATCAAGGTGTGAGCAGAGTCTGCAGGGCCATATGAGCAGAGAACACTGCGAGTTTCACTAACACAGGGTAGGAGCCTCCCTCCAGAGCAGGCTGGGAGGTAATCCTGGCTCTTTAAGCTGTTGCCAACCCCATTGCTCCAGGTAAGGCACCTCTCTGTGCAATCCCAGCCCGCCCTGCCATGCTCCCATCCCACAGAATTCACCCTGAAGTGCCAAGGGCTCCAGTTCCCCCAACTCACCTCCAGCAGTGTAATCACGTGCTGTCACAGAAGAAGTATTTGACAAAAACAAAACGTAAGGGCAGAGCAAAATTAATTGCACTTGCTGGCAAAATAAAGTCACAAAACTCATGAACACATGATATGCATGCTTGTATTTAAGAGAAAATGTTTTTTCATTCATTACTTTATTGTACCCGAAGCCACCTTGAAAATTACAGCCTACTCCTTCACAGTGCCAAATCAACACAAGGATTTAGGTCTGGTACAGAGCACACGAGGCCATGCACACAGCATAAAGATAAATTAAGTCTGTCACTTTATTATTTCCTTCTGCCAAGGCAAGGTTAAGGGGTCCTCTCCAGCCAAAGCCAAGTTTCCAGCCTGCTAGTTCCTCAGAGAAAGCAAACACATCACAGCACACAGAGTGAGGCCCCATCTTCCCAGAAACATTCATTGCTGCTGACGAGGGATGGTGGGAAGCGCTGCCGGCCGGCGCCGGGCTGCCCAGCAGTGCCAGGGCACACAGCCCTGCCTCTGCAAAGTGCCCACTGGCCAGCTCCTCACACTGGGACCAGAAGTGTAAAGGCTGAGCCCAAAATGGTGCAAATGAAGGGCAAAGAGGGAAAAGGCTCAATTTAATAAAAAAAATAAAATTCCACATACTCTACTATTGCAGCTGTGCAAGGTCAGCCTGCAGAGAAGCTGGGATGTACAAGCTCATCAGATATTTCCTCACTCCTGTCTACTGAAAATAGGACTTTCTCACAAAGCAAAGCAGAGTAACAGCCAGGGCCAGCTCTGGCTCATTTGCAGGCACTGCACTGGGTTCATCTGCTGTAGGCAGATGATTTTCCTACACCATTGGGCCTTAGTGCAGTGCAGAACTAGAATCCCATCTTTATTAAGTGCCTGTGTCCATTTCCCCACACTGAGACTCAAGCTCCAGATTCTCTGTCTGTCCTTCATAGTGGAGTGACACCCGAGAACCTTCCCCCATCAGCCACCATCCTCCAGTGGCCTCAGAACCATTACCCCGTCATAGGAACAGAATTTCAGATCTGTGAAACTTGTGATTTGTGCTTAATGATATAAGGGAATAAATTATAAGAAAAGCTTTTCCTGCAGTCAATCACTCTCACAGAATTTTTATTAGATAGTGAACATATTTTTTACAAATTAAATTTCAATTTTTTTTAAGAAAAGCACCTAACCACCAACCCTGCTGCTTTCCTGAGAGCACATCCATACTGAAACAAATGCTATTGTTTCACCTCATAGTCCATGGACGATCTACCAAACCACATCTTCGTATTTTACACTAAGTTAGAGGTTATACCACTTGTCTAACAGACATGGAAACTTATTAACTTAAACTTAATGCTTCAGAGAAACAGTTAATCTCTCCATTCTTTCCAGAAATCCTCCCTGCAATATATTTTTTTTCAAAGCAGATAGTACAAACCAGTCCAGCAATAAACAAAACCCTTCTGATTCTGAAGAATTTTCTTTGAAAAGGTGAGCTCATGTTCATTGAACTACATAGCAACATAAAAAGCCCTTAAGAAAAAAAGCCCCTTTCAATGTCCCAAAATAAATACAGCTGAAAATTAGGCTTTTGAACAGAAGAACATCTTGACACTTTCCTCAAAACCAGCAGCAGATGTTCTTCCTCTGGAATAACGTTCATGTTCCCCCAACACTTTTGGAAAACAATGATAAAGAGCATGGATTATGCAACCTACTTGTTGCAACCTGTCATTCTTTTCTGAGCTTGCAACCCCGCTGCCATGACTGACTGCTCAGAGAACACCTGCTTTGAACAGTATCAAAAGAGTTCTCTTTTGCTGATGGAACCAATACCCAGTAGTCAAACTGACCAATACTCACCCAGAAACATACTACCTAACTACCACAAATGACATTTTTCAGTGCCAAACCCTGGAAATTGTAAGAGTTCCCATGCACAGACACAAGTCTTCTCCAGCCTGTGATTTCTCCACCCAGCAATGCCAAGAACACAGTGCCCCAAGTGCCACATATTCACACCTCAGCCTACATTCATACAATCACCCCCTCCTGCCTGAGCAGTTATGGACTTAAAACTTTTTAAAATGAAAACTGTAAGGACAGATTTCCCCTGTTTATTGTGCTTTTCCAGCTGATCATCAATTCCCAGTGGTAATTTCTTCCTTTGCCTTTTATGCTGTTCTTGGCATCTTTTCTCTGCTTTCCCTTCCCCCAGCCTTCGTTTTTCTTGGTGCCTTATGGCCTGCATTTTCTGCATTTTTTAAAATCTGTGCAGGGGGATCCAAGAGTAACAGTTTATACAAAGGGAGAGGCCAAAGAGAAGAACTGATCAGCATCTCAATCAGCTCCTCTCTCCAAACCCCACCAGGGCAGAGCGCTGCCGTTATCTCTGGCAGAGGGCGAGGGCAGTCCAACAGCCTGGAGAGCCGACAGCAAAAGCAGCCGGGCTCAGATCCCACTCCAGCTCGCTTTCCCATACTGACAGACCACTATGTAAAACAGCAAGAGCACTTTATACCCGAGCCAGCCACAAAGGGAACAGCTGGCTTAATGTTTAAGTGCTGAAGCATCATTTCTGCAACCCGCCAGGTCTTGCTGTGGGCACTAAATGTGCTGCTGTCCGTCCCTGCGAGCCCAGGATCCTTGTCTGGCCAGCACTCAGCCACCCCAGCACACGTTTTATTGAGAAGTAAATCTCCTCCTGTAACCCCCACACCAAATAAAACACAATGGTGAGCTCTGTGCTACAGAGAACTTAAAAGCAAATCCTAGAATTTTGCTTGGATTTTATAGTTTTATGGTTGTTTTTTGTTTTTAATTGTGAATCAATTTCTGTTCTACCACGAAAAAAATTTAAATTTATACAGCCATATAAGTATACAACATACACAACCTGATCTAGTGTGTGGCATCCCAGCCAATAGCTGGGAGGTTGAACTGGATGATCTTTAAGGTCCCTTCCAATACAAACTGCACCAAAGAGCTGATCCAGGTCAAAAACAGCCTTCCAAAATAACTTACTCAGCTGAGCAAGGAAGTGAAGTGAATTGAATTTTCCACTTACAGTTCACCCTTACCTTTTCTCAGCAAAGTCTAGTCACCCTTACCTTTTCTCAGCAAAGGTAGGCTGATTTCTATCCCCTCCTTTGAGGTTCAGAGTTTGTCTGTGGTAGATCTGGTGACAAGCTCAGCACTAGCCACCAGAAACCACCCAGATGACAGAAATGCTTCAGCAGAAAATTATTAGCATTAAGACAACATCAAAATATAGAGTATAAAATTATATAGCCAAGTCTTTATTTAGAGAAAAAAAATCAATTTGTGTCCTGGCCATTTACCACACTGTCCAGGCAGGCTGAACAGTGAGAAGCTGTTTATTGAAAGAAAATTATTAGGTAAGAAATTTCTCATTTTGTTACCCAGCTTCTTCCTTCCTTCATTGCAAATGAAGCAAGCAGGGAATTACAGAGATGGAGAAAGAGAAGATAAATATTTATTCTTATTATTAAATAGAGTAACAGACAAGAGCAGAAGCTCCCCTATCAAAAGCAAGGTGGGAACCCGGCCAAAATGAAATCCTCTAAGGTGGATGGAGGCTGGACTCAAGAGCAGGTATCAGGCAGAGTTTCATGTTGCCAGGACCATCAGAGACATGGAACAGAGAGAGAAGACACATAAGATCCTGACTGGTTTGATGATCAGGATCACCAGTTGGGGTTTACAAACATGAAAGGAGAACATACTTGGTTTGAATCTTAAAAGGTGGCAGCTACAGAAATGCAGATCTGCAGTGAGAGCATCAGTCACTATGCAGCAGAGACCTGCAGCCAGTACAGACTGTATTTTAAAATAAAAATTACAGCAGGTGCACTGTTTCTTGCTAGATGAAGTGCTATCTTTTTGTCTCTGACCATGCCTAATGGCTGAGAAACATGTAGATGATAAAGTACTTCTCTATCTTGCTGTGGACCAAATAGAGCTCTTGTAGGACAAGGCAGTTTTGTGTCCATCCAGGCAACTATATATGAAGCAGATAAGGATGTCTGCAATCCAAAGTTTAGGCATTGCCTGGTTTAGGCACAGGAAGCTCCCTTGGTCACCTGGCCACACCACAGCACAATGTGGTGCAGACAGCACAGCCGCTGCAGAAACTCTTCAGGAGGAGAGCGAGGCTCTGTACCTCACCTCCTCCTCCTCTCCCCTCTGTTCTAGTGACTGCAGTGAACCTTTTCCCAGATGCACAGTAGACAGAGGAGAAGGATTTTAACATTTTGCCTGCAGCAGCTCTGAGGCCTTGGCATTTGGACAGACTGATCCATAAGCACAGCACAATTAGCATGTGTACTCCATATGCTTGAGATCCATCCATTACAGTGCTGGAATGCCCTCTGACACCACAATTCTCCAAAAGAAGAAAGTTGCAGAGAAGTTCCTGGAGAATAATTTGTCTTATCCTCCAAGAACAGTGGAAAAAGGCACTTCTGTGTACAGGAGGTTTTGGTGAAGCTGGAGAAATAACCTTTTTCCAACAAAGCCCAGCAGCATAATTCACCTATGAAGCACGGAGCTGGTTTCAAAGCCAGCCTTCCATGCCAATGGCTATCAGAAAGGACAGCCATCTGCTTGTGCAACCTGTCCTTGTGATTAATCTCAACATCTGACTCATATATAAAGTTTATATACTAACAGGACTATGCTTCATATGTCATTTTAGCTAAGTTCTGCGTTGCTGATTTTACAGTTTCTCTTCAATCTGGCCATCCTCTCCAGATTACAGGCACACAAAGGACCCTGCTTAAATATTGATTCGATGCAGAGCAAAGCAAAGGCTTTGGGAAGATTTTACTAACTCTCAAAAACCCAGTAAGCATTTCAAAGAGCTCACTGGAAAAGATAAGGTCCCACACCCATGTGTAATTAATTCTTCATTTAAATTTATTAGGCCTCTACGGAAGACAGTGTTGCAGAGGCAGAAAGTCGCAAATCATGTCTCAGTCTCACATACACTGAAAGGATTCATGGCTCTTTCTGCCATGCAGACATTTTATTGTACAGCATATGGCATAGTATCAGAGTTGTTCTCTAATTAACTGAATAATGATACTTTTTGTGCAGCTCAATCTAGGTTTTCCACAACAAACAGTATTATGGCACCCATTCCCAGGAACATGACTACATGTCCACAGCCTACTGGGAGAGAGTAATGTACCTTTCTTGTACCAGGTCATTTAAACACATTCAGCACCACAGGTAATACTCATTTCTCTGAAATCTGGAAAGTTTGTTTTGAATTAACGAAAACAGAGTTGTCTTCTGAAAAAAAGTTCTGGATAGCATTTACTATTTAATTACAAAATTCCACCAGATCATGATTTCAAACTCAGATCTACCTTCCTCTTCTATGGAATAGACATTATTTATATTTTATTTCTTTTACTTTTTTAGGTAAGAATAGATGGATTGTTCTTTATGCTAGTTTTAACTAGGTGAACTCTTTCCACAGCAAACTTTAGCATCATGAACTGTGAAGTGAAATAAGCCCAGGATAATGAGCTGACAGAAGGGACCAGTGAGGGAAGAGCTTGCAAGACGCACAGACAAAAGCCCTGTCTCTTGAAGGAGTAAGATTTAAAATCTTGCCAGCAAGATAAAGCAGAGAATACCAAAGTCCATACAAAACACTCCCACTCAATTCCCTTCACACCATCAAAACCAACATAAAAATCATTAAATGTTAAAATAAAGCCAAGCAAAGGAACATTACTGTCAGCAACTGCCAACCAAAATGAATGACCTGGGTTGAAAGCCTTTGCTGATGTAGCTACAAGTTGTCACAAAGACTTGAGGGCTGTGGCAGCAAACTGCTCTGTGAACAGCTGGAACCAGGCTCTGCCATCACCCCCAGGGACTGAGGGGACGAAGCTGGAGCTTTGCCACTCAAGGGCCTTTTGGGAGCAGGACCACCCCTCCCTCCAAACCAGGAGTAACAGACCCAGCATCAGGCCAAGTCACTATTTCTGGCAGCAGTGGGAAAGAACTGAAGAATTCTGACCTTTGGCCAGAAGAGGTTTGCAGGTCAATGAAAGCACCTTATAGCTCTGACAGCACTGACAGGCACCAGCAGCAGTGTGGCTGTGCCAAGACATCCCTGCCCCGGCATCACCGGGGGGAAATCCAGCAAAGGAGCACCCAGAGGCTGTGCAGGCACAGATCCCAGCATCTGCATCCACAAGAGTTTAATCCCCAAGGTGCTTCTCAGCTGCTACCAAGAGACAATTTCATCACCGCAGTGACACTGCAATCAACCAGCCTGGCTGACCAAAATTATGCATCTGCCAGCCATAAAAACTTAGAGAATATGTTATTCTGCATTTTGCCCAAAAGGAGAGGACAGATTTGAACAATACAAGTCATCTGAATCATAGCCTTAATTGTGCTGGCACTTTAAAAAAACAAAAAAGGGAAACAAGAACAACAATTCCAGGCTTTTGTGTTAATTTTATACATTTTCCTTCATATTGTAGTAGAATCAACATTAGAAATTTTTGGATGAAGCAAACAAAATGAGGAAACTTGCCAATTTTTGAAGAATCAACAATTAATATTATACCAATTAATTCAGAAGAGTAACTACATGATACTGTAGGGTTCCCTGTGTGTTTTGTCCCAGTGATTGCTTAAAAAAAAAGTTTAGTCGTGAAATGAAGTAAAAAAGTAAAAAAAGTAGAAAACGGTTTCTTTTTTTTTCCTAAATTACCAGCATTGCAAACTCATGCTGGTATTTGAAAGTCAGTCTTGGCTCTCCTAGTTATACATCCTTATTATCATAAAGATTCCACAATTGGAAATTACTTTTCGTGACACTTAAGCCAAAAAGAAATAGCTGTTGCTCTATTGGTTCATGCAGAACCAAAAGTAGTAAATTGTAACAAACATTCATCTTTGTCAGTGGCTCTGCAAACCAATCTGTTCAGCACAAAGGTGCCATTTTTACACAATTGCTTTATTACTACATAATTATTGATGAATCAGCCAAGTGCTCTCTCAAGGAAGACCAATCTTTTAAAGGAGCTTGTTAAAAATTTAAGTGTAAACCTTGGGATAGAAACTAGCAGTTATGTTTCATCTGATATAAACTTTTAAAGAGGAAAAAAAATAAATTGGAGGGACAATTTTGAAAAATACTACATTTGAGGTAGGCATGAAATTGAAGCAGACAAGAAACTTTAATGTGATATAAAGAAAGAATTGAGGACATCTGTACTGAGAATAAGCTGTAAATAGCAGGAGGAATTATCAATCTAGTGATGTGCCAGCTCTCTGCATTTCAATTGCTTCACAGGCCATACCATAAAAATTGTTTGCAATGAAAGAAGTATGAAGCATCCCTAGATTTTATTGCTCCCAGTGATATTCCACCCCGTTTATGTGTGTACACCTGTTGTAGCCTTTCAAGTACAACACTGTTTCATATTAGTACCTGTTTAAATTACCTGCCAACAAACATCGTTCAGTGTTCAAAATGCCTCACTATTAAATTTTCTGTTTCAGTCAAAGTACTTCAAGAGTTTCTATCAAGCTTTCAAAGGCAAGGAAGTTTCATGCAGGTTTTCTGAAAGTCAAGATAAAGCAATAAACTTTAAATTTAAAAGGAGGGTTTTTCAGGAGAGAATCCAGCGTACCTTTTTGAATTCCCTCCCCACCTTGTTAAACCCAACTCCTTTACTGCTCCCAGATTTCTAAATGTTCCATTTCAGGAGCTGAACTTCCAAGCATCAACATTACTCTCTAAAAAGACCCTGCATGTAAAGTGACCTTGGGCAAGAGCATATCTGAAATTGCCAATTCCAAGTCACTGATGGACTGTAAAACTTCCAGCACTGGAACCTCGGCACAAGCACAAATGCCACTCTCAGCCTCCAAAATATACTTTCTTTGCTGCTGCAAAGACATGCTCTGAAATGCTCCTCCACCCCCAGCTGAACTGGGGAAGCTGGTTCCTTCACCCTGAATCAGCCCTGTTCCCCTTCCTTCTGCTGCCTCCCCACCTTCCACTGCACCTGCCAAGGTGTCATTCCCTAACATGCACCCATCAAAATAGCCCTGCCATTAAAACAGCCTGCACAAGCCTGTGACATTTCTGACAGACCTGGGTGAGGGAGGCAGCTATTTGCACACTGATGCCAGCAGATAGGAAGGGGATGAGCCTGTAAGGCAAGGCATTTCTTAACTTTAACCAACAGCACCCACAACATTCCATCTACTCTGTCTTAAACTGGAGGCCAAATCCAAACAGTGCCATATAAAACAGGGAAAGAACTTGGGACAGGAGCTTTGTGGTAGTCTTGCAGCAGCTACCAAGCCATGAGACACAAAAGCAGTGCTCCCACTAAGTGCAAAAAACTCTGGCTTAAAGTAAGAAGAGAGACTTCATAGAAAAGCAGCTTCTCACTGAAGTATGTTTTATTTAATGGAAGCCACTGCCAGAATATAACACTGACACCAGTGTTGATAAGATGCTGCTTCATTTCAATACACGACTTTGATGATATTGTGGATTTGCATTTTTTTACTTCTAGCTGGAAATGAACAAGAACCATTAAGCACAACTTCCCAAATCAGCCATTTGCCCTGATCCTATGCTAGTGCTAAGGATTTGGTCACAGAGCACTATCTTACTTTTTTCCCATCTGTGAGCACACAGTAGCTTCCCCACTGTAACTAAATCAAACATGGCACGTAAATATTGAATTTGCTGAAAAATGGTACCCTTCTACCCCCTGCAAGCTGTTTGCTTCTGGCTTCTGGACTTATACCTGTCACAAGAGCCCTGTTCCTAGCTCCCAATTTCTATCCAGATACTACTTAACAGCATTATTTACTCATTCTTATTTCATATTCATTCTCTTATTCCTGCTACACAGTTACAAATGTCCAGGTCTTTCATAACAAAGCAGCTTCTACAGTATTAAGTGTACATGTGTGTTTCAAAATGAGAGCCAAGCCTTACCTTAAAACTGCCAACTTCAAAAATAAAGTATCTTCTGCTTCCTTTTAGCAAAACTTGGCTTCAGAAACTCCCTAGAGGCAATTGTTTGCAATTTTCCCTTAATTTGCAGCTACCCCTCCCTTGGTAGCCTGCCAACTTCTCCTCCTCTGACCACTTGGGACATTGGGCCAACACAGTCCACCCAACCCTAGATAAAAGATCACAATTTTTGCTATTAATAACCAGCCCAAAGTTGTTCTTATCTGCCCACTTCTTCAGCTCTGCACCACTGTAATTAATGAACATCGAAAACTCTACCCACAATTTTTTCAGCCCTGCTGAATGCATTCTGGTGAGTGCCTATGAAATAAAATTAAATTGAAAAGCTGAAGACTACAGTAGCCTCATGTTGACAGGTCACTCTGATTCCAGGTCAAAGCAGACTCTATATTTGGCTGCTTTGATTATAATTGCTTGCAGGATAAAAAATAAATAGCAATTATCTCATTGTCACACAAGAAAAAAAGACCTAATAAATGAACCAATCCCTAAAGTAACATTGAAAAACAAATTATTTCAAAAGCAATCAGGAGAAGTAAAATTCAGTTTCCAGGATTGTTTTTAATTGCCAACAGTGTCAACATTAATATTCTTCCTCTATTGGATAATACATCCCTTTTAGTTATGAAACCATTTAGCAAACTAAAAATGTCAAACTACAATTATACAAGGCTAAACTCAGGGCTGTTTTCATCCCCAGTCCACAGTGCCACAGCTGAAATCCCTAATTACAAGGGTCATCTACACAAGCCACAGTCCAGCCCATGCATCTCTCCCGCTGTGACAGTCCCACAGACTTAAGACCAACAAACAAAACAGATGAAGTGTTTAGGGGTGTGATGAAGTTAATCCTTAAGAGGATATAGGAATTAGTTTTTCAAACTAAATTCAAAGCCACCGAACAAAAGCAAAACAAGATGACTGCTACACAAAAATCATTAAAACCTTGCAGAAACAGCACTCCATTTTAAAGGGTTTACTTCGGTGGATTTTCTGATTCCAGGTACTGCTTTTACCAGCTGAACCTGTACTAGGAAAATAAAGTACTAAATGGAGGATTATTTTAGCTTTTTCAGACAAACCCAAGTGGTCAGGATCCACCACAGTGCTGCACACAGATTTATTACCCACCGTGTTAAACCCAGAGTAGCTAAGCCTTGCAAATCTCTCGTTGTTGTATTTCCTTCTTCCAAGGGCACATTTTGTGGCTCCTTGACCTGGGTTAATAAGTCTTTATTCTTAATAACAACTGGGACCATGGAGACTCCCTGAACTGAACCCAGGCCTCCACTCCTGACATTTCAGATACCATGATGAATTGCTTGGATAACATCCCCCTCAGCAGCCAGCTTTCCCTGCAAACTTAGTGTCCTTTCTGTAGCCTCCACACGTTTCACTTTCCACAGTTCTCTAAAAATTTCAGTTTTCACTTCAGTTTTTTGGTGACTTTTCTTCCTTTTTGGCAGAAGGGCAGTGCAGGAATGTCTGCTTCTTCTGCAAAGGGGCCACCCACCCAAATAAACTGTAAGCATTACTGGCTCCAGTTCTGGCAGGTGCAGAAAAGGATCAAACAATTCTTATACCAGCCAGGAGTTCTTTTAGCCAGGTTTTCTGAGTGCCTGTAGGTGTCTGAGTCATCACTACCAAACATCACCTCCCCAGTCATGTTTTAGTCTGCAGTTTATGGGGTTGAGGGTGGTAAAACACTGGAACGGGTTGCCCTGGGAAGGGTGGTGGATGTCCCATGCCTGGAAACATCCAAGGTCGGGTTGGATGGGACTCTGAGCAGCTTGACCTTGTTGAAGGTGTTCCTGCTCGCTGTAGGGGGGTTGGACTAGATGACCTTTAAAGGTCCTCTCCAACCCCAACCATTCTGTAACTCTATGATTCTATTTCAGCCAAGGTTAAAGAGCAGGGTAGTGATTCTTTAGAAGATTACACTTCCACAGATTCCTTGAGAATTGAACCCCAGAAAGACAGGAGAAATTATAAATGCTCCTGAAAGTATCTTCCATGCATCTTTTCAGATACTTGGGAGTGCAGAAGGGTGACAACCTTGAAAAGAAGCCCCAACAGAAGGAAAACCTTAGACTGGCACCTACAAATGCTGAGGTATGTGAGTCAACCATGAAACACAACCCTTCTTTAGTATTTGGGGAACAACTGTTTATGCAATTCTGTTATTTAGGTACAGAAAAAGTCCAATTCTAAAGCCCCAGCTGAGCTTCTCCCCTCTGTTTGCCCAGCTCTGTGCCCCTTAAGCCTAAGCCTAAAGCAGGTGACAGCAGACCTGGACTTCCCATCAACATAATGGAAAACAATGGATAAAAAAACCTGTTGGGGCTGACTGCTTCTCCTTGCTCCACTAAAAAGCAGGATCTATGCCACAGCACACACATGTCAATTATTTGACAGGGAATGACAAAGCAGAGCCCCTGTTCCACACATCCAGCCTCTCCAAGCCAGAGACACAGCCCTGCTGCCACCTCCTTCTCCAGCAGCCAGCTGAAGCAGCCAGAGGAAAAAGCAGCTTTTTGCACTTTTCTTCCTCAAGCAAGGGAGGATGAGGCTCAAAGTGGCTGGTTAGACCCATCAAACAGCAATGTAAGGCTTTTACACTACTCAAACTGAAAATAAAGTTCATTGTCCACCATGTTTTTAGTGGAGAAATTCAAGACAGAAAAGACATGTTGACCACTCCAGTCATAACACAGCAGGCAAAACAAAATCTAAACCTGGAAAAGCTTTCAGGATTTTAACATTGCCCCATTCCAGACCAGAATTTCATCAAACAAACAAACAAAACAAAACCAACAAAAACTAAACAAACAAACAAACAAAAATGAAAGAAAGGAAACAGAGAATAACATAAAGAGACTTTCTCTTTTAAAACAGTTGGGGTAGGACAGGACAGCCAGGCTGGTCAGCCAGGTGCTAAGGACCTTCATTTACAGGCAATATAGCCAAGTAAGGTTAAACAAGCAGGTCTTCTTCACTTGGCTCAGGAACCTGAACCCTAAATACCAGTAACTTTTCCTGATCCCAGCACCCATTACTCAGGGGCACTTCTTTTTCACCAAGACTTCTGACAAAAATGACACAAATTTTCCTATAGGGAGTGTCTGTATTGACAGCCCAATCCTTTGGAAAATTCCTGAAACAGCCACAAATGCTATAAAAATGTATTCACATGATTCAGCTTATGCTTTCACTCAAATTTATCCCCTTGATGGCTCTAACAAACTGCAGGTTTCTCTCCAAAACCCCTCTCTGAATTTGTTTAAAAATCCTGCAGCCAAACTCTATGATTAGTTTTCATCCCTTAACCTTTCTAGTTACTCAAGGCATGAATATGGAATGAATTTATGGCATTCCTATCCTTAATGAAATGCAAAGATCCTTCATGAAAAAACACGCACAAAGATTTTGGAGTGAGACATGCACACGCAGTACTTGTGTGTGACATACATAGCCAAGTAAGAAAATCCTGTCATCTGTAATTCACACCCAAGACTTCAGGTATCAAAAAGCTGCACTCAGAGCAGCTGGTGGTCTTGTATTACAGTGCTGGATGCAGCAAGCTCTTCACATCTCATTAACAGCATAACGAAGGCTCAGTCAGGAATACAGCCTATCAAGACTGCCAAGCACAGGCACACAGAGGCCAGAGGAGAAAGATCAGCTTGTACCAGTTTTTATTGTTTAGATCTCAGAAATGGGAAAGAGCTAGTCCTGCCACAGAAAATATTTTCCAGTGAGTGCATACAAAGACAAAGATCAAACCCTCAAAGTGCTTGGGAGGCTTTGCACAAGGAAGGGGGCACCAAGCAGGTCATGCACAGGGTTCATTTCCACAGGTGGGGTGTAAAACCACTGAAGCAATGGGGGTGCTGAAGCCAGAGGCCAGAAGAGCAATCAGGATGAGGAAATGCATGCTTGCACTGATGACCAAGCGTCCCTTCAATATGTAACACAATTAGCACTAAACTCAGCATCTTTATTTCTCATATGTGCAGCAGTTGTTTGTAGTAGGGCTTCCTAATGTTTTCTCTACTGATTATACCATAGAATTAAAGAATGACAGGTTGGTAGAGACATTAAAGATCATCTGGTCCAACCTTTCACAGTCTACACAAGATGGCCCAGCATTCTGCCCAGGCAAATCTTACTGGTGTCCTATCTTGGGGTATCCATCACTTCTCTGGGGAGATTAATCCAAAGGATGATGTCATAATGAAAACATTTTCTCTTCTGTTCAATCAAAATCTCATTCATTACCCCTTGTCTTCTCCATCTGACTCCTTGCAAAAAAATTTTACTCCTTCCAAAAACTAATCTCCATCCTCTCTGTAGCCACACTTTAAATACAGGAACATGGTGATAAGACTCCCCTAACACATCTGTTCTCAAGATTGAACAAACATGTATCTTTTTGTATGCAACATATACATTCATTTATTTCCAAACAGCTGGCACTGATGTGTTCAGACAAAACCTGAGGAAGAAAGGATGCTGGAAGAAGTAATCAGTACAAAGAGAGATCCAACACAAACCACTGATGGAGCAACAACAGCACCAGCAATGAGACTGCTGCTCACCATCCTGCAATCCATACTGGAATCCCAGGTGGGTTCAACAACTCTCCTTGGCATGTGCCTGCAACCCTCAAGCATGCTTCCATGGCAGCTCAGACCCTGCTAGAGACATCACATTCCTGCAATCTCTCCTGCCCACAGTGCTGCTGGCACTGGTCATCTGCTGCTGTCAAAAAAAGGAGCATAGAACACACATGGATTTTTCCTTGCTGGGTGAGGGAGCTGAATCTGCTCACTGAAGGACAGACGAAGCCCCAAGGCCAGGATGAAGTATGAGGTGGGACCTGGCAGCTGCATGAAACACAGGAAACAAGAGTAAGAACCTGGAGGATGAGCCCATCCCCACGTCATATCAGATCACCTTCAGCCATTTTTCACAACTCCCTTGAATAAGAAGCTGAACAGTGCTGGTACACAGGGACAAGAACCACGATCAATGCACACTGACTGCACGGGGTCTTTAACACCCACAGAAATCAATGGCAATATCTTTCAACCTCAGCCCCTGCCAGATTACGCTTGCAGCTGTAATGGAGGCGTAAATACAAGGAGCAATAAATGAGCAAACTGCTAATTGTGAAGCTTTCCCATGTATTCTCAGTGCAATCAGCAGCGAGTGCAGTTCACTGGGTGCCTAAGCAGGCACAAGATGGAACCTGCAGAGTGATTGCTCACTGCTTTTAAAGCTGCCTGCTTTCACCGGGACGTGCAGCAGCACGTTACCACCCACCGCACACGCGTTACTTGAAATTACCGCCCTGAATGCCTGCATGTGAATTTTGACTCAAAACAAAACCTAAATCAGGTCTCAAACCTCACCTATATTATGAAGGGGAAGTTATATTAAGTCATTCTGTAATTTACACCCTGTGTTTTACCTCTATCTCTGCTATTATCAGACCTTCTTTCCTATTCTTTCTTCATGTGGCAAGAGATAAACTGGCAGTGTACAGCCCAATGTGGGAAGGACAAGGCGACAGCCAGCAAATAGCAAAATGACAGAAACACCAAGAAAGATGATAAAATATATGAAATGGTATAAAAGGGACATAAAAATAAATTGCAGAGAAATGTCACATCAAAGGATGTTATTTCTTTTGAACAAACTCCATGATATTTGACTGTGATAGTCTCCTAAAAGAAACTGTGTACTTTTTTTTTGTACTTCTCTTTCTAGAATCAGAAAGAGCATAGTGTGGAGAGGATGCTGGGATGCTGCATGGTCAGGAAAATGGACAGACTGATGTGCCTAGTCTCCATCTTCGAAACTGAGATCTATCTCGCCATAAAGCACTTATATCTTGAAGAATAAGAGAGAAAGAGTTTGTAAAGACTCAAACAGTTTTTAGCTTAAAGTCTCTGCAAATTAATACACTTCGTAGGAAAAAACCAGTCAAATGTAGTGTTTATTCTAAGCACTTTACTGCCTCAGACTCATTAACCCGGTACCTTACATGCTGTCTTTGTAATGCAAATTTGTTAAAATACTGTGCTTTTCATAAAACATTCATACAGACAAGTTCACACTGCTCAAATACCAATTGTAATTGGAGCAAAAATACACTTACTTTTTCCTAATATTTCAGCTCTGCACATAAGTCTTATCTGCATAAGCAGTTTGTGAGAAATCTGCTGCTGCTGCCACTGTAGCAAAAAGGTGGAATATTTCCCAAAGCAGCTGATGTAGGCAATTATAAACTGAATTACCACATGCCAAAGCCAAATGAAAAGACTCTATAGAAGGAACCTGCAGCAGAGGTTTTCTGAGGAAGAGAGATCATTACAGAGAGGAGGAGAGATACCCGGCACTTAAGGAGGCCAAACATTGCACATACTGCACCTGTTTGCTGAACTTGTATTTAGGAGCCACCTGCCCTGTCTGCAGCACATCACCACAAAAGTTTGCTGGGCAAATCTCACCATGCAGCACCAGGCACGCTGCTTCAAACTGCTGAACTGGCTGGACACGATACACCCATCCAGCCACACGGGCAGCCCAGCAGGAGATACAACATCATCTCCATAAGGTCTCCAGCCCAGCTTGACCCACACAGTGAGAGATGACTCAGGGCTGGAGAGGGCTGAGGGAAGGAAAGGTTCCTATTTTATGACTTACACAGCTGTGGAGAAGGACCAAAACATTACCTTCAGGGTTCAGTGTTACAACAGCACTCTCTCTCCTCCAGTGGACTTAGAACGTGAACTACCACAGCAAAGCCATGGCCAGCTGAGATTCACAATGTGAACTGCACTAAACCAAATTCAAATACACAGGATAAATGTAAGAAATTTTTTATGAGTTTTTCCATCTCCCTCCACACTTACCAACTACTTTTGTTTCAAGACAATCTATAACTGTGCTATCTCAAATTAAACTCTTGAGCAACTGCTCTCATTCTGTATTTAGTTTTGAAAACTGTCATTTCTTTTTCAGGCCTGAAAAGGGCCCACAAACCTGAAAAATGTCTAAGTTTTACAACTGTACCAGTTGGTCTGACAGAAGAAAATACTACCTTCCCAGACTTCCCAGAGCTATGAGGCAGAACTCAACAACATTGCCTGAGGCGCCAGAATCATCTACACTGGTTTTCCTCAAGTTCTGAGCTACAACACAAAGGTAACCAACATGAAGCATCTTAACATGAGGTTTCCTTTATTCTGCCTAATAACATGCCAACTGCAAGCCAGCTGTACTTCCCAATCTGTCTGCTGGACCTGGCTCCCACTCACCCAAAACAGATCAAGGTTCCATTACTGCTCCTGAGCACAGATGACTTCCCAAAGGAAACCAGATCCTCAGGGGGATGATGCACACATCACTGGGATGCACCCATGCCACACAGGCACTGCATGGCAAGGGCCTGGAGGCTGGGAGCTGCACCCAGATTGACTACTCTGCAGTACAGGCATAACCAAAGTGAATCAGACCTAACACAAAACTTCTAAATTGTTAAAATAAATTATCAGAGTCACAAAAAAAAACCCAAAACAAAACAACAAAGAAATCCACCCAAAACTGCCTCAAACACCCTGTTCACCACCCAAAGAAAATCTCCAAATCCAGCAAAGATTGGGACAGGATCTATAATCAAAATAAAACCAGAACAGTAATTTTCCATATGTGCTTTATAACATGTTCAGAAAATAAGTACTTGTTCAAACACCTGCAATGATTTCTCAGATGCAGAAGAGAGTGAACATACTGAAACCTGCTCGGTTTCGAAATTCAGTTCATTTGGCACATCCTCCACTTTTGCAAGAAAACAAACAGCAAAGGCAGACAAGCCATGGCATGAGCAGCCCTGCACTCTCCTGTCCACCTGCCTGAGGCCCAACTCAGAGGAACCTCCCTGGCTACACCAGATTAGCTCCATCTTTACACTCAGTCCTCAGCCTGCCCATTAAAATGGTCAATAGTAATGCCAGCTGAGAAATGTCCATCACTGGGAACTCCTTTTTACAGGTCACTGGCCAACCAGACAACAACAGCTTCTAGCCATGACTGACCTCTCTGCGACACAAACTGCTGATTTCCAGGAGAAAGAAAAGCCATGAACCAGCCATTTTCTTAACTGTGATTTCTTAAAACAAAACCAAAACCACTCAGCTGTTTCTATATGAATTTGCTTGTACAAAACAAAAATGTGCAATCATCCTGCCACGTTTCTGGAGACTGAACACTAATGTAATAAGAATCTGAATGCATTCAGTTCATCTACTGTTGAACAGAAATCAGCATCACAACAGTTTGGATAACAAAATGTTCTGCTGCACAGACCTCCAAGTAAGCTGACAAAACACATTCAGATGGGTGTGTGTTATGATGGAAAAATTAACTGTGATAAAGAAAAAAATGCCCCTTAGATATGTTGTTTTCAGAGTCATTAAGATGCAAAAGGAGTTTTTAAAAAATGCCATCTCCATAAAGTTCAAGCACATATATGAAAAAGCAAACAAACCTGCCTGGATGACTGACTGTAATACTGGCTCTGGCAAAACTGGCTTCTTTAGTTATCAGTCCTGCTACCACTTTGCTATACAGAGCTGAATGATGCAGATAGATCTGGGGGTTTTAAGAAAAATGGAGCAAAACCAGGACAACACACACTGAAGTTCATATCAAAGAAAAAAGCATAACACCAGTTATTTCCTCGTGCAAACTTTTTAAATGTTTGCCATTTTCAGAGATTCTCAGAGACAGACTGCATCATGTTTGACTCCAGTAAAATGTCTCCTGAGAAAGTCTGTGTTTGATTGAAGATTCTCATACTTGGGTTTTAATTTCCAGTCATATTTACAGGAATCTGCTTCCTCCAATTTCCTAATTGAGAGTGCATGGCTTGAAATATGCTCATCAGCTATCATATGACTGCAAATCAACTATCAACTTTAACATGAGATATGCATTCTCAGGCTTTGGAAAATAATTAGGCACCCCAGATTTTCCTGCAGCTTCCAGAAGAGCAGATGTCAACAACCACATTGACAACCAAGAGCACTGGTCCCCTCCAGCCTCGCAGCTCCTGTACCCTGACGTCTCAGTGATTCACAGATTTGCTACCACAGTAACCAACAAGATAAATGGAAATGACACAACAAACCCACAACTGGCTGCCTGTGTCCAGTTTCTGCTCTGAGCTGAACTCCTACTCACCAGGCTCTTGGTCCTTTGTGGATATGCACTCTTTGATTGACTCTGTTATGCCAAGACTAGCGGCGGTGGGCAGTGGGCCAAGCAAGGATTCCAGTGCAGGGGGTCTTACAAGAGTTTCATTTCCATTTCTGCATTCCTCATCTTCATTTCTTTTAACTCTATCCTTCTCATTAAGTTCATCATAAAAGTCCTTGTTTAAGTGATTAGCAGCTGCTTCTAGTTCCTCATCTTCTGCCTCCTCCTCTCCAAGTATGCTAGAGGCATTATCTTCTATAGAATCTGTAAGGGGAAAAAACCCAACAGATCATTGCATACCATCTGTTACAGAAACTAAATAAATAGAGATGCTCTCACTTAAAGAATAAAAATCTTTAGAGGAAATCTGTAAAAGAAATACACAATATTTTAGTTCACTGTATGAATACATGGAGTTTCCAGATGCTCTTCAAATTCATTATCTTGACTATTAAAATGTATTTTTGTGACTACAATCATCATTTAAAATAGAAGTGTCATCTTATCATACTAGGTAAAAGGGCTTTGTGAGAGAAGTCAGCTATTTCCTGGTATAAATACAAATTAAAAATAGCCAGTTCAACCTGCACAAAACCCTTCCATATGGGAAGTCAACTGGGGAATCTGGTGACAGAAGGGTCTAGATACTGGTCTACTGCACTTTCAGTGATAAAAAGAAACATTCTCAGGTGCTAATGCCAAGCTTATACTGCACCAGGAAAGAAAAACAACTGAAATCATTAATGAACTATCCCTGCAATGAGCAATGTGGTTGTTTTATAGACTGGTCCTGCCTGGGAAAGAGAACCCCAATGCAAGAGATCCTGTACTATGCAAGCATATATATGATCACATTTATCAGCATAATGTTCATACACTTCAGACTGCCAGGTCTGAGCTTAATACTATTTAAGGAGTTGTAAGGCATTATAGACTTACCATCTTTAGTGAAATTTGCAAATACACCTTTTGCTTTTGGTCTACTGTTTTCTAATTCAATCTCTATTTCATCTTGGTAGCTCGATATTTCTCCTGTGGTGTTGAAATAAAAATAAAACTCAGCAATCACTGATGTAATATTGAAGAAATGAGTGATATGTTACACTAAACACAACTTATACCTTCAAAATCCTCCAGCTTTTTTGATAATGCCTTTTCAAGCTGAAATGACAATAAACAAAATAAACATGAAATTACTAAAAAAATATGCACAATTTTAAACAGTTTGTGAGCTGTACATAGAGAGAGGGAATGGCATGGTATTTCAAAAGCATAAGCAGGTTTTGAATCACCACTGAAATTACTTTCTAGCGTCAGATAGGCATGACAGACAGGTCTCAAAACACTGACCAATTTCAAATGTTATCTCCTCCATCTCTATACTTCAAAAGGAGCCTCCACTCTGGCAAGCTGTAAATAAAAGCCCTCATTCTCCAGCAGTCAGACTGTGCCTGCAGATGTGAGAAGTGCAAGGGCAGTGCTGAGACCAGAGTGCCCACACCAGACAGAGCACACTGGTGATGGCAGAGTGAAGCTCTGACCTACAGCACCTGGCTGGCTCTTGAGAACATCACTAACACCCCAGACCTTTAAATGATAGCACAGTTAGAACAAGCAAAAATCCTAACAAACCAATAATGCAAGAATTAACTATGGCAGCTTCTGCGGAAGCAAGTGTTGTACCACGCAAAACCACCAGCAGCCTCATTAAAGTAAATGGGTTATTGTTTTCATATCTATTTAAAAAAAGTTCTCTGTAATGGCACTTCTCCTAACCACAGATATCACCTTAAAAACAGTGCATGGTTTCTGTCCCTGTGACATTTTTAACTGGGAAACTATCCCTTCACCAATAAACCAAAAAATATCTTTAGTTAACAGGTACCATATGCACTAATGCTCATCCCTCTCTCAAGACCCTCAAAATACAAGCACTAAATCTTAACAAGGGTTGATCAGTTAGAATTTAGCATTAACTGATTCAAAAGGGAATTCACAGAGGGAGGAAAGAACTACAGAGAACATCCAATTCAGAATTTACCTGCTGTATCTTCAATTTTTTTTGACCAGCTGTAAACGAAGGAGGATCACATTCTTCTTCCAAGTCAATCTTCATAAACTCATCTATGGTTAGCTGACTGGTTGGTGTATCTTCAAACTCTGTCAGCCTACCAAAGCATACAGCACATGACCAAAACATCTCTAAGAACTCCTTTGAAAGTAACAAAATTTGCAAACTGCCAAGCAATGGAATAAACATGTCATCCTTAGCAACTCTGGCTCAAACACAGACTACATTAAAACTGAAGTGCTACTAATTGTTTCATCTGCTGCAAAGAAAGTATCTTTTCATATCCCAAATTAGCTTTTGATTTATTAGAGTGTGTAACATGCTTTTTTTTGATGAACAAAGACTGAACAGAAATACTACAGCCCCTACAGTCAATTAAGTATAGACAAAACTAAGACAAGAAACAGCTCAATCCTTCCCTCTCATTGCTTTTATCAACAGCAACAACAAAACAGATTCACCAAATAAAATATCTGTCATCCTAGTTTAGGAGTTTGCTCAAAAATCTTCCTGATATGTCAGCATGATTAATCTACACAAAGCAAACGTTAAAGTAACAATCTCTTCAGCAGGCTGGAAGAGGGACAAGAAATAATCTTCCAGGGACGCACAGAAGCAGTGGTAAAATAAACTGATCATTTGCACATCACACAGATGGAATAGATGGATGAACATCATTTGACAATAATAAACTTTGGATTTGTGTAATGTTTGCATTTTAAAAGTTCCTACCTACGTGAGAGAGAAGACTGGCTCCGTGGGGAATTGCCATGAAAGCAGACGAGTTTTTCATAGGAATTCAATCTTAAATAAGACCACGTGGTCATAACTTAATCCACAAATACCAGCATTTTATACAGGTGGCTGAGAATAAGCACATCCATTTTACAGATGGAGAAAATGAGACAAAAGGTTAAGTACAAAGCCAGGTCAGGAAACGTCTGGCAGAATGCTTCTCTGACAGAAAGTGCCCTTTTAATAATATCAACATTTTCCATGGGAAAACAGCAGTGATGGGTCTGCAGCTGCTTCTCTGGAATATTCCCATCTTTCAGAGGAAGCAAAGCTGACAACAGCTTCCATCTGCAAAGCTAGGGAACTAAAAATCGTGATTCAGTGCTCTCAGCACAGGACCTTTCTGCATTTCTCTCCCCCTAAAAAAAGTTGCAGTTTTCTTCTCAGTTTTCTCCTCTACCTCTGGTTGCAACGAAACTCTTTCTAAAGAAGGAATTTTCTCTGGGACAGAAATTCAGGTTCCAGCCAACACCAGGGTCAAAGCCAAGAGCACAGGGCCACATTCTCCTGCTGTATCCTCATCAGTCTCTGTGTTTCTTCCTTTACAAATTGAGGAGCAAGACAAGACAGCCCATAGGGAGGGGTGTAGGCAAGGCTGCACCTGCAGGACACTTTGCCCAGAGACATCCCACTCCTGGAGCAGGGGCCAGAGGCCACAGGCAGTGAATCCTGTCATGAAATGCACAGAGATAGGCACCTCTGTGTGACTCCAACAGCAAGCAGCACACTAAGCCCATGCATGGCTATGTGAACAGCCAGAATTAGTGCTGATGGGAAGAAAGCTTCTGAAAACTAGACTTGCTTTTGGAATTCAAGCATCTCCACAAAGCCCCAAATTAGCCATATACTTAGGAGTGACTGACAGCCCAAACCATTCCCTCAGAGTACCAGGGACTAGCTCCCTCCTCCTGTCTTTCAGATCAAATTGGAAAGCAGAGGAGGATGCTGTTGGCAGCAGCAGCACCCAGCTTTTAATTAAAAGACTAGAAATCTTTCTTGGCATTAACGGGCTTCCAGCATGCATTACCCACTTTCCAGGAGGGAGTCACATCTATCAGGTTAGAGAGAAAACCTGGCTAGGGCACTATTATTATTATTTTAATTCAGGATTCACTTAATGCCAAACCCATGTATCATTTGAGGAGCATGGATCATCCCAGTCACAATCATTAAAGAACAGCCATCCATCTCTCCACAAATGAATCATGTATTCACAGGCAGTCCCAATTCAGTAAGACTCTTCCTCCCAACCAGCCTCATCTTGTTAAAATATTACTCTCCTCCCAGTGTAAAAAGCCAAAGTGCACTTTGGCAAAGACACACAGTTTGTTTACCCAACACTTATGAGTCTGAGATGAGCTGCCAGAGCCCCACCAAAGCAGCACCACCTCTGTGCATGCTGAGCAGCCAGGAAAACACCAGGAGCAAAACCCATGAAGCTAGGTTGGGGACAAGATGACCATGCCTGGGTGTCAGCAGCTAACCCCTGAAGACACCTCAGGCTCTGTCTGTCCCTCTCCTGCCCACAGTGTCATTTGACTTATGTCACGTACCCTGCACCCATCAGACATCAGCCCTGGGCTGAGCCAACGTGCCGGAGCTGGCACAAGCTCCAGCTCAAGCATCAGCTTCCACCCCAAGCCAGGATGGCAGGATGGGTGTCTCCCAACACCCTCAGTGTATCTGCACCAGGACAGGGCAGAGCTACATCATGTTTCCTGCCAAGGAGCCCAAACCCACGGCACAGCATGGCTCAACCATCTGACCAGGCCACCAGCACCAGTCCCATGCCCGTGCCCTCCTTTCCTCAGTCCTAATCCAAGCCTAGCAGGGCAGGGCTGACCACCGGGGGGGAGGGCTGCCAGCATCACAGTTTAATCACAGGCTGGTGGTGATGCAAATTTAGAGCAGCAGATTATTTTTTCACTTCTCTCAAGCCTTGTCCCCAAGGCTCTAACTCTTCTCCCAAAATGAAGAACCACCCCTGATGGTCGGGATCCCAGCCTGAGCATCATCTCTGTGGGAGAGCAAGCTGCACACTCAACATTTTCTCCTTCAACTTGATATAAATAAATACCTGTGTTTGCCAAGCACTCGCCTGCCTCAACATTTTACATTGGCTGATATCCTGTCTACATATTTTTAAACATTTTTTTAATTTTATCCACTGTTTGGATGCATGCCACCAAGGCAACAAACTGGTGCTGCAGCAGTCTGCACCACATGAAACAAAGCAACATTAGCTTGGCAGTTAAGAAAAACTGACACAACCTTAATTATAAACACAATAATTTCAGGGGCAAGGGAGTGGCTTCATGAAAAAAAAATAGCTACAGGCTGTTGTTTAAGTTCTACATAAAAATGCTATCCAAGTTCATTTTTAATTTTTGTTAACCTAAAAAAATCTAATAAGAGTCACCACTTTTAAGTTATGCACAGACAGAGGGAAAATAAACAGATATACAAATTAAAATATTATTTCCTTGGCACAAATTCAAAAAGGCTCTAAAAACTGAAATTTGGCAGACAAGGATTTTCTATTTATAGTCAAAGCAGAGGCAACCACTAAAGCTCGGGCTAAGATTCAACTTCCAGTATAAACCGTCCTCTTACAGTTTCTCACAGCAAACTCTTTCAAGAAAATTCCTTTGGGAGAAAAGATTTCCAGTGCCTAGTGTCATCTGCCTCTAATCCCAACCCTTTTTTACAAAGAAAAATTTCCACAGTTGTTTCATCCATTTAACAGACAAGACCACACCTCTGCTTCTGATAAAGCACTTTTGTGCACAAACCAGTAAACTGATTCTGTTCACACTTAATTTAACTCCTAAGAAGGGAAAATGGGTCAATCATTTTGAAGTTACATGCAATGTCCTTTTTACTTCATTTTGTTCCAGGGATACCCTTCAGTGGAGACTCCTGAATCCAGTCTACAGCAATGGAAAAAACGGACTCGTGTGCAGTTAAGGGCTTGGTTTTTAATGTTTAATTGAGATTCTGCAGCAGTGGGGTGCAACAAAGCACACAAAAGAACAAGGACTTCTGGAGTCCAACTCACAAATGCTTCAGGAGCTCAAGTCAAAGCCCAAGAGGGACTTCTAAGCAGAGACCATTCAGAAACAGCCACGGTGTCCTTCTACCTATACACAATCAGCATCGAGCTCTAGGAAGCAGGCAGCATGAGCAAAGGTATCTCCATACAGAAGGGCAAACAAATTACAACTTCAGAGACAATTTTTTTTAAAGAGGGAATGCAGGGTTTAGCCTCAGCCATCGGACTTTAAGTTACCTGTTGTGAAAGGTCTTTTTAAAGTATTTAAAGTATTTTATCAAAGAATTAGGAAATAAAAAAGCTGGATATGCCACATCGTTAGCAGAAATATATGAAAAAGAACCTTTATAGCAAGATAAACTGGTGCTAGTAATTAAATTCCCCTGAGTTTTCCCAAATTAACACTATAATTAAAACCATAAGCAATAACTTACATGATACCTACATAATCTTAACTGTCGTATCAACTACAAATATTCTAGCAATAGATCAGTTGATCTGACACCTCAGACAATTCCAAACTCTGGAAAAGTAATGGATTTACTTTTGTGTCTTAGTGAAGAACAAGAATATTGCAGAAGATCCCTACTGTTTTAATTTAACTCTCATAAGTGCTTCCTGCCACTCCAAACCTGTGCACTCACAGCAGAGAAGCTCAGAATTCACACTGGTGTTCAAACCATTACTATTTCCATACTACAAATCTAACAGTCTATTGCATCATCTTTCTCTCCTTACTTTTTTTCCAAGCCATACAATGTTTACACATGAACTATTTACAGAAGTATGTAAATACATACCCTAAAAGTGATACTTAATATAGAACACGTATCTGAAATAGTTACTAAATGCTTCCTACATGACATAACAAAAAGTTTTCCAGTAGCCACCAGTAAGTAAATAAATAGAAGAGTAATTTCCTGATATGTAAACATTGTACATATATATAATTTTACATGTACTTACAGTAGCATAAAACGTAGTTTTAAGCCTGTATGAATGAGTATCTCATTACTAAAGGTAAGGACAAAATCAGAGGTGATCCTGTTGCTGTAGTTTTACAACTTAGAACTTATCACCCAAGCTGTGCTAAATTAGCCTGTCTGTTCTTGGCCAAATGCAACTATTAAAGAGAAATATTCTCACCTTTACACAGCTTCCAACATCAATACCCATCACCTCTTTTTGCAACAGAGTAAGAGCATACACACAAAGTCATTTACTTCCAATTAAAAGGTGACTGATAATTTATGGGACTCATTTGTTGGCAGCTCTCTGATGTTTCTCTAAGTATTAAGAACAGGTACCTCTAAAGATTGTACTAAATAAAGCACCCTTTAGAATTAGTTCCTGTTACTTGCTCACACCATCACAGAGATTTAAAGCTGTCACAAATTCATTAGCAAAAATTTTAAAGTTCTGATTCTACAAACGCTTACCCACAGAGTTAACTTGCATTAAGACTTGTGGCCCACTGTCAGTCCTGGACAATCCCACCAGCACATCCCTGGCCAACCCAGAACTCTGTCAGTCAAAAACACCTGAAAATTTTTCTTCTTTTTTCCCTCCTGATTCAAATGTTCACACCATGCTAATGAAACAAAATGTGTTAGCATTCCTTAAAACTCTGCTTCATTAGTGTGCTTCCTCTGCTATGGTCTGTCAAAAGCACTGTGATCTCCTGGAAAATTAAAATAGAGCTGTTTAATTTCTTAATAGCCACTCAGAGGAGGAAAGTCAAATACAGGAAAACTATTTACAAGATCTAAGCCTGAGTTAGTGCAAATAAGTTACTGATTGTTTCAAAAGAGTCACCAAGTAATTTCAAAATTATATTTTTAAGTATGATGTACTAAAATATATTAGGAATCTAATTAATGTATTAACTTGCCAACTGTATAGAAGGTGGATTTATAAAAAGGAACATTGCCTGTGAAATTGGATTCCTCATAAATAAAATCTTTTTTTATTAAACCAGATAATCTGACTTACAAAGGCATGCAGTATCAGCCCAAATGAATCAAGTTGTATTTTACTCACCATACTAGAAAGGTTTCTAGAAATCATCTGTAAACCACTTGAATTGATTTAACTGGAGACATGAGATATTTCTCAATTTAGCTTATGGCAGCAGCAGCCTGCAAAGGAGCTCCTTGGTTGCTGAGCTGAGATCAGAGCAGACACCACCACAAGGCCCTTTACATGAAATAAATTTCCTGGCATTCTAAATGCTTCTCTCCACATCACACTTCAAGCAAGAGCCCTTCCATGACTCTGACATTCTGAGCATCCTCAGCCTCTCCATGCACAAACACCTCAGGTGGCCAGCTCTCACTGATTCACCGGAGACCCTCCACAGAATTTTAGCATGGCTGTACTTGGATCACAGCCCAACACTGACTTCTACACACCTTTCCCTCCAGTCCTGGCCTTGAGAGGGCTTTGGTGTTTTGAATAACAACAAGCTCACAGCCACCTCACCCATGTCCCTGTGACCTTTCCTTCTCATCCTGACTCCAGACTCACGTACGGACTGGCTCCTCTCTTTGCCTGCTCTCACAGGCATCTCTCCAGCTTGAGACAGCACAGAGAGCTTGGACACCAGGTTTATGCCAGCCACATACTACAGAATTCAAAGAGAAAAAAAAGAAAGAAAAAAAAAAAAGCTGCAGGCAGTATATTCAGGACATTTATCTCTATACATAAATCTTTAATTTTTCCAGAAAATTACAACCTCAGTCATTGGAAGAGCTGTAGCAGGGTTCCCAGGATATAAGCCAAGGCCCCCATTTATGAAAGTCCCTGCAGCATCTGCAACTGGTAAATGAAGCTCCTTCATAATGAATCTTGTCTTCCTTCCCTAAACACTATGAGGTTGTGAGAAAACACATTCACCTCAAAAACAAGCTATTAAAACCCATTCTGGCCTTTCATTCCAATTTCTTCTAAATGAAGCTTTACTGCTTCTGAAGTTCATCACAAATAAGTTTTTTAGCAGATAGTACTTTATGGAACTGAGAAGAAGTATTTTTTATGCAAAAAGCAGTTCAATTTAAAGATAAAGTGAGCAAGTCAAAGCAGCAAAATGCAAGTGTTAAGAAAGATAAGCTGATTTTTTTTTTTAATTTCTATGGAAGATCTTCAAACAGGCATAAGGGCTGGACAGTATTGGATAACCCACAATGGACAAGTATCACAAGAATTATTCTTACTGAAGATAACACAAAATGCAGAACGCAGAGAAAGCATGAAAGAGGTGAATAAAAAGATGAAGGGGCAGAGTATTTAAAGGTTAAAAAGACAGAAGTGAAGACAGGTGCATTGAACACAGGCACAAACGTGAAGACTGAACTAAATAAAAGGACTGGGTTTATTAAAAGTTAATTTCTGCTACCTCCACGGATGATTACATAGAAAATAACAATTTGACTAATTAGCTAATATTTGTACAGTACTTTGAATATATAAAATGATATATAAGTTAATATAATTTCAATTAGACTGGAAATGAGATCGAATTATCAGTGCATTTATTAATATTTAATAAGTTCACTTTCAACAACAGCAACAAGCTTTACATTTTAATTGTGTGCTTTAAAACATAAAGCTAGAAGGCCCTGCAAAGTTATTACAAAGTTTTCTCTACCAACACTACCAAAATCCCACTCACATTAAAAATAAACAAGCACTGCTTTTTAACCAAACCTATGCCCAAATTAAAAACTCTTGATTGGAAGATGAGCGACAGCACACATGGGCCATGCTTTGTTGCTTTTTCCTTCCAAAACAGATTCTCCATATGACCAGGTCATGAATTTTTATGACCTGGAGATACTTCACATTTTTTGTGAACCTCCTCCTAAGAGGAGTACCTCCTACTCCTCCAGCTCAGAGCAGTGAAACAGGACACAGCCTCCAGGAACACGGGCTTGGTGCTCTCCAGCTGATGCACAACAGGGTGAACTAACCCATGCATTGCCAGGACCAGAAATAGTGCCCTTCTCAGGGAAGAGCTGCCACCCCTTGCTAAGGGTCCTCCCCAAACATTCCCAGGAATTCTCAACCAGGATTTCTTAAAAAGCATCATTCCTGCATCCTCATCCACACATTCCTGTCCCCTCCAGGCATACATCATACGGGGCCTTCCCTTGGAGACTTCTGCCATGGACACCAAAAGCAAACCCAGCTTCCAATGGTCTGTACTTCCCAGGAAATCAACTGGGAGCTAAATCAAACCACACAGCAGAACCTGCAGGCTGGAAGTGTCAGCATTATCTGGACTCACGTTGGTTGTCACTTCCAGAGCTATTAGGGCAAAGCCACCAGCAGAGAGCACAGCATACAATACCTTCATAAAACACAGCAGCAGCTACTCTTTACCAACCAGAGCAACTACAATTAAAAGGAAATAAAAGTGTACATCAAACTGAGAAGGAAAGGAATTTTTAAGAATGTGAAATAAGTTCTCATTCATTTAGACAACTTCTATTTGATGGCATTTTGAAATAAGAGTTCTTGAAATAAGGAATTCTTGAAATAGGAGTTAAAAAACTGGAGTGCAGAAAGACTTATTCAAAGGTATTTTTTTTATTTGCCTTCGTTAAATACTATATAACGTGCTCTTATTTGAAAAACATCAATCAAATTTATAGATTCGTGATAAATAGTTGTAATTATAGCTGCCTGAAAATAATTCAGCTGTCACGTTTACCCTGTCAAAGTAAATAAGGCTGTCATTTTAGTTGATGTGTGTGACTTGAGTAAACATTTCAAAGCATGAATTTTGAAGTAAGATTTTCTCGCTTGAAACAATTGCTCAAATTAATTTTCCTTCCAACTCTAATTTATTATGCTTATTTTCTTAGTAAGTACAAACTCTTCAGCCATTTAACCAAAGCATCTTGGAGTAGATTGTGGTGCATAACTCATTAATCATGCAAAATGCACAACTAAATCACATGAACTTTTGGCCAGAGTTAAAAAAGTGGCATTAGTACGGCTCCATCCTTATAGTTGTAGTACCTTGAAGCATTTAAAACACTTGAAATTTATCCCTATACTACCCATGCATAGTTGGAAAATAGCATCATTCCTGCTCCCCAATGAAGATCTGGGGCAAAAATATTTTCCACAATTAACAAGTGAATATTTTTAACAAGTATTAGGCTCAGTTGGATGTGCTTAAGCTGATCCCAGCAAGGTGAAGAGAGACACTAAAGAAGCTTTCTGCAAACAGACCTTGGGGGAACAAACATCAGAATATATTGGTGACAGAAAAATTTCCAGCTGTGGGCAACAGTAATCATGGTGTTTCTGCTAGGTCATTTTAAACTCAACCTATGGGGAAAGAGTATGTTACAACTTTTCAAAAGTAAAATGGCAGAACCTGGTTATCTGCTTACGTCATTAAACTATGGAAAATACTACTTGATCTTTAAAGAAATAAATGCACAAAAGGTACTTGGAAAATTCCCACTTCCGGGGGATTCTTCACTGATCTTAGCATTAGATTCACTGTGCTGTCTTTTATTTATTAGCAGTGCAACACAACCAAAAATGAACATTTTGGCAAAATATTTTGAAAAGTTCTGTTCAATAACAGCTTAATGACAAGACTGTTCATCATGTGACTTCTGGATTAATGAAAAATAAATCTCGCAGTAGATTGCCTGCTTTAAGAATCAATAAATTATTTTTTCTGAGGACATGACAATACTGTTAACATTACTGACACAGCATTATTTTGCCTTTAAGTCTTCACTTGTTAAATAGGCACAGTGCTCCTTACCATCTTTCCTAAACATCTGAGGCCTTACATAAGAGGCAAGGCGTTAGTACTTTAAAATGACCAGCTAAAACATATATTTATTTGACTCATGACACTTCTGAAAATAACCTGGTTTTCTCCAATATACATTTATTTTAGACTATATCACTGTTCAGTACTGTAAACGAAAGATAAAAGCAGTAAGACTGCACTGACCTTTTCCTTAATGTAGACTCACAAACCTTCACCACCCTGATGACCTCTTTAACAGTCCGTCGGAAATCATGCATTCTTGCTGCCACCAGCAGAGCTAGAGAACAAGCAGGGAAAGTTAATATCAAAAAGAGGGAAATTTCCTGAAGAAAAGCAGAAAAGAGTCAGGTAACTGTACCCTCTCTTTGTCCCTGCCTTCAGCTAAATTGCTGTAAATGCCTATGATTAGCTGTGTCCCCGAGTACTGGGGACTTCACAAACTTTGCTTTTTACCCACTAAGCCTAGTGCACGTTGCACCCTGAAAAATTCTGTGCTTTAACATTTGGGACACCATGGTTATCTACAGCACAAGAACATTTCAATGATCACTTATTTTCAGCTACCATCATTTTAGCAGAACTCCCTGAATTCTGTCCCGAATAAAAAAATCTCCAGAGAAACACTGTATGTGCCTCAGCTGCTCTCCTCATTGCTGCCACTACTATCCCTGTCTTGCTGGTGCCCAAGTGCCCTCCTGCAAGACCCTCTACACAGCCAGATAACCAGCTGTATTTACATGGGGTGTTGATTCAGAGCACCAGCTCTGTTTTGAAGCACCACCCCCACTCATGATACAGTAGCTCACTGCACAGAGCAGTTTTAAGCATAAAAAAGAGGTTTTTTACAGAGGAAACTAAACCAGAGTTCCACTTCTGGTATGTGTTTAAAGTGCTCCTAATGGGAACATCAGGGCTGAACTAACAACTGGTCATATAATAACGAGCTAAATGGTCATATAATAATGAGCTATGTGTGGCACAGACTTTTAAGCCAGGGAACCAAACTAAACCCAGTCCTCAGTCCAATACATGAGCTGCTTATTGCATGGATGGATGGAAGGGGCTCAGCATCACCTGCTTCCCTCTATTGATCCATGTCTGTTGAATTAAATTACTTGCTCGTGTGGATACAGCCCATGCAGCATATCAAAGAGCAGACTGCTCTCCCACAGTCTATACTCAAAAGTTTTAGCAATGTGCAACAATCAAATACTATTAACAAAAAGCGGCTAGAAATTGCATAGTCCTCAAAGGTTTGAGCATTACTTCTCTTTCATGCATACACATGTAAGATCTTTCAAATAAAATAAAGCACATACATGAACTCTGTGACTACCTACACTCTCTGTTACTCTCACCCCACTGGCTACTATCTTTTAACCTGGCCCTCCCAAACCCATAGGTTTTATGCAAGCACCATGACAGCAATGGATCTTGGAATAAGATGAAGAAAGTGAGAAAAATAATTTCACAAAGCAAGTCAAAGAGGGCACTTCTTGCATAAGATCTGTGTAAAGACACAAATCAAAGTGCTTGCACTAATGGTGTCATTTTAGCTGACAAAAAAACCTTTCAGCAGCTAGAGCCTGCAGAGTGGGGGCAAGAAAAGCACCAGGAAGGAGCTTAAAAAAATTTCAAATTGAAAGCTACAAAGAGTCTGAGCAAGTACTGTAGGAGCAAGGGCAAAAATGAAGTTATCGTTTCAGAAACTATTTCAGTGAAAACCTCTATAATCTGTAGATGCCTGACAGAACAAAACCCCTATCACCAATGAAAAGGGGAAGTCCTCATTTGTTCCAGGCTTCCCCATGCCAGGCTCTGACATACCCGCTCCGCAGAGCCCCGAGGGCCGGCGGCCCGTGTGCATCCAGTCCCTCTTCATCCTCTGCAGCAGCCTCAGCGCCGTCATGGACACCTCGTGGTTCTTATCCCCGAACTCCAGCATGTGTGCAAAGCGGGGGATATACAAACACGGATCTGCAACAGAAAGGAACACAATTGTATCTAACCCTAGCACCGATTTAGGAAACACAGCGCAGCGAGGATGCTGTGCCTGCCGGGCTTCACCTCAGCAAACACAGACCGTGCTGCTGGGCAGATCCTCTACCACCAAGCTTTAGAAGCACTTTTTTAGGTAACAAAAACCAAAATAAGTTCTTGCTCTATAGAAAGGATATTTAAAGCACTGCACAAACATTCTTACATGCTTTTTAGCATCCAAGGCTGTACACACTGACTGGGACATGAGCAGTGTTACTGGTATCAGGGAAATTGTGGCCAAAGTGAAGCATTTACAAAAGCTTTTGCAGAATGAGGACATGATTTAGGCCCAAAACTCCTATCATCTCTCCCAAAAATTCTAACACCTCTTTTGTAACATCTTTCAAAAAGTAACAAAGTAACTTGCATGTTTCATCTCAAACTCAACTAACTTAACAAGGCTTGAAAAAAAATTCATTTGCTTAAAATCCTCCCTAACAAAAATCTAATTACCTTCAAAGTTAATTCCAGCTGCTTCTCAGACTCATCTTCCAAGAATACAAAACACTGTTTATTACAGACTCTAAGGCAGACTTCCATCAGCATGAAGTGCTGGAACCCAATTAACGTCATCAGCACTATGACAATTTACATCGGCCACAGATCCAACTGTATTTCAAAAGATGTATTATAACAGATGTATTTCAAGCATTGGTGTTATCAGCTTCAAACTAACCAAAATATGTCAGTACAGACTGTGCTCTGCCTAAACCAATTCATAATTTATCAAACAATCTTGTTAAAGCTACACTTAACACATGTTTACTCTTAGTTGAGATATCAATTTCTCATTTCCTGCCAGCCTTTTATCACTTGACCGAAAATCCATGATGTACGGTAAATTGTTAACTATTAGTCCCAACTCAATTTCCTCTGCTGATCCCCTATGTGGGCACTTAAACCAATAAAGATGAAAATTCAGCTCAAAACACTAGAAAAATCTTAGGGATTTACAACTAATCAAAGCAGTTTCATTTAGCACCAAGTTCTAACAATGATGCCCTGTTGCTATCTTTAATTACCAAGATCACACCATAGGTGATAATGCCTGTCAGCCCCGCAGAAGCATTTAAATGAAAGCACTTATAAAGCAAGAACTTACAATTTCAAACTCCCTCAAAACTGAAGAAACTCCAGGCTGCAGTCCTCTCCCAAAGATGACCCAAAACATCAAAGGTTTAGGAGAACTTTACCAATCCACATGATTGTAAGAAAAGGTATTCTACACTTCCAAGTATGATTTTTTAAAGCTCTACTCTGGAGAAATGACATTTTCCAAATTCAACAACAAAAACCCAACCTTTCAGAAGCCATAGCCGGGCTATACATTTGAACTTTGCTCTTGGCACTACAGGAACATGAGGAATGTTAGAAAGCAATGCCTGGTTTGCTTTTCCATCTCTTCTTATCCAGAGAGTGCCCAGCTCCAGCTCCTGCAGCTGCCAGAATGGAGCAGACAGTATCCTGGCCACACATGGTTTTAAATATACATTTATTTCCACATCCCCACTAGGGTGAGAATTAAAAAGGTAATGAATTCCAACATCAATTCAAAGGGAGACAATTGAATATCTCCTCTGGGTCTTGCCAAAGTGGCAAGAGCCATACCTATGGCATCTCAGTTTCTGTCACCAGCTTCAAAAGGTGTTTCTTTATTTCTCCATTCATGCTTTCAACCTGGCCCAAGCTCTGGGGGTGCCAGTGGATATGGAAGTTCCATTGTATTCCTAAAGCAGTCATAACTCCTTGAAGGATCTTTCCTGTAAAATGAATTCCCTTATTGGAGGCTATTGGGTCCACAATCCCGTATCTTGGAATTATTTGTTCCAATAACTAATAATAACTAATTAATAACTAATCCTGTAGTTGCTAAAGTGGTTGGAAATGCTTTTGGCCATCCTGTTAGCTGACATACTATTACCAGAAGTCATTTAAACCTTGCCACTCAGGGCATTTTGGTAAAATTCACCTGACATCTTTGGAAGCAATGTACAGCCCAAGGCCTCCCTCCCCTGGCAATTTTCTTTGAAACCCTGTTATTGGCTTTAGCACAAACCAAGTACCTTCAATAGCTCACTTTGGAGAGGTACAATAATTACACTTACCATTGAATTAATAATAGTAGTACACAATGCAAACAAATAAGTTCACCTTTAGGTTATCACTCAGTTATCACCCATCAATCAATCCATTATTTATGCGGAGTCAAACTTTACAGGACGAAACTTTGGCCAGTTTAATACTACCAATTGGACCAGAATTTCTACAAACATGTCACATGTAAATTCACCACATACCTCATCAGGCTGCAAAGAGCAACTCTCAGCTCTCTCTCTGGAGCCGAGTTGAATTTCGGGAGCATTTACACGTTTGCACTGTAGCTATTCAGACATTTCTGCTGGCATTCATGCCCACAGGTCATTTGACAAAACATTGCACATCGTTAATTTGAATTCGGAAGCTACCAAACAGTCAGAAAATGAATGCGTGGGTAGGTTTTAAAGAGCAAGCCTTAAAAAACCAGAAAAAATAAGACAGTGAATATATAAATCAGAGGCTTAGCCCAGGTTAGCACAGACAGGGCCTGCATGGATGCAAACATTTGAAAATAAACAAGAAATGTTAGAAGCTGCAAACCCCAAACACATTGCTCCTTTCCAGGGGCACCAAACTAGCAGAGGTGCAGAGGACACCCTGCTCGGAGGAGGGTCCCCTTCGCCTTTGGGTGACCTCTGGAGCTGCAACACCTCCATACGCGAGCAAGTTACAGTAGGGCAAAACATCCTTAAAGGGGATGTTGAGGAAGGTGTTTCTTTTCACAAGAAAAACATTATTTCATGCATTAAGAAAGGTGCATGTGTTTTGCGCCATGTGTTTTGCTGAAAACTTTCCCTCCTCTCCTGGATCCCAACTCTGACTTGGAACTTGGACTTCTGGAAGAACTTTGATGCCATACAGTCACTAAGAGGGATGTAAGAATTTCAACAACAATTTCGAGTTGTGCTCGAAAGAGCGCTCCCGACCGAAAAGGGCAGGGCCCGTTTTGCGCCGAGAGCCGAACCCCACTGCAGGTCAGCCCTAGGAATGGGGCACAGTGGGAGGAAGAATCCTCGCCGAACGGTCCCGGAGGATGGGCGGGACGGCCCGGGCCGGGTGGGCGCGCCCAGGCGGGGCACAGCGGCTGCGGGGAAAGGGAAGGAACCGCAGCATCGTCCTTCGGCCGGAGCAGCCCCGCCGCGGCCGTGCCCTGCGCCCCGGGCGGCGGCCCCGCGGGGCAGCGCGGCTCCCCCGCGCAGCGCAGC
>VWYI01023795.1:31777-110120 GCA_013399455.1 Anthoscopus minutus | reverse complement strand
GATGTGCCCCCGCCGGGCCGGGAAGGACGGAGCGGAGCGCTGGCAGCGGGGATCGGGCGGCTGGCTGCGCTTCACCTTCGCTGGGCTGCTGCACTCGGAGGATTTGTGGATTGACTCTCGCTCTTGACTCACCGCCTCTGCCGGATTCCTGGGGTTTTGTTGCTGGATTTTGGCTTTTTTTTTTCTTCTGTTTTTTTGGTTTTTTGGTTTTGTTTCTTTTTTCTTTTTTAATTTTTCTCTCCCCGTTCCTCGGGGAAGGAACTGCCTGCCGGCCCCGCTCGGGCTCTCCGCTGCAGTCGTGGCAGTGCCGTGGAGGCTGGGACCCCACTACAAGCCAAGGTGAGCGCTGGCACTGATCCGACACAGCATCACCCCTTTCCTCCCGGAAAGGTGCGTCGGGCCCGTAACCAAAGAGCAGGCACACACTCAAAAAAAACCAAACCAAAGGCCACCCTGCATCTAGAATCGTACAAAATATCCTGATAGTGGGACTCGCATTTGGGATCTGTTAGTTTTCTTGCTCATGCCACTGCCCCCTGGTTGCCTCAATGGCAGGATCATGAAGTGTTTGACTTTTTTTCTTCTACTTCCAGAGACCTTAAAGAAGTCCAAAAAGAGTGTGAGGTCAAACGGCAAGGTGCCAGGATGCTATGAGATAGTGCCCCTGTCCCTGAAGAAGAAGATGGCTGCAGAACTTTACCCTGCCAGCACCAACACTAACATTGCAAACAGCAACGCCGCCGCCGCCGCCACCGCTGCCAACAGCAAGAAGAACGCCTTGCAGCTCCAGCAGAGCGCCCAGCCGCCCCCGCCGCCCCAGCTCCAAAACCTCAACAACAACAACTTGGAGAGCGCCAACTGGCAATCCTTCCATCCCACACTGCGGGAGAGGTAAGGGCCAGGCCCGCCGGACCCTCCCCCTACGGGCGGGAGACAGAGAGAGAGAGAGAGAGGCGCCCGCCCTGTGCACCTGCGCCCCGGCCAGGCGTGAGCGCAGGGATGGGCTGGAGCCCCGGGGGCCGCCGGCGGGAGGCTGGGGCACCGGGCGAGGGGCAGCCCGCGGCTAACGGGGCTTCTCCCCCCTCCCCTGCTTGCAGGAACGCGCTGATGTTCAATAACGAACTCATGGCTGACGTTCACTTCATCGTGGGCCCGCCAGGGGCATCCAAGAAAGTTCCTGCCCATAAGGTTTGTGCAGATAATTTTTGGCTTTTTAATGCTGCTGTGCAGGTCGCCTTCTCCCCCTGCCTTACAACTAGGTTCCACTTTATTTTTTTCCTAATTATAGGTCTTGTGTAATCCCAGAAGTAATTCACACAGACTGCAATTAAAGGGAGCAGTCTAAGGCAGTGTTCTGCTTCGACTGCAGCTTGTTAACTTTCGCTAAATGTAGCTTTTAGGAAAGCCAGCACGTTCAGCTGTTCCTGATCCATGTTACTGAGGCTTCTCTCTCTTTATTTTCCAGTATGTTTTGGCAGTTGGTAGCTCTGTCTTCTATGCTATGTTTTATGGCGATCTCGCAGAGGTCAAATCTGAAATCCATATACCAGATGTGGAACCTGCAGCCTTTCTAATCCTATTAAAGTAAGTGGCCACTACAAGTCTGCTAATTACATGGACAGAATCAAAGTAGCTTATAAAATATACATCTCCTAATTGACATTGTGCAATATGCACTTATTGCTGTTTACTTAATGTGCTGACAAATACTGAATGTCGGATTCACTGCCAGCAAAGACGACTATAGATTATTTTCATGGCCTACTTTTTTTTCCCTGAGAAACTAATTTTTTTTTTCACGCCCCCTCTCCCCCCCAGATACATGTATAGTGATGAAATAGACCTGGAAGCTGACACAGTTCTGGCTACACTCTATGCTGCCAAGAAGTACATCGTGCCGGCCCTAGCAAAGGCTTGCGTCAATTTTTTGGAGACCAGCTTAGAAGCAAAGAACGCTTGTGTCCTGCTGTCTCAGAGCAGGCTCTTCGAGGAGCCAGAGCTGACGCAGCGCTGCTGGGAAGTGATTGATGCTCAGGCAGAAATGGCACTGAAGTCAGAGGGCTTCTGTGAGATAGATCAACAAACACTAGAGATCATTGTAACCCGGGAAGCACTCAACACCAAGGAAGTGGTAGTTTTCGAGGCTGTTCTCAACTGGGCAGAGGCTGAATGCAAAAGGCAAGGGCTGCCGGTTACGCCACGCAACAAGAGGAATGTATTAGGGAAAGCTTTGTACTTGGTGCGGATTCCAACCATGACTTTGGAAGAGTTTGCCAACGGAGCTGCCCAGTCTGACATCCTCACCCTTGAGGAGACTCACAACATATTCCTATGGTACACAGCCGCAAATAAACCCAAATTAGAGTTCCCCCTGACGAAAAGAAAAGGACTTGTGCCTCAGCGCTGCCATCGGTTTCAGTCGTCTGCGTATCGCAGCAATCAGTGGAGGTACCGGGGCCGATGTGACAGTATTCAGTTTGCCGTAGACAAACGGATATTTATAGCAGGACTGGGATTGTATGGGTCAAGCTGTGGCAAAGCTGAATACAGTGTCAAAATCGAACTGAAGCGCCTAGGTGTTGTCCTTGCTCAAAATCTGACAAAGTTTACCTCCGACGGCTCCAGTAACACCTTCTCTGTGTGGTTTGAACACCCCGTGCAGGTTGAGCAAGACACGTTTTACAATGTAAGTGCTATTCTCGATGGTAACGAACTCAGTTACTTTGGACAAGAGGGAATGACTGAAGTGCAGTGTGGGAAAGTGACGTTCCAGTTCCAGTGCTCCTCGGACAGTACTAATGGAACCGGAGTACAAGGAGGACAAATACCTGAGCTCATTTTCTATGCATGATGCATTTCACCTTGATTGTATTCCAGTGCTGCAATGATGCACATTAAGGGATTTTTTGGTTTTACTACAAACTCTGCAGCAGTATGGAATGTTATGCTACTTACCTATCTGCTACATCAGGCTATACAAATAAGTGAAGGAATGCTCTTGAATTTAATCTTATTTTATTTATTCATAAGCTATTTGACTTAATTATTAAGACTGCAACATGCAGAGAAATGTTAAATTTTGCACGTACTGTGCATTTATTTTGTATATAGATAACTAACTTGCAGACTGCAGCTGACTCAAACAGAATGTTCTAAACTAGAGCAGTTTATGAATCTGTGAAATATAAAACATTTTTACTTGCCCTAAATCCTGTGTACTTCATCTTTGCTGACCTTATGGCTTGTGTATGTTAATTCATGTACAACTAATGGGGTGATGACACTGTAGTCTGGTCCCTGTGTGCATCCACACCCAGCAAATAGGAAAGTTCCCTCTCTTGGTAACTGCAACTATCCATCGGCAGCCTTTATTTTTCCCTTCATGAGAAAAGGAGCTGACATTTGAGGAAGCTCAGGGTTTTTTGTATGTTGCCCAAGCTGAAGATAAACAAACCATCAGTGGACTCAAAGCTGGTCAAAATCATCCTGTGGTTGTATTTGAAAACTCCTAATGCCCCTTCACATGCAGCATCTCTGCTACCCTCCAGCCTGCCCACCAAAGAGCAACACTGCCACTTGCACCAGTCAAACTACACCCCCCCTTGAATGACCAGAGTCAAGACACACAGATGAAGTTAATTAATTCAGTGACAGGGCTGCATCACAAATATAGCCCAGGGCTGTACTACTGGCAGACGCTATCTGAATTTACATCTCATCCTTATACAGAGCAGCAGGCATTAGAAAAATATTTGCAAGATGGTGTTTAGGTTCACTGAAGGATTGCTAATTAGAAATAAGTCACCTTAAAAAAAACCTGTTAAATCTTTCCCCCCTGCTCTGTCTTTTTGAAAAACACAGACTTGGGCATTATCAGCCATCATTTTATGCTAGTACTTTTCCCACAAAGTGATAAAAGTACTTGCTTTGTTTCATGACCATACAGCTGAGCCAATTAGAAATATTTACTGGATTTTATAAATCTTAGGATGAGCTTGGAAAAGAGTACTCAAATAGCAGTCTAAACCAGTATTTTTACCATGTATAACAAGTACCTCTACATCTAACATGTTTGCCTTTTTCCAAGCTGCATGAATTTTCACCTTGAAACTAAGCTGCAATGCAAATCCTGCCTGTTTTCTCTCGAAGAAAAAAGACCAAAAAAGTAATGAAAAATAAGAAGAGAAGTGAATTACTGAAAACAAGACCTCTCTGCTAGCAGAGCTGGAGCTGTGCTGCCGGAGCTGTGCTGCCGCAGCCGCGCTGTGCCGCACTGCCCGGGCGCTGCTGTGGCGACGCTCCCCTTGCTGCAAAAGCAGCAGTCCTGTGCTAGCCCAGTACAGCTGAAGGGGTGTGCCTGTGTTGTCGTTCTGCAACACAGCCATCTGATCCTCTCCCTACAGATCAAGGAGAGTGGGAGTGAGAGTGGCTAAAGATGCAGGCAGGTAATTCCTACACAGAGGTGGATAACAGTCACAAGACCTCACTAGAAATGCACTGTTCTCACTGGAATTGGCACAAATTCCCTTGGCTTAAACCCACAATTTAGAGAATGGCTTCTATACTCTTTAAACAGGTTAAAACCCACCCTCCTATCACAGTTAGGATTTCAGTGTTGACTTATTAGAAGCTATTCATGTTTGGAAAAAGTTGCTCCTCATTTTCCACCAAGCCACTTGTATTTCAGGCACTGAACAGCTCAGCTGCAGGTGATGGGCAGATAGTAAATTTGGCAAATACTTATCAAATGTTGCATCTGTGGAATTGAAGCGTGACAGGCCTGCAGGAGCTTGCTGACACACAGAAATTTGTTACATGTCAGTCCATTGTCTTAATATAGCTCAATTTACTCTTGGAAAAAGCAACAAAACTATTTGCAAAAGAAAACAGCATATAGTTCCAAAAAAGCTCTTACATAAAGGAGAACAGGCTCTTATTGTCAGCAATGCTCCTCTGCCTGGATTAATTCCAGCTTCACTATAAAGTTACTACTTGGGTATTAACATACAAGACTATGTATATAAACATGCACACATATTTTTTTCAAGTAACCATAGAAAAAAAAGGACTGAAATACTCAAATCATTAAAAAATTACCTATGGCTGGAGCGTTTATGCAGAGTTCTCTGGCCAACAGAAGGAAAGTTCTTCCCAGCACATAGACATTCACCTATTAGAAGACAAAAAAAAAGCATGATGTTAATCTTAAACCACAAATGTGTTTAATAGAACATTTATATGGAAAGGAGAAAACACCAACTTTTGAAATCTTAACCTGCTTTAAAAAAATTCAAGTTATACAAGGCTATTCATATATACAGGATAATACTCAGTGCTTGTCAAAATCTGCACAAATTAGCATTGTAAATCAAAGCATAAGTTTATATTGAAAAAAATTATAAGAAGTTGTTCATCGTGCTCTTCAGTGGGCTCCATGCTGCTCTGTAGTACAGTTTTTCAGATGTCATGTTACATCATGAGGCATTAAGTAGATTTCAATGTAGTATCAGTATATATAAAGTGTCATTTATCTTGTACCATTACAAAATCTGAGCAAATACAAGTCAGTGCAAATTTTGGTTCTGCATGATCATCTGTAGTGGCATAATTAAGTATTGCACAAGCACTCAGCAAACTTTTCACCAGATCAAGGAGTGGTGCTATGTGCCCCAAGGGTTATTTGTCATATCTTGCTGTTTGGACATTGCCTCAGAGCACACTAAAAACATTAGGAGCCAAGTAAATAAATAAATAAAAATCAAACAAAACAAAATAAATAAATATTAGAAAAGCTGTAAACCACACCAAACCTGCTCAGGCACCAGGGACAGAGCTCTGCTCCCCTCCCCTCCTTCACTGCTGCACCCAGGAGGATGTAAATTGAGGGGAGCAGTTACTCTTCTTCATACTCTTGATTTGCAATTTATAGCACAGACAAACCATATTTGTGTTTTACAAGTCTGAGGAAGTTTTCTTGCTCTATCTTAAGGTGTGTTTTTGTGGTCAGCAAGAAAGGCAGGATATACTCCAGTTCCCAATCAGTCTCAAACATTCCCACGGAGCTCCATGAGCACCTTGCTTCCCCCAAGGCATATGTAAAGGTCAAGGTTAGTATAAAAAACTCCATCCTCCTACACTCCAAGCAAGTAGGTTTTTGGTTTGTTTTAAACAATGATATATACTCTGTTGCTTTTATGGAACAAAACTGCTCCTCTCTTTCCTATACCTGGATAGTGAAAGTGTTTACTTAGCAGTCAATTACTCATCTGAGTGATGATTAGGGTACAAACCTATGGAATTAAAAAACTGCTGCTCTTTCCATTTCATCAAAGAGCTTTGCCAACCTCAGTTTAAAAGCAGGCTTTCCTCCCAAGTGTATAGATGGTTCTACCAAGCTAGCTAAAATACATGTATCTCAACAACAACAACCAAACCCCAAAAAAACTGACATTTTCAACTAGCCCTTCAAAATGTTTACATGAAAATGTTCTTAATGTGCATTTTTCTCAAATATATTAAAAAAAATCAGAAATTAGAACTTCAAAGAAATCCTCAGAATGATCACATTATCCTGAAAGTGACTGTGCAATCAATTATACATGATATGGTGGTAATTCATTCCATATTTAGTGAAAGATGAGTGTGTTCTATGCTGTGTCTGATCAATGGCTGGACTGGCTTAGAAGATACAAAAATATAGCCTTAAGTTTTACTGCTCTTTTTCTTCCTGAAATAGCAGACAACATAGAAACACTATTTTAGGCGAAGGAAAAGAGCAAAACATACCCTCTGAATGAGAAGTCTATTTTCTAGGAAATAAGTCACCAAATTTTATTCAGAAAAATTTTATACTAATTTTTTTACAGAAAAAAAATCACCTACTGAATCTGGCAAGTCATACTGGAGTCTGAGAGTATGTGACTTTGCATAAGCCACCAAGACAGAAGAGATATCACTAAAGCAAAATGCCTGCAGCGTTCCAGTTGGCTTTAAATTCACTGCAAGCTCAAAACGAGTTGTTTTGACCTTTTGGCTAAAAAATATTAACATAAAGAATGAGTCTTTGGCTGTAGTTTTGGCCTTCTAAGCTGGCTGACCAAGTTATTATAAATCTTAAACCTCATCACTTAGATCTTGTTCTGCAAGAACGATTTCACCGCACAAATCAATAAAGTTACTTCAGTGGAGCCAAGTACATATGACGTTTCTGTTAAAGGCTTCACAAACTCATTTTGTTCCCTCATTTTAGTCTAGAAAAAACCCATAAAACTCTAATCCAAACAAGTATTTTTCCTTCTAGCCTTTTTCCTTCTCCTCCTGTCCTTGTCACGACATCCAAATATACTTGATGTTTGTCACCATCAAACCACGTCACTCTAAAGAACTCCTCCCAAACAAACTTTCTATAAATGCAATAATAAAGAGAAAATAAATACCAAGAAGCATAAAGAAGCAGGTTTTTTTTCTAGTGAAGTTCTAACAATCAAAGTGATTGCCAAATTAAATCTAAAGCAAAGACAAATGAATAATAAATGTGCTCAATGACTATTTATCCTTACTTCCTTGGCCTAACTGAAAGTCGCCTGATCTATGGTTTATTTGAGAAGTAATGCACTTAAATCTAACCTGCTTTTCCACTTCACCCACATCATCAGTGTTTTATGACTGACATCAAGGTGCAGGCAGAATATTTGCACAAAATAATAAATTAAAATGGAAATGATGAATGAGGGAATTTCTTTTGCAATAAGCCCATTTCTTTGTAGTTTCTGTAGTTAATACCAATTTAGAAAGAAAGCAAAATATACAGTACAGTCCATGTTCTGTATTGTTTTCCTCATGAAGCTCACACATTTTTAATGCCAGGATCACAAAAAGAATCAGGAATACTTAATTTTTTCCAGTTTTTCTGGCAAATCAGTAGGAAAAAAGACTTCAGGCCCTCTCAAACAGTATGGTTCTCAACTTCAAAAGTTAACAGATATTCACAGGTTCTGGGGCACTTCTCATAAATGAAAAATTAAAGGTGGCATAAAGTTTACCCAGAAATCTGTAATGTCATTGAACTCCTGAAATATGATATTTAAGATCTCCTGGGTTTAGTGGAAGGTGGCCCTTTCACTAAAATTTTATTCTGCTCTCACTGATATCTACTCACACACACACACACACAGATCCTGTGATAGAAAAGATATGATATAAAACAGGCATTTAGAAAGGGCCTTTCTTTACTCTCATCATTTGGTTTTTCTGTACTCCATTAGGCTTAGGAAATTAAGAGAATTAATTTAGAGGCCTACTTTAATTTCTAGTTCTTTCTTCATTAAGAACTTCTTATAAAAATTCATATACTCCAATCCATCAAAAGCCTAATGTTCCAAATTTAGAATCATATGACATTTGCATTTATAAAACCTAATTTTATATGAGTTCTTAGAATGGTGAATAAACAAAAATGCCCTTCTAAAAGGATGGCTGTGGCTTAAACTTGAACTGGTGCAGCTTTAAAGATTACCAAATCAACTTCAGCTTCTTTTGCCCTTAATTTAAAAGGATCATACTGGAAAACAGTATTTCTCCAAATTCTCCCCAATCAAAACTGTTGAAGTGAGACAATTGTTTTATACACTTTCATATGACTTGTGCTCTTTTGCAGATTTTCATCAGATATTAAAATTTCCTAAACTTGATGGAATCACTAGGTTTGAGCATCAACACCAAATGCAAAAGAGAGGTGTCAATCTCTGTGAGAGGGGAGATTTAAAATATCTGCATACTCTAATAGTTTTTACCATATTCTCTTATATTCAACTCATATTTAACAGAGTAAGTTTACAAGCATGCGGACCCATCAGATTTTTTATTTAAAAAAAAAGGCAAAACAAAAAAACAAGTGGCTTCTTTAGCAGGAAGACATTTTTCAGACAAAGTATGTGATCACCAAAGCACTGCAAAAACCTCTTTTTACAGGAGACCTTAAGAGTCTCTAAGATGTTGTCCTTTACCAATAGCTAATTTCTGTTCTCATTATCAAACACATTATGTTAATTAAAAGGGGCATTTAGTGAAGGAATGGCTTCCAATTATTCAGTTACATCTTCACAACAAGATCCTTCTACTTGTTATGCTCTTTGCCCTTCACAGTATTTTTTGGAGATAGTCTTTTCATTTCACATCTGTCAGTCATCAGGCACTGATTTCAAAGAGACACTTCCAGAGAGACTCTTATCCTTTCATAATTTCCTCTTGCTTTCACATCATGCCTGATCTGTTCACAAATACCAATATACTTCCACTTTCAGAAATAACAACAAACACCTCATTTCCAGTAACACAGGAATTTACCACTCTAATGCCTTCCAAAATTTTAAACTCTCTTGGGGAAACAGAGACTCTCCCATTCATACAGTTACCAGGTTATGTTAACTTCTGGACAGTACCAAAAAATAAAGTTGCCACCATTGAATGGAAGGTTTTGTTTGACTGTAGGCTCCATAAAGTTGTAAATCAATAACCCTTCTGCAAGCAGTTTCCAAAAAGGCTTTTCAAGACCATAGTGTGGCATTCTGGCAAAGTACTAGAAATGGTGACAGTGGTTAAGATATTCCTCTAGAAAGACAAAGACCGGGCAGTTGGAACACAATGAGAATTCACACTGTGAAACATCCATGGCTGCTTGCCGAAATAATTAAGCAAGCATGAAAAGCAAATGAGTTTTTAAGGAGGGTGTCTGTTGCTGGGGAAAGAGGCACCTGTGGTTATTTGATTCATTATTAACATTTCTAGTGTAGTAATGCCTGAAGGTCCCAACCAGGTTGTTTAAATTAACTTAATCAACAGCAATTTGCATAGGGGCAATAAAGGCAAATACAGTCAACATTTTAATAACTTTAAATGAACAAAGGGTATTAACAACTGAAGCAAGCAAGTACAGTCTTTAAAAGAATACTCTGTTTTACCTTTCTCCATGCAATAAACTTCCTAATTTTTTTGATCCATACTGCATTTAGAGCAGTCAAAAGGTAACACACAAAAATGCAAACAAGTACCAAACTCAGCTGGTCAGGCTGTTGTTCAAAAGAGACACAAATCGAAATCAAGCAACTTCCCACTCATACTGGACTTTAAAGCACTGCCTTCAGTCTGGGGACTCCAAAGGAGACTCTCCTTCTACTAATGACATCCATGGCAGTCCTGGAGCTCTTCCTCCAATATCACAGCAATACAATAAGCCATTATCAAACCATCTATGCAAGAAAGTCAAAGAGTAAAAATTTACAATCATAGAGGAGTCAGGGAGGGAGCCCAATGCTGCCTTCAGATTAAATAAATAAAAACAAGTGTTCGAAAGTAACTCACAGCAAAAATCCTTCTAGACAAGCAAGTACTGTTACTTAACTAGACAAACTGCAGATGAAGAAACAGAGGTGAGGGTTGTGTTTGTTAGTGGAAGAGAGACGAAGCAAGTACTAGTTACTGACTTTCACTTCTTGTGCATCCTCCTCCCTTACCTAGAATCACAGTGTAGCTCAGGAATGGATCTCATCAGGTCTCCAGCCCAACCTCTGGCTCCAACCAGGCTCAGCCACAAGAACAGACCACATTGCTCTGGATCTTGAGAGCCTTGATCAATAAAAACTTCAAAACTGCTCTAAACGACCTGTTTCTACATTTGGCTGTCCTCATAATGAAAAACCTTTCCTTGATATCAAGTAGAGACATCTCATTTTAATTAATTACATCCATTGCTTTTTCCCGCTGCACTCTCATATAAATAGCCTGGCTCTTCAGATGTCTAAGATCTCCTCAGTGAACATCAGCCTTGTTTAACAGCAGGACACACTACAAGGCATGCTTAAAATTATATTCTACTAGGCTGAAGCTGGGGATCAAAGCAGTGCCAACCTCTCTCCCCTAAGTCTTTTACGACTCCATTGCAAAGACCATGACACTGGAGATGACAAGAGACTAAAAAAAACCCAGCCATTTCTGAGGATGTGAAAGGCAGCCTTTCACCACACTGAGATCAAACTTTGATCAGCCAAATAGTTCTCCAGGTGCAAGGAATGGGATGCTTGGAAAAGATGGGAGAAAACCTAAACTGTTCAAAACTTGGCCAAGGCTAGACAGGCTTTGAAGCTCTCCTAAACAAGCTAGGCCTGTCGCTTCGATTGGACTAACAAAAAAGCAAACAAAAGGCCTGATTGCAGACCTCTCTAAGGACTGTATTTGCAAGTAAAATGCAGGATCTGAAAATATAAGCAAGTACTTTCCCTGTCAGAGACTGATGACTGGTGGTCCTTCCAACTCAATCAACAAGCAGCACGACTGCTCGGCACAAGGAAGGTGCCTGATTTGTAGCAGTGCTCTGGACATTTTCAGTACCTTTCAGATCATGCTTTGAAACCCAAATGTATCAGAGGCACTCAGGATCCGACAACACTTTCAACAGGAGATTTCCAAGACATAAGATGTATTTCACATGAAGATAAAAAAACATGGAAACTGCCTTTCCTATTTAAAAAGAAAAAAAAAAAACAAAAGAAAAACCAAAAAAAACCCCTAAAACCCCTAACTTTTTGTCTTTTCCCAAGATGGCAGCAATTTTGAAGCTCCAAAAGTTATTATGAAAATGAAGCAGTTCATTAGAAGAACAAGACAAACTCCCACATCCCAGCCATCAGCATAAGAGGAAAACTGTTACAACTTTTTACACAGACTGCCATTAACAGTGAAAATTAGTCTCCTCTATTGCTAACTTTTAGCAGCACAATACTATCCTAAAAGCACATTACACTTTAGGGGACAGCTTTTTAGTTTTAAAATATTTTTAAATTCCAAAGTAACTCAAGAAAAACAGGAAGAGAGCTTATACAAGTACAAACCAGAGCCTAACAGGTCATGCTTAGAATTGCTCTACCCCTTTAAAAAAAAAGGCTAAAGAGATGATCAAGAGAGAAAGAATATAAGATAGGTCTTTAAACAAACACTGAGTTGCAGGTAACAGCAGATTCAGGACATGGTTTAGTGGTGAACATGGTGATGGTTCATAGATGGTTCAGGGATTTAGTGATCTTAAGGGTCTTTTCCACCCTTAATGATTCTATAATTTTTTCACCCTCAAATGCACTGAAACCTATTTCAGGGTGTTCAGTAATTCAGCAAGTAGCCTCCACAAAGCCAATCTGTAAAGGATGTTTCATGTGGTGACTTTCTTACAAAATTCCTGCAGCCAGATGGCAACGAGCCCTGCAGGTCCCTCACGTCCCACTGCAACTGAGCTGCATCAAGAACATTCTGAAGAATTATCTTAATATTCACTATTAGTTTCTAAGCAGGAGTTGGTGCAGGTCAGCATTAGCTCATTTTTTAGACTTCAGATGTGATTTTTTTGGTTATAAAATCAACATCTTTCTCATTTTACCAAGAAAACTGGGTACCTGCACCACTATGATAAATTTTGTACAGATGAGTATGAACAAATTAAAATACTTTGGAAAGATAATACCATTGCTACTACTAGTACTGCTCTCAACTCCTCTTCCTTAAGGACATTTATATGTCAACTTCAGGATGGGAGAGTAGTCTGTGAAAAGAAGAGGCACTTCAAGGTAAAATAGTACCATTTAATGAACTGTTTTTAATAAAGTAATTCTTTTTTAGTCCCAGGTTTTGCAGGCAAAGACTGATCTAAAGTAGAATGTACTGAAATTTTCTGCCTGGGCCACAAATGTTTTGCTACCAAGATGGTTTGGTTTATTTATTTAAATTTTTTTACTTGGTTTGTAGTTGTGGTTTTTCTGTTAGATTTGTGGTTTTATTTGTGGGGGTTTGTTTGATTTTTTTTAACAGACTTGGGGTAAGAGGAAAAAAGTATCAAGCTAGAATCTGAAAAACACTTTTATGTATTCTTAAACAGGACTTTCTGGATAGGTAGAGTTAACAATACCATTCAACATTCCTGTTTGCTCAGATTCACCTTAAAGAAGCCATAAAGTAGAGCTCATCAGAAGATACAGTTAAATGCAGATCAAGATACTGAAATCTTGGAATTTTCTCTTTCAGGGGCTGATTATTTCCTTTCTACTAATGTATTTCTGTCTTTCCCATCTCTTCAATTACCGCTCTTTAACCTTTTGGTCCTCGTAAGTCCCATCTCAGCATCTTTTCTGGCTGGAAGGCATGGAGGGGAAAAGACAAATAATTCTATCTTTCTTGTGTGTTTCTGCTGACATATTTTCCTTTTCCTCTTACAGATACAATACCTCTTTTTCTAGTTCACACTGTGACTATTCTTCATATTACTGTGATCATTCTATTTCAAAACTGTCACCATGAAAAATTACCTGTGTTTAGAAGGAAACAAACCTCCCATTCTACACATGTACTGTTTGGTCGTGAGCAATCAAAATAATTCAGAGTTTAGAAAAGAGAAGAAAGTTACTAAATTTCAGAATTAAAGATTCATTTGATTACTGCAATTCCAGCAGATTGCTTCAAGCAATAAATAGTCTTCAGAGGGATGCCATTTACCAAGACAGCTGGGAGGACAAAAATAGATGCAAGTAACCTACTCGCATTGTATGTAAAACAGTTGTAACAGAGAGAATGAGGGTAAGACAACATATGTTAGTAGAGCTTTCCATTTCCACAGACAGAGCAAGTTCGTATTTCTCTCAAATTACATTTTATAAAACACAGTTCTGAAGTGCACAAACACATTTACACAGCATTACCTACCAAAAAGGTTATTTTTGTCTTCAACAACTGTTGTGTTAAAAATATGCAGCATCTGACCCTGTGCCACTGCAGTGACTGAATCCTGATGAAAGGATCATACTAAATCTTGCTACGTTGTTTGCAGCATAAAAAGCAAAAAATTCTTTTGACACTTAATTTTACTGAAAAATTACTCAGATTTCCAAACCCAGTGATTTTCCACTCGGAATTTTTCAAGAAGAAAGTAAAATATCTTAAACTTTAACAATTAAAAAAAAGTTAAATTAAAAAAGAGTACAATACCTGAAGAAGGTCACTGAGGTCAAGTAGCATGTCTGTGAAAGAAGTCAAGGAATATACATGCTTCTTGACAGTATTTCTTAATTTCATTTCATTAGCAAGCCAACGAAAGGGAAGAAGTAAATCCAGGTTAACTGTCAAAGAAACCAAATGTGGGTTAGGTCAATTCACCACTTAAGCTAACAGCCAACATCCAGTTAATTGCTCAGCTGCCCAAAACACACTGCCAGCACCTCCTGAATTTACTGCTCAACTTGTCTCTGTGAAGTGATGGTCACAAAGAACAAGCCAACCACTTGTGTGACCTACAATACTCACCAGATCCTGCAGCTTAAGAAAGACCCAGTGGTAAGGGAGTCCTCTGCCCTGCTCAGACCCCACCTGCACTGCTGCACCCAGCACTGGGATCCCAGCACAGGAAGGACACTGAACTGTTGGAGAGAGTCCAGAGGAGGCCACCAAGATGACCAGAGGGATGAAGTAGCTCTGCTATAAGGAAAGGCTGAGATAATTGGGATTGTTCAATCTGGAAAAGAGAAGGCTTTGGGATGATCTAATTGCTGCCTTCTGGTACCTGAAGGGAGCCTGCCAGAAAGATGGAGAAGAGCTTGTAGTGACAGCACAAGGGGGAATGGCTTCAAACTCAGTGAAGGCTTAGATTGGATATTGGGAAGTAATTTGGTAGTGTGAGGGTGGTGAGGTCCTTTCACAGGTTACCCAGAGATGCTGTGGATGGTCCATCCCTAGATGTGTTCAAGCCCAAGCTGGATGGGGCTTGGAGCAACCTGAACTAGTGGAGGGTGTCCCTGCAAATGGCAGGGAGTGAAATGAGATGATCTTCAAGGTCCCTTCTCAACTCAGACCATTCTATTATTCTGTGGTAACTAAAACAAGTAATAGCATCAAGATAGAATGCTCTTATTACACTTAAGAATATAAAGCATCATCAGTCTCCCATGGCAGCTTAGGAGTCCACAAACACAGATGGAAGAGCAAATTAAGAAAACTGAAATAAGTCTTCCTCTTCTATGAGGACCCATCAAAGAGCTGGGGAAGGGAAAGCTGCTTTGGCTACTCCCTTCCCCAGCCAAGCAAATCAGCTGTTACCTTTCAGTTTGCACTCCCTTCAATATACCCTACGCTGCTGCAAAGTATTAGGTCACTATCTACTCATTATGGACACACTTGGAAAATATAATATTTAAAAACAAGCCAAACCACTACAAGTTTCCTTTAGATTTAACTGAAAACAAGTACACTTATGAATGCATTGTTCTAAACAGCATCCAAAATAGAGAGAAAGAGGGGGAAGAAAGAAAAAAGGCATCATAAAGCTCAAAGTGCAAAGGTAGCCCTATTGCTGCTGTTAATGAGCACATGCCAGATCTCCTATCAGCTACTCAGGTGTGGCTTACATGTTGTAAAAAGGTTCTGGTTTTATTATTAAAAGGAGTGTCAAGGTAAAGTGTAACGAAGGGGAGAGAGTGAGAGAGTGAGGCAGGCAAAATAAAAATGTATGCATGGCTGTATGTGAGTTTTTGTATGCAGTAATGTGTTATGAAATGAAGCATTAATTGAAATGCACAGGCCTCAGTGTAGTTTGCTGTGTACTGTGGTAACATAAGTATTAGTGAATGTTCTTCAAGTAAGACAGAGTAATACTATGCACATTTCTCCTTATCAGCTGTGGAAGGAGAGTAATTCAGATAATATAATCAGTTTATACATAAACAGTTTCCTCGTTAAGAACTTCTATCCTTGAGCAGTTCTACCCTCAGTTTGCATTTGAAATTGTATGAATGCACTCCAAATTTGTTACAAAATTTAATACATGTTAATATTATTTGGTCAAAATTCATTTCCACACTAAAAACTACAGCATAGCTGGGTATTTAATTAGCTTAAAATTCAGTATGGCTCTGAAAAAAATCAAAAATCCATTATAGGTAGTATTATGCAAGACATTACAGTAATCTGAAATTTTAACACAGTAAGGGAACTGCTAACAAAAACCATCTGTAAAATACACAGTTTAGAAATCTACACAGAGCAATATTGAATTCAGTGCAAATTTTTTTGTAAAAATGAAAAAAGAGAAAGTGGAAAGACTAGCAATGCAATTGCCAAGGAACCATAATAATTGTCAGCTCATCAAACAGATCTAGCAAGAAATCACTACGCCAATTTTGTGCTCAAGAAATATTCTAAGTCTGAAAATGTTCCCAGCTCATTATTGACTTGAAGTGCCTGATTATTCTATGCCCACCCTGAGATACCGTCCCCAATGAGACAAAGTGAAATTATCACTCATATCTGATAGATCTCACCGTAATTTAGGAGGGGAAAAAAGCCTGAAACACCAGAAGAAAAGCATCTCATCGGTTATTGAGTAACTGAGTGGTCCTAGAGCCTGGCTGCTGTCACTGGAGACAGGAGGAGTCAGAAAGATTATCAGTGCCAAATGCTAATTCAGATTTTAGGTGAGCCAGAGAGGTGCTTTTCCAACCCAGGCATTTCACTTACAGTCATTAATCTGTATGCCACAGTCCTTTTCAAGCTCCTCAAACTGTTAAATACACTTTGGTGGAAAATCCAAACTTACTGACACATTATTACTGTAAGGAAAACACCCCCACCTTTTTGTCCAAGAAGAAACAGAGAGCATGGGATGCATTTATAGGGACACAAGATCAGAGCTAAGGAGCTGGGAAATTCACCAGCAGGGTTCAGACAACTCTGAATCAGTTTAGAGCTACACTCCAGATGCTTTAACATACAGTTCCCTTGCTCCTCAGAGAAGTTAGTTCAAATGTCCATCGAAATTGTAAGCAAAGGTCACAGTAAAAATGTGGTGCTTCTGGATTTCATTTAAGGCAGCCTCCAGCAATCTCTCTCCCTGATTAGATGTATAGCTACTACAGCAAAGCAAAAGGGGAAACTTGAGTCATGCAGTAGCACTGGGTTGGCCTCTACTATGAATATTGTGGGCACGATTATCAGCAGGAAGTGGTTGTAAAAACAGGCCGTTGTTTTCAAACTCCTTTTCAGAGCTGGAACATTTCAGGAGAACGTACAACAACAGCTGAAAACAGCAGATAATACTTAATATGTATTCAAAAATTATACAATTGTAAGATAAATGTTTTCTTTGAGGCTGGAAGAAAACAATGATCATTTTACATATGGAGGCTGCTACCCACATGGAAAAGCTCCTCAAAGGATGGAAAGCTACTGGTACTGTAGAGACACCCATGCAAATAACAGGGCACAAGGGGACTTAGGTTATAAATTTGCCTAAATTTGAAAAAAAAAGGAAAAGAAAAATAAAAAGTTTTAACTGCTTTTCCTTTGCTATTAATTCTTTAAGGAAGTTTCATCAAGGTACGGAACTGACTGTCCATCAACAGAAATGTCTAAATCAAGATGAGATAAGTCTAAAGGCATTATTTCAAAAAAAATAAATTCAAGGGAATCCTTCAGCCAACATGATGCAAAAGGTCAGACTGAGTGGCCAAAATGCTCCTTTTCTGCCTTTATAATCCAAAACTCTGTGAATAACAAGAGAGCTCCATGATTCACAGCAATAATGATCTCATTCTCAGCACCAGGGGAAACAAAAGTTCATGAAGAAATGAATAGTACCAGAAACCTGAAACCCAAAATACCAAAACAAGCATGCATTTGTACTTCAGAGAGACCTACATTTTACACATTCCAGCAATCCTAAAATACTTATGCAGCAAAATCCCCTGATTTTCAATAAGATCATCTAGCAGGAGGCAAACCTGCCATTTGCAGGAATAAATTGTGTAGGACACTCTTAGAATAACAACTATCATTTACAACAAAGTTGCTCCCTCTCTTAAAAAAATCTTTTAAAAATTAAAATATTTAATGTCTGACAATCTACAGTAATCAGGAAACCTTTAGATTATTTCATGCTACTGTTTCAAAATTCTTCCACTGTGTAGGATGTCATGTCTGTGTGCCCATATTAAGAAGCAGGGAGAAGACAAAGGGTCTAGCATTTATTTCAGTTAGTTAGTTGGTTTTTGTAAGTTACCCTTGGAACACTTTTTACTTATTTTTACAAGCATACTACAAAAGCAGCCATACCATGGAGGGAGGACTGGTGCCAAGGAACTGTGACTGCAAGCCACTCAGCAAAAATTTGACATCCATAAAAGTCCTGCTGACTGTAATGAAGTGTCACCTTTATTCAGCTTAAGCTAAAATGCTTTCTGTTTCTCACAAAAACTAAAACCAGATCCATTAAATATATAAAATATTTAAACATAATCTCACTTTCTGTACTCAACAGCAGCAATTCAGCTAGTTGCAAATAAGAAAGCAAAGCTTAATAAGACACGTCTGAAAAGCAAAGTAAAAAAAATCTGAATATTAAAATTCTCACAAGTTCTTAATGTAAAGAAATATTTGCAATTTCAATGTCGGGGTTTAGTTCTGGATAAACTAAATAACAAATGGGAACTTCCCAGAAGCACTTTCTTTAACAAACACATAGAGATAAGACAAAAGGGAGGGTGAACACAGAAGTGGGGTGATACCAGAGTGAAAAACCATTGAGAGCATTTGGCTGGCTCAGAATCCAGTTTCCAACCTGTCAGATCAACACCCAATTCACAACCTTCCCCTTCCATAATTTCATACAGCAGATGATTTCTGATTATGACTTATCACAGTTGTACCTCTGCTGCTTTACAAACTTTCACCATTTTAATTAGCCATTAATTGAGACTGACTGACAACACAAATTGTTTAAAGTAAACATTTCTCTTTCCAATGACACCAAACCAAAACAATCAGAAAATAATATGCAAACTCAATTCTTCTGTAGAAAACTCATTTCTGACAACTCTAATGAAAGCTTTGCCTTGAGGCTGAATCCCCAGAGCCAGCTTCCAAAATTTCTTCAGTCTCCAATTTTGCCTCTGCACAGAAGTCCACATAGCACAGGCTGCACTTGAGTACACAAATAAAAACACTTAACAAATGAAACTGCTAAGCACAAAAGCCATTTTTATAAAAAGCAATCTTTATTTATGTGTAGATTAATGCCTGATGAAAAAAGAACTGCATTTTGGTCTGCTGGAGTTTTTTTCTTCTTTGCACACAGCTGTATGACTGTGTTTCATAAAAGTGTACTGCTCTAAATTCTGTATTCTAAAATCCCTAATTTGAAAATAAAAAGCAGTGCCCCACTCCTTCCCTAGGTCTGTCAGGATGTTTCTGCAGCAGTTCTCTTTCAGCACATGCAGCCTCACTACCTTCATAGTTAAGGCAAAGTTTGCAGCACTAATTCAGCATCATGCAAGCACCAGGGAGATCAAACAGCATACAAGCATTTGGGGCTGCATTCAGCCTGCCTGATTCCCTGGCATTAACTGAAAGGCTTACAAGTGGGGTTTTCTGGCTCACCTAGGACCTGAATAGCCTTTGACACTGGTTCTCCCCACCTGCACCTCCAGCAGCTGCAGACAAACCTGGCCTGCTGCTGACAGGAACGATCCAAGGCCTGCAAGCTACATCAACCTTCAGACTCCAACACACGTACAGTTCACTCTTTCCTAAACTACTGCTCCAGTAATTGTCTTCAGAGTCACTGCCATTTAGAGGAACATTTCCAAAGCACCCAGGCTGGCTGAAAACACAGTGAGCATTCAGCACTTCTGAAAATGCTGCCCTTGGAGAACCTGGTCTTCAAAGGACTGGGGCTAAGCTGTGCTCCCAGTGTTACTGACTTCAAGAAAAAAACCTACTTTGTGGGGTAGTGCCAAGGATTTACATAGTCACATGTAAATTTCTAACAGTAACATGTAAATTTACAATACACTGCAACACAACAGAAAAAAAAAGTAAAAAATACATTTCTTGTCTCAGAATGCTTGTACAGTCAACTCGCAATTATACAGGGCATCAAAGGGATAAAATATGCAAAGAATATCCATACTAAGCTCCTGAAAGATAATCTAGTTAGTATATTTGCTTAGGGAAAAGAAAATTTAGGCATAGAATGAAAATGTAAATATTAATTTAAAAGTTCTGAGAGACATGAGGTTAATCTTCAACTTGAATGATGTGGCCATGTATAAATAACAGTTGGCTATACTCAAACAACAAAAAGTCTCCAAACAAGAAAGAGAGACCACGTCTCCTGAACAGTAAATTGAACAAGCTCTGGTGAGGGAAAACAAGAGAGGTTGCTAGGAGAAGCAAGGCTTAAGGAAGAACTTAAAAGAAGAGCAGGGCTGGCAGATGAGAATGGGAGAGAGGCAGCAGGAAAGGAGCAAAGCTCAAGCTGCAAGGGAAAAAAGAAACCAGAATAAATTGTAAAATCACTGCAAAAACACAACCAGGTATGAAAGTGCACAGTCCAAAAATCTGCACAGAGTGACAATTTGCTAATAAAGTGGGCTTTTACAAAGAAGCTGGGAAGGAGGACACTGATAGTAAAGATTGAAGTAAATGAAAACGAGTTCAGTTCTCTCTCTATTCTGTGTGTACAAAGTCTGTAAAGGTTACGACTCTCATACCAACAGTGAAAGAGAAGTTCCAAAGAAGTCAGAGGTGCACACTTAGAAGGCCTATTCTGAGATGGCTCTCAAGTATTCAGCACAGCAGCAACGCACACATTTGGAAACGTGAGGCTGCTGGCCTGAGAAGCAGCAGAGGAAAATTACTGCCTTCTCAGAGGTGGCAGAGGAAAACAGGCAGAGTCATGAGCCTGACACTCTGCTTTTTCAGAAATGCAAGAGTTTGGAAATATGTAAAAATATGAAAAAAAGGAAAAACAAAACCTGCCATAACTAGCTTGGTTGCAGATCATTACCACCCCCTCCCCATGGCTGCTATCTGTGCAGCAACATGGCAAACCAGCCAAAGGAACTGTCTGAAATTAATGGGTTTCTCTTTGCTTTTCTGGGGTTTTTTTGCCTGTTTTCAGATGGATTAACTCCCCAGTTCACATGTAACTGCATAAACACCTGGGCTGATAGAAGGCAGGGAATGGACTGAGGGAGGACTGAGAAAGCAAGGCCAAAGCAAGATAACTTCTTTCTGAGGCTGTGCCAGCTCCCAGTGGCTTAAAGCGTTCTCCAAAACTAGAGCCTGAGACAATCTCTCCATCATCCATCCCACCTTCCCCAATTTCTCTTTAAAGTTTGCACAGTTTACCCCAGCTTGCTACAAAACACAAAGACCTACTTTATCGGAAAGAGAAGCCTTAAAACAAGTAAGGAGAAAAAACAAATAAGCAGTTATTGCAGAGTAACTGCTTTACAGCAAATCAAAATGTTGTAAAACTGGTAACACCTCCCTTGTTTTGAGTACAAACACAGTTCCTGTGTGAGAGTTGTCACAGTACTGCTCTGGTTTTACCCACAGTAAGCACTCACCTATACTTCTTAAAACAATGTAGCATTACAGTGCTCAATTAGACCAGAGTTAAACCAAATTCGGTGGACACAGAATGAAAACAGGCAGCTATGCCAGAAGGCAGATGTTACATCTTATCTTTCATACTCATACTGAGGCAAATGCTCTGGTATTAAGTGCTCCTGGGTGAATTATCTCAGCAGACCTTTGCTGGGATGGGAGCATGGCAGCTGTTGTCCCCACACTGGGACATGCACACAAACTCAGATGCTGCTTTCCTGCCAGGATGGGTGAACTTGATTTATCCAGGCATAGGCATGATCTAATATTATACACATAAAACACTGTCACTCATTTAGCAAAAAATATTTCTGACACTAGAGCCTTTGTTTTAAGAGAAAATACAGCTTCAAAAGGAATGAATTGCACCCTTGCCCTTCTGAGGCCGTTGGCTCCTAAATGGTCTTTGGTGGGAAGCACAACAATGGATGTGTTACATTTCCTACTCTCAAAGGCCTTTAAGAGAACCATCCTGCATATATCACCTAACACAATGACAAACCCTTCTCTATCAGATGCCCATAGGCACACACCTGTAGAAACCTTTCATTACCTGAACTGCACCAAAGGGAGCCCTTGTGTTCTGGAAGTGGGAACTACAGGAATACCTTCCCTCCCTACTGGTGTATTCCTGCTGATCAGAGAATCTCACCTGGGCAGGTGGAAGAGCTCTCTGCATTCTCACCCTCCCTCACACCCACTGCACTCCACTGGGAAAATGTCAAGTGTAATGGCTCCATGGATGGCTGGCTCTCTCTTGGGGCACGGGTGGAGCAATGCTTCCACCAATGCTACCAAATTGCTGTTAATTACTATTCTTGAAGTAATCAAAGTTTGAATAAAGCAACATTACAGTAATTCACAGCAACTTCCCCAATCACTTGTGTTTCTTACAGGACTTGAACTCAGTGTGCAGCTGGAAACTGGGCTCTCAGGATGAGCTCACCAGCAGCACTTGGAAGTCAGGACAACATCCCACTTTTAGAGAGGCTGAACTCCTCAAAGCAGCCTGGTTTAGGAATTTTCAATAAAATGAATACAAATACATGAAGCTTAACTGATGCACTGCATCAGTGGGTTGAAAAATCCTCAACCCATGCTTTCTACTTAAGAAATGCCTACACTAAACCTAAAAAAAGATTACTGCGTGTTCACTGTACCAGAAAACTACGTAAGTCATACCAGCACTGAGGTATGCTGAATTTGGTTTTTATTACAGAGAGCTGCCTTATGGTTCATAAATAGCAGCATATCCCAAATGAGTTACTAATAAAGCATTTTACTGAATTACATAATAATGCATCTTGTACTTTAGAGTTGAATTGGAGGAGTGTTGAAGGGAGGTTTATTTGGCAATAGTTGAGTAGAAAACTCAAATTACCTCCTTGGACAGCTACTCAGGTATCTTGGGATATGACAACAGACAGAAGGCACTGTGTTAGCATGTCTGAATTTACCAACCTGTGGACAAGATGGAATATGCAAACACATCTTCACTTCTACTTCCCAGCAATGCACTAGTGAGAGATTGCCTTTAGCTGTCACTGGCAGGGTAAGAAGATACTTTCACTGATGCTTTCTGTTCAGCCCAACTGAGCAGAGCTCAGTAAGAACTAGAAAAAAAAAAGAAAAGAACTTTTTCTAGCTTTTCTAACGTTCAAAATACCAAATACCAATTTAAAATAGCCTTCAGGGCTGGGGACAAGTGATGCATCATACCTTGAAATGAATACAATTCTCAACATGAGACATTCTCTTCAAGGACCTAATATACTGGATTTTAGAGTTAAAACAAATTTGTATCCAAAAGGTTGTGCCTCGAACAAGATTAAATTTGGTCCTTGAACAAACATAATAGAACAGGTGGAGAGAGAAGTTTGCATATCTGAGATTTTAAAGGCAGCTAACTTTTCAGAGAGTTCAATTACAAGAATAAATCTTTGAGGTGATCTATTAAGCAGGGAAAATACAATCACAGGCATTTGATACACTTTGTATTTTATCTACACAAAAGGATGGGAAACAAATGCTTCCCTTTGGGAATCTATCTTTCCCAAGAAATTGAAAGGCATAACCCAGAGGGACTCTTGGCTGTGCCTCAGGACTCTGGATTTCTGTTTCCATTTTTGCCACTGCCCAACAAAAAACATTCAATCCTTTATCATGTTTCTATAATGATGATAACAGCTTCCCCTTCCTTGGTAAAATGCTCTGAAATATCCTGATTATCTTACTACTATAATACAGATTTTGACTCAGGGGTTCCCGAGTTTCCCCAAAAGGTCACAGAAACAACCTTTCAAATATATTTCAGCTATAATACCCCAACAGGCAACTAACTTTATGGGCAACAATTCTTTTTCAAACCAGCTCCCTGCCTTGGAAAGACCCAAGCTGCATCTCTTCTATGCAAATCAACAAAGAAATTTGCCCCCTTGTGCAAAACATGCAAATGAGTTTAACAGCTAAGAGATATCCCGAACTTCTTACAATAAATAAATGCAAGAGATATCACAGATTCAGTCCTTCCTTTCAAGTATGACAGTCCTAATTTTCATGCTTCTGTTATCCAACACACACAGCTAAGCACCTCCTACAACAACTTTAAAATCCCTTATTTAGTTCAATATTTAATTCGATTTTGCACCAATTTTCTCTAAAATCAGTTTGTAAGCACACATTATCAATTTTCAGTGTTAAAAAAAAAAAGAGAGTGTCAACTCCTTCGTTATTGGTTACACATCTTTATGAAGGAATCACTAAGGATAAAGGAAAACCCTTTATTGGGGCAAGGTGTGTGGGGAGAACAGAGGATGGGAAGGGGACAGAATACCCACACTGATATCCTACTGAAAACTGGGGTATTCAGTAAGCAATATGGTACAATTCACTTGTCAAAGATACTGGAATTCTGTTGGCATTACTGTCAATATTTCCTTCACTTAGGTAGGAACTCTCAAAGCATCTCAAGACAATGTTGCACAGCATCAGTTAGCGAACATACTGAAGTTAATTTACTTGCAAATGGTATTTCTCATATTATTAAAAGTTAACAACTTTGATTAAATAGCTTTAATCAAGCTGGAAAATAAGGTATTTTCCTGAAGTGTCATTTTAAACTTTTATCCCTTTATTATCTTCTTTTGAATGCTGTAGCAATGGCAAGCACTTATCTCATGTCTCTCTTACAGCACAGAGACTGCTCTGTCATTATCAGTTTTTAAGAAGCTGTAAATTTATCTCAGTGGCTGGAATTCTTCATGAGAGAAAGAAAAAAAATCAGTAATGATGTACGTATCATCTGCCTCTGAGAAAATAAAAACTGCCAGTGATATGCTGGGAAAGATCTCCTTAGACGCCTTGCACAGCGTCCTGCAGTAGTTTTATTGTAACCTAGCAATGTGATTTCAAATAACATTATCCAGCACGCTGATGGCAAGCTCCTAAAATACAGCTCTGCTCTGAACAACAACTGAGAATGCTATTGTGAGTCTCATGTTTACAGCTGCTCACTGATTGTGTCATATTTGCAAAGCTTTCAAGAAAAATGATCACTTTTTTCTCACCACCGAGATTTATAAATTCAGCCTAGAATTTTGCTAACAAGCTCAGTGCAATAATAGAGCTAGTGCAGAACTTGCTCCTCTTGGAAATTTTAGCTAAAAATTTCAATGCATTTAGCCAATATACTTGGAAAAGTATAGTCTAGTGACTTAGAAAAATTGAATAGCAGTATGTACAACAGGGCTCCTACATTATGGGAAGCATAGTAAGAAGTACAGATGCACACAGGACACAAAAATATCTACATCTTGATGAACAAGTCATTTTGCTCCCCTTCTATGCCTCAGCTTCTCCAATCAGAAGATGAGAATACTGACCTTCTCCATAAAACACTACAAATTCTACACCTTCACCAACAGGACCCTCAGCTGGGAGGAGGCAAACTGGAATTACAGTCCTACTGCCACAACTGTTTATGCATCAGGTCAAGAGAATAATATATAATTAATACATTTGTAAAAAAAGAAACACACGGGAATAACCTTAGAGAAAGAAGCTGAACTAGATATATCCCCTCTCTAAGCTCGGCCATTCAGCTACAAAAGATTCTACTTGTGTGTCCTTCTCCTGGCCTCACAATTCTTGTGTTTCAGATTGTACAGCAACAGCAGCTTCAAAAGGAGAATGGGCAGTGTTCAGCCCTGACTCCCCTCTCAGCTTTTAACTCCCCTTACAAAAATGAATCTGGGTTTTGTGCAAGCCAGGAACAGGTTTAGTCACCAGTACTTAAAAAACCCTGAAATTAAATCAATGAGCACCTGGTGTGTTGCCCATCAGAAGACAGATAGCTCCATACTCTGAGCAAAGAGAAATTCTTCAAGCAGAGCACCAGCCAAAAAACTGCTCTGTGCACAGACACAGCTCAGCTGCACCCCTGTGCAAAGTGTCACCCACCCATCAGTTTTACATGGCCCCAACCAACACCAGCTCAGGGACACTGGCACTGCAATGGAAGCCGCTCACTGTGACTTCAGCAAAGCTGAACATGTGGTCTGCCATGGTGTTCTTAAAGCCAGGTTGTTGAGACATCATGGCCTGGCTGGCTGGCTGGCCTAGGCAAGCATTAAATTGGCTGCACTGCCAGGTTTGAAGGGCTGTGATTAATAGTACAAAGTCCAATTAGCAGACAGCTGCTGCAGGCATCCCTCAGGGACACCGCTGTCTCCATTAGCAGTGAGACAGCGAGGCAGAGGCACCCCAGGCAGGTATGCAGATGGTACCAAGCTGGGCAAGCAGAGGCTGGGGCTCCACTCAGAGGGATCTTAGGAGGCTGGAGAGCTGGGCTGACAGGAACTACATCTGTCTTTCAGCTTCCTAAAAAGCCTCACACGCAAAGACAGAGTAACCCTTTGCTACAGTATGGGCTGGGAAAGAACAGCTGGCACAAAGGAGCTAGATGTCCCCACAGAAAAGGTGAGCAGCAGCCAGCAGCTGGCTCTTGCACTGAGAAAGGCCAAACAGGTACTGAGCTGTGTTAGCATAAGTGCAGCCAGCAGACCAGAGAAGTGGATATTCCCCTCTATTGACTACCAGTGAGGTTGCACCTGGTGAGCCTTGGTCAGGTCTGGGCTCTCAACGACAACATCAGAATGATGCTGACATGGTAGAGGGGCTGGAACTGATTTACAAGCAAAACCTGAGAGCCAGGCTTGTCCCCCTTTAGGGGACACCTAACACTGCCTAATGAGAGAGTACAGAGAACACAGAGCCAAATTCTTCTCAGAAGCAAACTCTAACAAGAAAAAATCTGTTTATATATTTGGCAAAAAAACCCTTTGGCATGACAGTAGTCAAGCCCAGAGAGAATGTGACATGTCCATTGCTAAAGACATTCAACATTCCTTCAGGAATCTATTGAGGATGTAAGCAGGGAATGGAGAAATTACTTCCATAAGCCCCTTCTAGTTTAATTATTCTACAATCCTGCACAGAGTACAGGCTTTTCTTCATCTTTCATCACCTTCAGATACGTTACCTATACAAACATTTCCCTGTATCATGCCTCTGACTGCTGGAGAAACTGGAAAATACACTGAATTGTCCTTCATCCTACCCTAGAGCCTGTCAGTAGGAAGGACTGTTGTAATGAAACACTTCAGTCAAGCTACATTTTGAAGCTTCTTTTTTTGCTGCTGCCCTCATGTTGTGGATAGTGCCTTTCAGCCAATGTTCTCAGCTCCTGATGGTGCTTCCAAATTCTCCAGCTGAAACATGAGGAAGGTGACCAGTTCACAGCTCTGCTGGGAGGGCTGCCAACATTATCAGGAGAAATCAAGGACTGGAACATTATCTTGTTTCATCATAGAATGACTCTGAGAAAAAGCTCAGACACTGAAGCCACCCATTCAAAGTCTAAGGAATGAGAACAGCAGCTTTCAATATCTGAGTTGCTTTCCTCTGCCAGAGGGAGAGTTTAGAGTCAAGGTGAATGATAATAATTAAACTGAACATTGACAAAAAATAGTTTTCAACTGAAAAACTATAATCTGAATATGCACTGGAAATAATTATTGGCAATGAACTGGGTCCTCCAGATGTGACAAGAATGCAATGATCTGGGAGTCCCTCAGAGACAGCAGCACAGATGCAGTCCATCTGGTGCATCCTCTAGAAGACTGATCCTTTAAGGATGAGAAGTTTTCAAATGGAAAAGAAAACTCAGCTTAGATTCTGCAGAAGTTAAAAGTGCTCACGTGGGAAAACCAAACTTTGAACTCCAGACAAATACAAACTGAATGTTCTCTGATCCCAGGTACCAAGTAAGAGGCAGCACCTGAAACCTCCTGATGTCTCTTTAAAAGAAGAAAACCTCAGTGATGACTAAAAATTATTTTGCATTTCTTTCCTCATTTCCCTGGAGATCAAGGATGGCCCGCTGGTGATTTCAATGGTAGATTTCAAAAGAAACAGTCTCAATTTAGACAGCCCAGCTCTTTTGCCCACACGTGAGAGCCACAGAAAAGCATCTATAATCTTGTAGCCCTCAGAGCTGGACAGGCAGAACTGCATAACTCTGAAGCCATGGATTCATCAAGGAAAGAAAAAAAGTGTATTTTTAATGCAAGTGAATTAGAATGGGGCAAAATCCCTGCAAAGTAAGGGCACAGTGGTGATTTCTCAGAAACAAGCAGGTTCAGGTAACACCTCAAATTTTCTGCAGTTTAACTAGAAACACCAGCTCCTTGTTTGCTAGAGTAGTGTCACACATTATAGCCCCTGAAATGACAAAATAAACTTTTTTTTCCCTTGCAAGCTGCAAGGCCACTACAGGCACAATAAAAAGTTTAAAAGACCAGTTGCAGAAGGAAAAATACTGTAAAACAGATAAGGTGAGAAATTCTCCTGACAATAAGACAGAGGATATGTTTGGAGTTCTGTTTTTTATGTCATAAGGATTTTTCCATTTTGTCATGTTGCTGAATACGCATTTACACTCCATAGTTTTCTCTCCATATTAAAAATATTATAGCCTAGTAGAAGTTACATGTTATTTTTTGTCCACACTAAAAGACTTCTTTTTTTCAGTCTATAGATCTCCTCTCTTTCAAAATTTGCTTTCCATTATGACATATGACAACATAAAATATATTGTTCACTATTCCTCCTTGCTTATCAACACAAAAGAAATCTGAAGATCACTCAGATTTCTACTCCCTGCTGAGGCATAAGCAAAGACTTTATTTTTGGGAGCCAAGCTGCTCCTTCATTGAAGAAACAGCAGTATATCTCCATTTAAAAAATACTGATTAGCAAATCGCATAGCACTTTACTAACACATGCAGTCAAAACATCACTGAGACTACTGCCTTTCTCCCAAACTGGAAGGATGTTGAAAACTTAAATGATTCACTTACAGCTGATCTAAAGATGAGAGCTCCACAATTTATGTTTTATTGTCAAATGTTTAAAGGATTAAATCTAAATAAAATACACAATACACAAGCTTCAAAGCACACGTTATCTTTAACATCTTATTTCCAATTAGCAAGTCAAAATAAAAAAGACACGGGGAACATCTGGCTTCAAAAGAAAAGCTCTGGAAGAAATGAAGATTTTGGTTCTTTTGGGCCTCATTTAAGGCTGCTATTTTCCCAGACTCTCGAAACTGCATAAAATGGAAAGATTATTCTCTCTCTCAAAGAGGGGAAAATAGCAGACATACCACCATGTGATGGAGTATTACATCATTCATACTTACAACAATACTGAGCCAGTCTGGCAGCTGAACTGAAAAGACATTTTCTTTTGCCTTCGAGGAAGGACATGGACTTGTTGTAAAGGCAGATGAACAGGAAAAAGTTAGAAAAGGCTCAGCTCACCATTGCACTTGGCATGAATTACAAAATGCTAAAAATGTTTCATTGAGAAGCAATTCCAGTATGAGGTTTGTGTATGAAAACTACATCATGCAAACAAAATCCTAGTGACAAACATCTGAAGAAGACAGCTTTTGAGAAGAACTTTACCCATTTTAAAAAAGCTTATACTTTACTAGGATGTAAGAATTCATTATCAAGACTACTTTCAAGATACAAGGCCAAGTCAGGTGTGAGAATGAATCCTGTTTTTACATAACAGATTTGACAGGTAATATTGTTTCTCTGATAAACTTTCACTTTGTTCTTAAGATCTCAAGAACTGCAAGACAGAAAAAGTTGCATAAGATTTAAGAATAGGATGAAAGTGGACACAGTTTGAGAAAACTAAAATATTTGCAGATAGCAAGCACAGAAGGGCTTATAGGCCTCAATGCACTGGCTTTTGTTCACCCTACTTTGCATTACCGATCTTAATTAATCTAGTAAAATGAATTTGTGTTCTGAGGCAGCATTCTTAGTACATTAAAATTCAAATACACAATCATCTATTTTAATGAAAGAGAACATCTAATTTTCTAATTGACTTTTAAAGTATTAAAATGCATAAAATGCTAGTGATGGCTACAACCAGGAATATTTTTCAGTGACCAAATCAAAAACATCAACTATAATTGATCACGTTTGCTATCAGGATTTCTTTAAACAAAGCATCAGGTAAACTTTTTTCCTTTTTTTTAATTTTTTTTTCCTTAAGAGGGGCGTGGCCATGCAGGGAAGGAAGGGGAAGAGTCTCCTCCTGACCCCACACCATATCCAGCATATCCTCTGACAAAAGCAAGAATGTGCTGCACAATGACTGGCTATACCCCACTGGTTTTATTTAGCTGGTGTTAGCAACATATTAGCTCCCATCAGGTCAAAACACCACCCAGTTATAATTCTGGTTTTGCTGACATAAGCCCCAAAATTCAGATGCAGAGATAAACCTTATTAAGCAGAGAGCCAACCTAATTATTTCCTCTTTTAAACAAGCTTTAAGAAGATTGTTAAATATTTATTTTCACAAGCATGCAAGGATCACTGAAGGTCAAAGACATCAGAGGTGTGATCCCTTCCTTATCATCCCTCCTTTGTATTTATTTCCCTGGAAGGAGGCCTCCTGCCATCACACTTCCCTCCCCTCATCCATCACCCAGAACTCATCCTGACATTGTTCCAGTGGTTATCCCCCATGCCACCACCTTTCAGCTTCATCTCCTCTCAGTGCTGCCAGTGTGGGCTGTCCCTTATATTTCTACCCCAGAATTACTGATGTCTTTGTATCTCTCCTGCTCCCTGCTTCTGGTTCTTTCCTTGTTTCACCTTTACAACGAGAATGTCTCATCAGTTCAGACATCCTAAAGTGGAGCATAATTACTAAGAGGACAGATCATGCAATTAATTTCATTAACTATTATTTTTATGTATGCAATAACAGACCAGTATTGCACCCATTAAAAATCTGGCTCAGATGCTTCTGCTGTAAGTATTTCTGGGTTACACAAGGCCCAACATGGTGATGGAGCATGGGGTTGCCAAACACTTCTCCTACCCACACATCATGTAATTCAAGCCCACAGTGACAAAGGCTTCAGTGAACCTACTCCAGAAGCCTGTCCCTTCATTCCAAAAGGCAACAATAATTCTTGTTTGTCCCAACACAGGAAGGTATGATGGACAAGGGTAAAGGATCTCCAGAATTAAAACAATGTAGGTGCAGCAGCTCTACTGACTGTAAACCACAAGGTTTTCAGCAGTCATAAAACATCCTGAGTTCAAAAGGACCCATAAGAATCATCAAAGTCCAACTCCTGACCCTGCACAGGACATCTCAAGAATCACATTATATGCCCAAGAGAGTTGTCCAAATGTTTCCTCAGTTCTGTCAGGCTTTGTGCTGTGATCACTTCCCTGGGGAGCTGTTCCAGTGCCCAATCACTCTCTGGGTGAAGAATCTTTTCCTGATACCCAATCTAAACCTCCCCTGACACAGCTTCAGGCCATTCCCTTGGGTCCTGTCACTGATCACCACAGAAAAGACGTCGGTGTCTTCCCCTTCTCTTCCCATGTGTGGAAGTTATAGGCTGCAATGAGGCCTCAGCCTCCTCTTTTCCAGGCTGAACAACTCACAAGACCTCACCTGCCCCTCGTATGGCCTCCCCTCACAGCCCTTCATCATCCTCTTGGCCCTCCTTTGGACACTAACAACTTTATGTCTTTTTTATATTGTGGTGCTCAAAACTGCACCCAGGACTGGAAGTGAGGCCACCCCAGTGCTGTGCTTTGAGAAAGAACTGCCCAGAGAGAGACTTGAAACACTCTGCTCTGTAAAGCAATAAAGTATTTCTGCTTTATTTAAGAGTATTATTTTGACCTCTACTATTCAAAATTTCCCTTAAATGAGGAAAACAAAGCTATCAACACCAGCCAAAATCTGTAATCTTGATAGGCCATCTTGTGACCCTGTCCCCCTCTCCACCTCTGCAGATGGTTTGCTTAATGCTACATTATGGAAAAGCTGACAGTTTGAGCCACCTGCTGTGTACCAACATCCTGAAAGGAAAAAAGTTGGTCACCCCTCTACACAAAAGCTGGTGGGAATTTCATCAGTGAATTTAATAGGGCATGATCAGGTCTCCCCTTGGCAGCACCAAAGGTCAAGCTCTATTTTATCCAGAGTTTGTAACAAGTGAACAGAAAAGCAAATTTTCAGAGTGCGCAGTTCTTAAACAAAACATTAGCCTGAGCACACACATATGCGTGCAAAATTGCAGTCCTCCTGCTTCTTTTGGATGATATATTTAGAAATCCTATTAGCTGGAGAGATCAACATTCTTATCTGAATTTCCAGGATGCTGTAACATGCAAAATTAGAGCAGCTCTCTTAAGTGGGTCAATTATCACCACTGCACTTATAGCAGCTTTTCCCCTCCCTCCCTGCAGCATCCGTAATGGGCATTTAGCACAAGGATTTGAACAGTCAGATGTTGAGCTGACACACACCACAATGTAAAGTTCCCTTCCCCTTTTATATTTTCAGAATCTTAAAGGAACAAAGGAAATAACCCAAGTACAGAACGTCCACATTAAAATGGCATTCTCCCAGCAGAAAGCTTCGATGACTTCCAGAACAGGGCACCCTACAGGATCATTCCAGACAGCAATCACACCCAGTGTTTTCCTGCCACATCTGAGCCAGGCACAAGTAAGATTTATGGCTTTCCCCTCCAAAGGACAAGAGGAGAACCTGAGGGCCACTAACCATGTCCCCAGCCCTGTCCCCTAGGGTGCAGAGCCACACAACCAGTTTGAAAGGCTTCAGGTTATTTTCTTCTCAAGAAGGAATTCTCTTTAAAAAACATTGCAAACCACCAGACACAAGTGGAGCGATTCAAGCACCCAGCACCACTTCAGATGCTATGAAGACATCCAGAGGACCTAGGGAAACACAGGCTCTCCTGCAACACAGCTAGAGCCAGGTGAGATACCTGAGAGGCTCCTTCTGCCTCACTGTCCCACTGCTGCCCACCCATGAGCAGCCCTGGCAGCAAGGGGATGCAGCAGGGAAAAGGACAGAGCCACACAGTGGAATAAATGATATCTATGAGCACATGGAAAGGAAAATTTTACTTTCCCTCCAAATGGAAACATGAAACACGTCACTCTCTCAGCACCACACTTGTTTTATACAAACCTCTTTACAGTGAAAAAAAATGTGTGAGGCAGCACTGCAAGTGAAAGATGATATGATTCTCATCCATTCCATGGAAAAGCAGACTGGATATGCAGGCTCCAGGTCATGAGCCCTGCTGTTGAAATTCAACAGTTCCAGCCCTTGCTGGAGGAGAGGGTGATGGGGAGAAATTAAGGTGAAGAAATTAAATTTCTATTGTTGTCCCTGGCTGCCCTCTTCCCTACATCTCCAGCATTTTCTTGTGTGGTGCTAAATAGGAATGATCACAAAAGCCAAGCATTACCAAACACCTAACTCTTTGGAAATTTATGCAAATGACATGGTGCAACAACAGTCACACCCTATTTAAGGCAGCAATTTTTTCTTAATAGATTAAACTCTTCCAGCTAGAATCCATCCACTTAAAAACATAGCAATTTTAAAACGTCATTTTTAAATTAAGTGAACAAGGCTTTTGCAAGCCTTCAAGACCAAGCAAATGCTTCATTAGAAAATATTTCTTCATCAAGAATGTGGTCAAACACTGGAACAAGCTTCCTAGAGAGGTGGTTGAAGCCCTCAGCCTGTCAGTGCTTAAGATGCATTTGGAAAATGCCCTTAACAAAATGGTATAACTTTTGGTCAGCCCTGAATTGGTCAAGCAGTTGAACTGGATGATCATTGTAGGTCAGTTCCAACTCAAAATATTCTATTCAACTTACTGTGAAGTAAGATCTTGTATTGAAGTAAGATCTTGTGGTGTATTTTACCACACAGTAATTTGCCTCAGTAAATATTATATGTATTTTAACTGTGCAATTTAAAATCCATTTGTATTCTCTTATGTCCTTGTCACACTCCACACTTGAACAAAACACATTTTCAATGCAACAGCAGTTAATTTAAAAAAAAGTAAAAGGTCAGTTACTAAGAAGAAAGTCCTGAACCAGAGAGAAGTAGAAACTGGTTTTATTAACCTCCATAACCACAGCTTTAAAATTTTCTTGATTAAAGCCTAATTTCAAAAGTTAACTTTTTAATCAGGAACACTAGGGCCTGCTGGCTCCAGGAAGTTTTAGTAGAGGTCAAAAGATTGCTGGAGATCTAATTTTTCATTTCTAATAAAAAAGGAAGTCTTGCCCTTTTCCTTGCAAAGACAGACCTTGAAGTGTTAGCAGAGAAACAAAGAATGTATCCATCAAAAGTTCTTATGGCAAGGCTGTACAAAGCTTCCCAAAACAGCATGGAGCTCACAGAGCTGCTAATGCTCAAAAGGGAATTAGCTGAACTCCTCTTGCAAAGACCAGCATGGTAGAAAAGCCCAGTAGCTGCTGCCTAAACCAGGATTAAGAGACCAGTTCCTTATTCCAGCACAGATTTTCTGGGTAACTCTGAATGTGTCACTTAGCCTCCGCTCTGCACCTGGAAATGAAGATAAATACTCACAACTTCCCTCTCTGCGACATGAAAATAAACACAATAAACCAAGAGACTTTCAAATGGCTTGGCAATAACATACAAGCACTGCAGACAGATAGGAAATAACAAAAGTGCTGCCCCATTCAGCTGCCCAGCTTTTTCCCAAACCCTTCTTGCCTGCTGGGATCCAGCAATGCCTTCGTGATCTTCCCTCAAACAAAAGGGAAGTTCACAGGGCAGAGGAAGCCAGGGAGGAAAAGCTCCTTATGCTTTCCCACCCAGCTCAAGTTTACATCTGAAAGACTTCACGGCACCAGACATTCTCCTGACAGCCTCCTGTTCCCAACACCCAAACTGAAGAGGTTATTTTTCTTATACATTTATCAGAAATGTTCTTTTGCAAACAACTCATGAGAGAGGCCTTACTTGGCCGCCTTAGTCTGACCCCAGGAGGATCCCACCTCTGTCCTCTGACCAAAAAAAGCCACCAAAGACCCCCTGAATAACTCAACCTCAGTCTCAGAGGCTGCCCAGCTCAGAGCACCCATCATCAAGACAGATCACCTTTACTGGAGGAAGAAAAACCTGCCCTGAATTTACCTTCAGAGGCAAACAGAGGGATATTTACACAAGATAGCTGGTGAGGGAACTTTACAGGGACTCTTCTCATGTGGAAAAGGTTTTATTTACTATGCTCTGACAAGACAGGATTTGGTTTACAAGTAAGGGTGCATTTTTCAGAGAGCTTCAAAGGAAAATAATAAATAAATAGCACAAAAAAGGTGTATGTGTGTGGGATAAAAGACACTTACCATGTAAAATGTTGCTATGAAAGACCCCAGGTGGTAGCATTGGAAAATATTACACAAAAGAGTGGACAGCTGTAAAGTTCTAACCGTTGTGTACAGTAACAGGATTACAAACAGAATGAAATGTTTCTTTATTAAAACAAACTAATATCCCACCTGGAAAATCCTGGCCAGGCTGTCATTGTTCCAGAGTGACCCCGGAGCAGCCACAGGTTGCAGCTGAGCCCGTAAGTCACTCAAACACCCTGCCTGGCTCTTCCCGAGTTCTCTCTCTCTCTCAGGAACAGTGAGACCTGCTAAAGCACCCTTTGTTTCCATTCTAACATGTGCAGGGGTGGAAAAGCTGTTCAAAACATTAAAGAGAAACAACTGAGGGCTGTTACTATTCCAAGAAACAAATTAAAAGCCAGAGTCTAAACTGCTCAGAGCACTGGCAGTGCCAGACAAAGTCAGACATCACTGGAAACACCCAGCATCACTCAGTCCCTGGGAGGGGGACAACAGGTTCCATCACCTGAGAGTTTAAAAACCACTGTCTCATTCACATGTATTTTTTGCATTATATCTTTACTTCTGACACTGATAATACAGACACATTTTATAAAGCGAATAATAAATTGAAGTTTTTATAGGCAACTCGTCAGAAGGATGAAACACCTCCCAGATCCAGCTAACAGTTAGCAAGCTGTTTCCCTGGAAAACATTAACACTGACAAGCAATAAAGGAAGGCAAATGAAAAGCTATGCCAAAGTGGCTGCATTGTGGGAGTTTGTGTCACATAACCTCATAAAAACCATACACTGATGTAAAATCAATTCACATCTCAAATAATTTATACAAAACTTTCCAAAGGATTACAAATAAAAGCTGCTCTTCAGATAAATAAATGTGTATTTTCTCTTTAAGTTCTGGAACTATTTTTCAGATCAAAAAATTTTGAGTTACCAGAATATTTTGCATTTTTGCATTAATTAAATAATGCATAAGAATCAAGGAGAACATAATGTTTTCCTATTTCAGGCTGAGGTTTATTCAGGCATAATTCAGACTGCACTAGTAGACTTGGCTACAGTATTCTTCACATTTTCACAGAGGCTGGCTGGCGACATGTACATTATGAAAAAAGAAGAATAAGCAGATAACCATGTCAGATAAATACATTCCACTCCCTCAAACTGAACTTGCAGACACAATTAAATTCTCTTTTCCCTCTCCAAATGCTTCCCACTCCTTTGGTTCTGCCACAAGAACACAACATTTCTTGTCACTTCAGTGCTTTACTACACCTCCCTGAACTTCCCCAGGCATTTTTGCTCCTTCTACCACACAACTTTTTAAGAAACGTGATGTCTTCTACTGCTAACACTGTTCTGTTCCCAGGTATCCTCTCTTGTCTCCACAACTCCAAAGTCACTCGAATAACTCATTTGGGCCACAAAAAATTAGTGAGCTGTCTCTCAGTTCTGAGGGTGCTGCTGCCCTTTGCAACTTCTTCCATGTCACCTTCTTCCTCTAAAATAATACTTTCACCAAGCTTCAGCTTTTAACTGCCTTTTCTAAATTTCTCCCACATTTCTTTGTTAGAATTCTAAAATGAACACGATGACAGTGAACACTTTAAACTCAGAAACTCAGGTGAGCAGTGTGTTTAAATGTTGAATGTTAAAAATACTGCATGTCCTTAGTACAGAATGATTCAGTGTGCTGCATCCCTTTTCAAGCCCTCCTCAGCACCTTCTCCAGAAGACCAAAACCAATGGCAAGTTTATTACCCTGAATATGAATTTTAATTCTTGTTAATTCTTCTTGTCACATGGCCATCCTATCTACACCTGCTCTTGGCCCCTCTGCTCCAGAGGCCCTGGGAACACCCCTGCTTCCTGGGCCCAGGGCTGTATTGCCAGATTTAAGCAGGGAACAAGTATAACATGCTGATAATGATCATCATAATTAACGTACAGAGCCTTGAACATATTCTAATTTCAAAGGTCAGCAATTTGCACCCATAGCTCTCGGGTTTTCAAGTTTCTCATGAAAGGAAAAGATACCACAAAAGGATTTTGTATTTCAGTGTTGAGAGTCCATAATTTATTTGGCTTTTGTTTTTAAACTACACTGGATTTTAAATAGTAATACAAAACAAAACAAACAAACAAACAATACCACAGTGGAACACAGGCAGAAGCTGAATTAATTCCCTCTCCCAAAGTGACAAAGGTTAAATTCTTAATATCAACTACAAAATTAAGTTTATCTAATGGATTTTTTAAAAAAATAAACACTAAAAACATTGAGCTATATGGACATGCACAATCACCTTTTCTTTCCCAGCTAGCACAATAACCGTGCAAATGAGGGTGGAGTATTATTGTTATAGAAAGACAGAACTCATCTTGCATTTTTATTCATACTTTAATTCTAGTATTTTATGTGAAGTATCACAAAGGACATTATTTCCATTTAACAAAAAAAGCTGGGAAATTCATTTAGGGATTTATTAAGTGTCAACCAGACCAGTACATCTTGCACATAAATGAGATACATGCTGAAATACTTTAAAGAAGGTTAAAAAACAAGTAAATTATTTTTGCTTTATTTGTTTGCTACATGTTAGCTACACTTGCTGCACAGATGGCTTGTACATTGCAGTGTACCTATCTGCCTCTTACAGCCCACAGTTCTTCAAATGCTTTTTATCACAATCAGTGGGGGGAAAATAGATTTGCATATTACAGCTGAGTTATCATTCAGAAGTATCAAATAACAACTGTAAATAAATTACTTTAAACATGACATGAGCATAAATATAACACAGAGTCATAAGAGGGATCTTAGAGATATTTTCTACATCCCTCCCATGGGCAGGGACACCTTCCACCAGACCAGATTGTTTAGAGCACCAATCCAACGTGTCCTTGAACCCCCTCAGGAATGGGGCAGCCACAGCTTCTCTGGGTAACCTGTGCCAAGCCCTCAGTTCCCTCACTGTAAAGGGTTTTTTAATAACTAATCTAATCCTACCCTCTTGTTCAGGTAGTAACCTGGAAGATGTATTATCAAAATATTGGTAACACTTTAAAATCAACACTGTCTTTATGGCAATGATAGAGTGCTACTGTTCAAAGTTCACATGGAGACTTTACAGTAGGAAAGGCCAGTGTAATAGGCAAGCCTGCCTTTTAATGCCATTATTCCTGCAAAACTACATTTTTTTAAACATGCAAATAAAATGACCACAACACTACTACAAGATCAGAAAGTACTAATTTTAGAATACTGAATATAGTTTCTAAAACTACAAAAAAAATCATTTCAATCTTAAAAGGAAAGCTAAACTGTTCAACTGCAAAAATATAGAATGAGAGCAGCAATCTAGAAACAGCATCAAATCAGAATACTGAAGATGTGGACATACTATTTTAATGCAGAAAGGAACTTAATACAGAATTGTAGAATGATAAAATGATAGAATCGTTTGGGGGTTGGAAGGAGTCTTAAAATATATCCAGTTTTAATCCACCTGCCATAGGCAGGGACACCTTTACTACACCAGGTTGCTCAGAGCCAGAGCAACAGAAGTAATTGTCTGATACTAAACTCTGAATTCCAGCAACTAAAACACAGCATAAAAGAAAAAAAATTAAAATAAAACAAATTAATTTGAGTGGTCATCAGTATTTAAAGCTTATGTGGATTTTAATTAAGTTCCCCAAGACAAAAACAGGGATGGTAAAACAGGGAGTACTCACTTGGAAATCTGTCCTGCGTGCACCTCCAGCCACTGATTTCCTGTATGATTTTTGAACAAATTTCAGAATCTATAATTTTTTTTTTCAAAAACTAAAACAGGAGTGATACTGTCCTTCCTTCAAGTGTAAGAAGAAGGATATCCAAGTACATTGATGGAAAACCCACTGGAACTCTAATCTGTTCTTTGATGCTGACACTGCAGGAGGTTTGGGATTAACTGTCATTTACTTTAAAAGATAAAAACAAAACAAACAAAAAAATACTCCACAAATAATAAATCCTAGTAAAGCACAGAAGTGCAATTTTATACTTGAAGCAAATGTTGCAGAAGACAAAATTCAGAGTTAGTGATGAGAGGCAGAGTGACTTTATAGCATTAAATACTAAGTATTGTACATTTAGAAAGGGAACTAATTTACTTGAACCACAAGAAACACTCCTATTCACTTCAATCTTTAAAACCAGCAATGACCAAGTTAGCTCTTAAACACTTACCTTTTCACATTTTGAAACAAGGTCTAGTTGACTTGCAAAAGGTGGGTTTTTATTTCTATTTTATAACTGTGAAAGGATACGAGGAGTTCCTTCTGTCCTACACACCAAGTAGAGACAGGCAGCAATGACATGGGTCGTCTTTCTGCCCCGGGTTAGATGTTTGCTCACAGCCATCTTGAAAAAATTAAAGGCAGTATCCAGACAATGCTGATTGAGTTGAAGCTGGTTTCCCAAGTGGTGAATCTGACGCTTCCCTAGAAAAATTAACAAGGAAAAGAAAAGCTTAACAACTATGCAGGTCATGTGTTTTTAGGTTGGGGTCTTTTAGTGCTGGGGGTTTTTTTTAGACAAAATTAAGGAGGCAGATTTTGGATTTCATCTTTTCATGAAATACAATGACCTCTCAAGTTTCAGGAACTATTTAGCTTCAGCTCCTCAGGACAAAAAAAAAGTCCTTATTTTGGACTGCTAAAATTGAAACACATGCAATCAATGAGCTCTGGAAAACTAAGCCACAAACATCAGTCCCACAGAGGATCCAAACCATAGCCAAGACTTCTCAGACAAAAGATTATGCCCCTCTCCCTTAACATCATTTGCCAATTAGCACTTGATTAGCTGTAGCCAAAAACCAGAGGTCATGATGTGTTTGACACTGACGTGCAAACAGAGAAGACATTTTGCTGCAGCTTTCCAAGAAGTGATGGAGTTTGCTGTTCCTCTGACCACAAATGAAGTCCACTAGGAAAGAGCTCTGCTCCTGGCTTGCCCATGATCCCAATGATGGGAGGCATTTCCTTCCTCCAAACATATTCACACCCCAGCCTTCATTTGAGGCTTGTCTGCCAGATTACTTAGATTAGCTTGTGGCTTCAGGAAACAAATGTGCCTTCACCCTTAAATAAAACAATAAAAAGAAAAAAAGTGTGTTTCGGGTGATTCATGGCAGGAAGTGGTCCAGCTGCTGGGACAGATGCGGGAAGCAAGGTCCAATCCATCCCCACAGCTCCAGCTTCAGAAGAATGTGCAGAAAGGACAGCTTAAGAAAAAAGATGGGGGAAGCCATGAGGAAAACAGAGTACTCAATTTATTCAGCATACGGGGTCAGACAGCACATCAAGAAAAATCCTTTAATTCAATGTGCTGGGCAGATGTTTCCAGCACACGTATTTACAGGAAATTCTCATCTGTTCCCTTCAGAGATGTCAGGAGCAGCTTGTGGAAGGGGCACAGAGGTGCCTGCCATGCCCACCACCACTGCTCACAGGAAGAAATGGCAACCACACAATGCTTCCCAGAACACCACTGGCTCCAGCACAGACCACATATCTGAATTTTACACGAATTCCTACACCATCATCACTAATAACATGGTAAAAATGCTTCACCTCTGAACAGCCTTTTGCCAAAGATGCTGGTTTTAACAATAAGTGACTCCAGCCAGCCAGCTGGGGTCAGCAGGACTCTGGCCAAACAGGAGTTGCCACAAAGCAGCAGCTTCTCCTTCCTGCACATGTGTAAAATATTGTACTCACCACCAAGAAAGATATACTTTAAGGCACATGGGTCAACCAGTGTAACATGTTTGGATGAAGAAGAGCAGAGGAAGGATCCATCACCCTCCATGGGAGGCGTGGGCATGATAAGCTGCTCAAGGGTAATCCAAAGTCCCTTAGGTGAATAGTTTTTCCACTGCCACCAGCAGGCCCTGGACTGGCACTCACCAGCCTCAAATACAAACACCACCCCTTCCTAAAATTACTGTACTAACTAGCACCAAGTCTTTCCAGACTTTTATTTCACACTCTACAGTCTGTATACTGCTTCTTCTGTCCCTAAGAAAGAATCAGTTCATATTCATTTGAGGGCAGTTGCGTACTAAAAACTCATTTTGCAGTGGCAGCAAAGCAGCTTGCCTTCAAAAACAAAGAACATACCAAAAGGGGAATAAAGAATAACATAGAGGAAGATACTTGAAATTAATTTCTTTCATAAGCTACTTTCACCACTGAGGAGCTCCCATTCCTGAGCTACCATTAATATTCTGAGTATTTAACCTTTTCTTAATTTCAAATGCTGAAATATAATTAATTCATCATAATCCATCCTAAGAAAACAGTATGCTTGTTTGAATAATATATGCATTTGTAACTGAGGTCTTCATCCACCATCAATATTTTAAAGTAGAATTACTTTAGGGGTAATTACTGAAAAAATACCAAAGAGATCTAAGAGAAAGGTATTTGTCTATTTAGGAAATGCTATTTCTCAGAATGTTTTACTCAGCCTTCTACATACCAGAGAAGGCTTTAATCCTGTGTGCTAGGACTCCCTCAAGCTGCTCTGTGGTATTATACCAGTTATACCGTTTGTGAAAAAGCAAGACAACTGTTACACTGCTGCTTATCCCCAAAATGAACATCTTAATTCAGGACAAGAATCATCCTAAAAATTATGTGTATCTTGATGACTAACTTGTTTTTGTCCTTATTTGTGAGAAAAGAGAGAGAGAGAGAGATGTACTGCTTACAGCATCATCTAAGATAAACATTTACATTCTGTAACCAGTCTCCTATTTACTAAAGAAAGATCAAAAGCTTTGTTGTTTCCCCATCACCACCTCCGCCCCTTGAATTTAACATGACAACAAAATTCTATTTTTCTGGTATCTTATGTAACACTAAGAAAAAAGTAGCTGGAAAAGTTAGCATTAGCAATCAAGCTTCTAGATTTCTCCACAGGAAACTCCAAGATACCCTTTACTCCTTCTGGTTCCTTCTCAGATTCAAGAATGCGCTTCACAGAGTCCAAGAAAAGGCAGATATCAGCTAGATGCTGTCACCCCAGTACTGCAGTACATAGCCCAGCCATTGTAAAGTGCCCTCACCCTAGTCAGATGACAACCAAATGTATGTCATTTTGTGACTTCCAACCTTTTCTGCCTAGCTGGCCACTCTGACATTTCCAGAGCTGAAAAATCTGTCTCTAACATTTTATTTAACTATAAATACAGTGATTTAATCTGTTGGTATCTGAAGAGCAGATGTTGATACATAGAGAAATTTGGCTTAAGAAACAACTGATCAAAATAAATTCTCTAACCAGTACTCCAGTTACTGCTGACAAACAAGAAAAGAGTCCAAATATTCATTCATATTGCCAGTCCTCAACATGAGAAGTCCTCAAAACTCAGCAGTGGCAGCCACAAACCTTTCTGAGCACTGGGATACTGCTCCCTCAGCAGCAGGGTCAGTGCAGGGAGGAGCTGCTGAGCAGGGCTGGCAAGATGAGCAATTCTCTCCAGCAGACCTACAGCACTGCATTATGGCCATCAGCCTTTGAACATCCTCCCACTGCCACTGCTCCTTGCTAGCTGGGTGGCATTTTAGAGCCTTGCATTTGCTGTTTCCCTCCTGTGTCCATCCTTGCTCTGACTCCCAGTGTGGTCAGCCAGCCCTCATGGCCGGCAGCGCCCACACTGCCACTCTCTCCAATGGCCCCAGTGAGGTGCCCCTGCCAGCTGAAGGATGCAACAGACCTGGGGATTGAGGATCTCAGCTGAAACAGTGGGAATACCCAACAATACAGTGCAGTTTATTAGCAATCTGCTCCACTCAGTGTTCACCCGACTCCATCACAGTGTTAGAAACTCCAATGAATTCAGATTCTCTACTGGATGGAAAAGGACAGATGCACGTTAAAACCCAGTCATGCTCTGGGTTATAGATCACTCACAATGCCATCTTCCTGACTTTCTTATCCATTTTATCCTGTAGGACAGCTTTTTAAAAAGTTTCAATGTGACCCTGCTCTAAAAAGCTGCAGCTACTATCTCAGTACAATAAAGGAATATCATCACGTGGAACAGGCAGAATTATGTACTGCAGTTTTTTCAGAATTGATATGTAGAAGCACAAATGATAAAATATACAGGGATAAAACAAGCCTCTAAGTAGGTACATCTTTTATTAGTAACTTGCAATAAGCATTGTCACTTTTGGGCCTTACAGGTTTTTGACAGATGCTGGGATTCTTTTTTTAAACCACAAGAAATAGCACCTTTGAGGTCAAAGCTTACACTTCATGCTGCCCTTGCAATTTAGTGATGGCAAGAAAATTGGTACCTAAGTACCTTTGGGAGAAGAGCAGGGAACAGTGTCTTTTTAAAAAGGCAGGACAAGCCCAACAGCAAGGTTTCAAAAATCCACCCCCTTCCCTCACCAGTAAGAAGTAATAAGTTTCCTTTACAAGAGCAAAAGAACAAAAGTCTAGAAACTACAGAAATTTCGTGATGCACAGAGCACACACCACGCAATTCCCACTTATTTCTCAAAGGCTCATCATACCATTGGGGTGGAGGGGGAGGCAGGGGGAGAAGTGAGAGAAAGAGAAGTTTGCACTTCTGTAATCAACACACAAAATCAAGTTCCCAGGCTACCAAGTAGTAAAGTTTATCATGCTCCCGAATCTGCAGCAAAAAACAAAAGGCCCTTTTCAGCTTTTAGTTCCAAGCCTACTAAAAAAAAAGTGTTTCTACCCATCAACTCCGAGCACACTGAAAGAAACACCATCATCTTCTCATCCAATGCCAACCTCAATGCTTTGAACTGGCACAGCAGACCTGAAGTGACAAGTTCACATAGGACCACTGAACACTACTATCCTTTTATTTCAGATCATTTCCATTCTTTCCACAGAGAAAACAGTGATTATTCCAAAACAAAATGTGTAGGCCAGAAATCACTGTCAAAAAAATAGATTTGCAGAATATCTTGGTTCTATTAAATGCTTACACAAGAGGCAGTTGAAAGCAAAACTGCAGCTTAAGTTATAATAGAAGCTAAGTAGAAAAAGAGGGAAAATCAGACATATTCTTTACAAGCAATTTTCTTTCTTTTATGATCTTGTTACTACAGAAACATCTTGTTCTCTTCCCCTATGGAAGAGGAATCATTCCTTTTTTTGGACCCCTTAAGTCAGTAATGTCAAGCAGCTATAGCTCTATATTACTCTTATCTGGCTTCTGCCTGCTCATCTTCAGACTTTCCTTCAGTCTGACAGAGGCTGTGACACTGCTATTTCATAGTACTTGTCAGGACGAAGCATAAGTTCCTTGGGAAATAACAGGCAGTACAAAGCCAGAGCCTAAATGAATTGTTATTACGATACTAAAGTGCATCATCAAAATCCAGGCATATGAATTTTCCCCTCTTTCTGAAATTTACTCAAGGGGCCCTGAAAACTAGTGCTACCTGAAGCAGAGAACAGAGTCATGTTAACAGCACTAATCCTTCTTTTGCAAAAGGGATTGTTATGGTAACAGACACTAGATTCTATTAAAAGAAACATTTTGGATGGTTTTCGCTTCAGTATTCATTCCCAGCATTTGAATTCCTTTACCAACTGAACTTTACGTAGATTTTGTTCTGCATTTGGGTTTTCATTCCTTTTCTTTCTTTGAAAAGGCTCCCCAAAAGAATCCCCAAAAAAAAGGGAAAAAAGAGCACTTTTTATGTGTGAGCACCCCTGCATGCTTTGTCACATCTTTCAATTTCAGCAATTCCCAGCTCAAAGCCTGAATGAATTTCCTGCTCTTTGCTCTATGCCAGGCTTCTATGTTATTTGTATTACAAATCGGTAAAACAAACAAACAAAGGCAAAACAGGGACAGTCCAGTGGGGCTACTACACTCATGAAGGCTGGTCCCAGCAGCCTAATCAAGGGGAGAGTCCTGTGATCAAAGACAAGAAAACATTTAGAGGGAGGGAAGCGAGGCGACGGCTGCAGCGCTCACACCGAGCACTTCCAGCCACACTCACAATACTGAGAGCAAGGAACAGCTTTATCCCTGGAAGCCTGTAAGGAAAAAGGCCAATGAGCAGTAAAAGTAGCAGCACAGCAGGACATTGCAGCAGTGCTGACCCAGCACAGTAACAAGTTTAATTTTATCAAGGTTAGCTAAGAGTTATTCTCAGTAACACCTAACTGCCCGTGAGAAAGTGATGACCATGCTGGCCTCGTGCCCAACTCGAGCCTAGCTCCAAATCCCTATCTTGCCATCTGGTTGTGGGTGCATCCCACATCCCCAAACCCAGGCTCTTCCACACAAAAACTCCCCAGTTCCTCTACGGGATGTGTCAGTCCCCAAGCCAGAGCCCAGGAACATTTGGCCTTGCTCTGACAGATTCATCCCCAGTGCCTGTGTCACCTGGCAGACCTGCCTCAGTGGCTGCCCAAGGGTACACTCTGTTCCTGTTATCTCAGCAGAAAAAACAGTTCCTGGCCCTTTCCCTGCGATATTTCACCAACTGTGCCAGCAAAACCGTTTGTGGCAATGAACGGAAAACCAAACCAGTAAACTGACCTGTGTTAAAAATAACCTTGTGAAATAAAAAAGACTTAATTCAGACCTGAAGGATTGATGCCTCCTCTTTATCTCTGTAGGGCCAGACCCAGACTATCTGAATGCAGAGACCTGTATTCAATCTCTCTGCCCACTGACAACAATCCAGCCCATCCATTTTGCTTCCATGAGAGCTCCCCATCTACCAGGATGCTGCATGTCCCCTCTCTGTCCTGGTAAAGCCCTTCCAGAGCACCTCAAAGGCTCATTCACTCATTCAGCTAAAGAGAACAACCATGCATCTTTAAAATTAATGGCTTAAAAATTCAGATGGTGGTCACTGCTGCAACCACTTTTTAAATATTTGATACTAAGCTACTTTTCTTTCACCTAGAAAATTTGTTAACATCTTTTCTCAGCATCTACCCATACTTCTTTAAGAATTCATTCTCTCAAAATTGGCCCTTGTATTCCATTAATGCCAAAACAGGCCTGCAAAGCATGCACATAACTTCTCCCACCCCCTTCCTCAAACACATTTTCCATTCCCTGATCTTATGATACCACTCCCACATGGAGAGCCTCCTTGCATATACAGCAATTGACCATTTGAATTCATTTGTTTTAACCACTCTGAAAAATCTGGCATCGCAAGTGGTTCCTCTGATTTTCTGCATGAAGTTCCTGGAATTCTGCTTCCCTCACAGGTGGCACTCCTACTGCTGCCATTTCATTCCCATTATCCATCTAACTCCTACCCACACTTCAGCAACAGACTAGAAGCCATACGGTTGATGCAGGGGTTGCACTTAACCTATCGCTAATCTTGCCCACCATCCTCAAGATGGCATAATAACAAGCTTGCTCATTTCTTAACCCTGCTTAATTATTCTTTTCAGCACAGCTAAAGAACCACTCGTTCATAAAGTCCTTACTGAACTCCACTTACAGTGTCACATTGGGAAACCATAGTCAATGCTGACATTAAAAGAAAACAAAGAAAACCCCAACAAAACCCTTATCTGTCGATTCATCAGCATTTAAGGAATTGGATCACAACTGTTTTAAGTGAAGCTGAAGCCCAAGCTGTTCCTGCAGACTGCGTTGCCACCTCCAACATGACATTTACACGGCCACACAGTGATACAGATGAGGGAATTTGCTGTGCTGAAAATCAACCCAAACAACAAAAAAAGCTGAATTTTCATTTGGACCAGTTCCCTCATGTAATTCAACAAGCAGCCTCCCAAGCCCTAACAGCGGCAGAATGTGGCAGGGGCGAGGAGAAATGCTGTCAGCAGCCACATACACGTGGATCAACTTAAACCAAATGTGAGACTGAAACCTAAATGGGTCAAAGAGAAAAGTACACACTATCCCTACTCTTCCTCCTGCTTCCCTGCTACTGCTGCTCCCAGCCCTCTCTGCTCCTCCTGTATAAGGCAGCTTACACTAAAGTCTGGCTTACCATAGTTTAAACAAATGCTATAATGCTCATTAGTTATTTGTCTATTAGAATGATTTTTCATTCAGTTTCAGATTCATTTTGGAAGAAAGAAAATATGGGGGGTTTTTTATATCCTAAAGTTTAGCTAACTGAATTTTTTTACTCACAGAAGATTTGCAGCTGTTTCAAAGCTGAAACAGCTGGAAAGCTGCACTACTGGCAAGAACTGTGAGCACATGTGATTAATGGAACATAACCCTTACCTGTCTCACATTATGGGAATTGGAAAGAAAAAATTAAAATAACAAGAACTTTTAGATGGGGTAGGTTTTGGACATGCAAGATTTCCTTCTGAAAGCACCAACAGTGAGGCCTTGCGTTAATCTTCCTCTGTATTGTTCGGGCAGCAATTTTTTTTAAATTACATTTCAAAGGACACTTATTCTTAGAGATTTTTCTGTATCTACATATATGTAAACTTTTTCCCTTACACTTATCAATTACCAGTTGTTACTGCTGTCACAACAAGAAATGGAACATTTCTGCTGTCACACAGCATTACTGCTGATCTAAGCACTACCTTCAAACACCCAAAATCATTTTACATCGCTACAAGATAAAGAAAAATATTTGCTCATGGCATAATCTGATAGTTTTGAAAAGATCACTTTCTAAAAGTTTTAAAAACCTGCAATTCTAGCATTATGAGAATGATAAAACCTATTTCATACTTTTACAATGTAGAAAGCATTTAACTAACAAGCAACTGTCATCAATCTACACAGCCAGAAAAATTCATGAATACAGCGCAATGTAAGAAAAAAATTCCACTACCTATTGGTAAAAGTTATAAATATCTTTAAAACAAAACAAAAATGAAGACGGAACACAAAGGGATCCATTGCTGCAGTGGAAAACTTTGCAGATGCGAGCAGCATATAAATCAGCGCAGTGTTATCTGCTCGCTGACAGGCAGCTCTCCTGCCTTCCCTGCAGATCGGGGCTTTCACGAGGCACACAAGAGTGAAAGCTGACAGGAGCCATTTTTCAGCCTTGCAAACACCATGGAAGCCGACAGGAGCCCCGGGAGTCACAGTGCAGCTCACGGACGAGGAGGATGCAGGAGCTGATGGTATCCCCTGCCAGAACTGCCACTGAGACCAAGGGATAGGGACAGGAGCAGAAGTAATTGAGTTACCACAGCTGAACAATTACCACTTCCCAGCTGCACTGCAGCAGCCATTAGATAAGGTCACACATACTAAGATTGTTTAAAAAAAAAGCCCAAAACAATCTTCCTGTTTAATCCATATTCCCTGCTATAAAAGCCAGCCCAGCCTTTCCCTTTTCCTGCCAAGAGGCCCCTGTTTATCCCTGTGAACCTTCCCTACTTTCCTTGTCCACCTTTAACACTCACCTTTTATAACATGTCTGAGAATTTACTTGTCCTCAGACACATGCAGAACAATTTTCCTCTCCTAGAGCTCAGCCCTGCTCCTCTGCACACCAGTTGTTCTGTCAAAATACAACTGTCAGTGGTAAATTATTCCCAGTCTCCATCATCCAACTGTGCAGACAGGAAGGACCATACAGACAGACACTAATACCCACTCTGCTCTCAGCCTCTACTTAAGGTTGCTGCTGCTTCCTCAGGACTGAAAAAGGCCTGTGAGCCCAAGGCTACTTTCAGGCTCTAGTTTTCCTTGTGAGGGTTTATTTTTTGGGCTTTGGTGTTTTCTTTCCTTTCTCTTCCCCTATAATTCCACATATACATCTAACAAAGGGCACTCTCTTCACATCCAGACCCTACCCAACTGGCAGTCAAAGAAGATGACACAGTCATTTCCAAAGTAAAAATTTCATAAATATCAACTAATTGGCAAATTTATTAATTCACAAAAAAGCACAGAAATACAGTGAGAAGGCATCAAGGTAAAAGGATGCAGAGAGAAGTAGTTGAGGGGGTGAAGAAAAAAAGGGAGTTATTAGAGATATCAAAGGGATAAGAGATAAAACATGATCTAAAAATGGAAGCAGAGAGGACTGAAATCAAGCAGGGAAAGGCACAGAGCTCTTACAAAAGCAAGAAAGACTGTACTAGGTTAATACGTATTTAAGGTATTTTTATATGAAGCTGACGAGTGGTCAAATACTTATTCCTTTATACAGAAGGGGTAAGAAACCTGGCAGTTAGGTAAGACAGCATCAATCTTTATCCAGGCTGCAGCTAAAGAATTAAATTCCACCCTTAGCTTGTCCCTGGCAGCTGAGTCCATCAGCTACAGCATTCATGCAAGCAGTAGGATTCTGCAGGAGCTGCTCTCCTTTAGCACCACTAACAGCCTATTTAGATCAAACCTACAGCTGCCTTTGGTAAGTGCACCTCTGTCCTGCCCAGAGGTGACAGAAGGACATCCATTATGGACAGGGCTTCAGCCTCTACTTTGCATTTCCTTCCTTTTTAAACTAAGCATAACTGAAGGTTGCCACAAATCTCAGCTAAACCATGTAGTGAGTCTGTGATGCTATTTATCAAGTCAGTCTCTCGTGGTATCTACTTCAGCTTGGAGCTGGAAAGAGATTTATGTTCAAAGAGAGAATGAACATATTTCAGGAACAGCCTTGTATTTCTTTAAACAATAACATTTATGTAAGTCAGATGTACAGACTGTTTCAGTAAAGAATTAAAACTACAATGCCATCTACATATTTCTAGAGAGCCAGTGTGGCCCTCTTAGAAAGTATTTGGCAAATCTGAGTAATATTTATCTGTATGTTTGTGATGCCTTCCATTTATATGAGGCTACTATTTATGTATGGGATGTCATACATCAACAACTGTTTGGGATGAGGAAATTCTCCCTAGATTTTGTTCTTCTCCTCTGGAGCCCCAATCACCCTAGAATAAAAAATTGAGAGCATGGCTGGGAAATAAGGGTGGATATTTAAAGACCCAGAAATTGAACTTAGAACCTTCACCTAATTATCAGACATGATTTGTTAAGAGAAAAGCAAGAGATCGCTAGATCTGTGGAAGATGAGGGAAGTTTAAGCCATAAATAGATATAAGCATGAGTTCATGCCTAAGGGCGAATAACATGAAATTAAAGGAAAATGCAAGCACAACGTTAACAGGACCTTACAACAAAAGTCACTGGACCTCATAATAGTTTCCCAAGGGAACTGGTGGAAACTTCTACTGCTTGGAACATATGAATCCAGTAAGGGCAAAACACAAGAAAAATTCATGATATGGAATGATGCTATATAAGAAAAATGAGCTAAGATGATTTACTAGTTTAAAGGACGTTTTTATGCTTTTGCAAAACTATAACCTTTGGAGGCAGGCTGCTTTGCATGATAGAATCATTCTGTACTCTGAGTGTACAATACAAAGGAAAAAAATCCCTCCACGCTTTCCTCCCCAAATAGCCACCACTGCTGACTCAAACAACAACCTTCAGCCTGCTCAGTTTGACACAGAACAACACAGACCCACTGTCAGTCACACAGAATGGCCTGACCTGGACAACAAAGATCCACCTACTCAAGTTACTGCCTCTTAAATTTTTTTTCCAGTCACCAGTCCATTCTAGTTTCCTAAATTAAATATTTATTAAATATTAAATGGCATTAATTATTTATTAAATATTGTATTAACAGCACATCCCCCCCAAAAAAAATTTTTTTAAAATCTCAACACTTGTTCATGCAACAAAAGCTGAGAAATTCACTCCATAACCAAATCTTCAGATACCAAATTCCTTTGCTCTTCTAGATGATCCACTTACCTCCTGTGTGACGGTCCTTAGTAGTTAAAGAAAATTTTAGGTAAGCACAATTACATTTTTCTGTTCTTTATGTGCTGAACCTCAAAGATCAATTACAACAGGGCTTTTTCTGTGCAGCCTGAATCCAAGATAGGATGTGAGATCATCCATTAAACATACGTATCCAAGACTAGATGCATTATTAATTCCTTTTTCTCTAAGTAGAATGGTATGGTGAAAAATAGCTACCAGAGAACACACTGACTACTAAAGACTTAAACAGAAATCAGTGGATTTATGTGATGATTGCTATGCAGCAACCTAACAGATCTCATTAAAGGACACATGGATTCTTCTCCCCTGATATTGCCACTGCTCCTACAGGATGCTCAAGACAAGAAAGAGTATTGATTGCAAAAAATCCCCAAAATAGTTCTGAGACAAGCTGAGAGAATGATCTATCTGAATTAACATTGCCCAGGTCTGACTACAGACAGGACTAAAATTTCACACACTTTTCTGATTGGTAACAGTGTTTAGAATTTTTTTTTTTTAAATAAGCTGACTATGAAACACATCCTGCCTGAGAGTTTCAATCAGGCAGGTGCTGTGAACACCAAATGAGCTTTTTTCTTTGACTTCATGGAGCTGTAATCAAAGAGGATGCCCTAAGGAATTGCTTACTATCAGCATCATCTTGAACCTAACTAACATATTGCTTCAATACAGTCCACAGAGTAAATTCTATTTACTGACCTATTTCAAGATCCACAAAAATAAACAAACACTTCACTCAACTGCCTGCCTCAGACCTGTTTATGCTACAAGCAGCTCCTCACTGAAGGCCTCAGAAGTTCTATTGCTACATTCATCAACCTCAAGGACTGTGTTTTTCCTCTGCAAAACAATTATAATCTGGCCCTTCCTACCTTTTGTATTTTACTCAAGTGTTATGAAAAGCAGACAGGCTGATGAAATTCTGCCTAGCTTTGTGCAAGATAACCTTACATGCACGTATCTATGTCCCAGGCAGCTACAAGAGCAACAGGACACAGCAAAGTTCACATTTCCCTATGGTCAAATGCCATCCTACTGCACTGTCCTACAACAGACATAGGTCCTGCTTTGTTTAATCCAGGTTTTATTATCTTAAGCACTCAAGTCCTGCTGAAAGCCATTCCCCTATAGATTGGAAGCTGAACTTGGCACAATCAAACATTTCTGATGGCCTCAAATCAACTGTGGTTTTACTCTAATAACAGTGCCTGTTACTGTTTTAAAATCAGAGCACTCAAACTTTAACAACATCATGTTGCAAGTGCTGCTATTCTGTTGTCTCCCTTTTATGCTTTCCACAGACTGAATAAGGAATGCAAATCTTACACAAGGATCCTTCTTAGCTTGACAGGGAGTGAGTGCTTCTGGAGGAGATAGAAAACCACACACAATTCCCTGCGCTGAACCATGGAGGCAGGTGGCAGCCCTTGACTTCTGCTGCAAAAAGCAGAGGAGACAATTCATTTCAAATGTACTTTTTTAAAAACTTGATTTTTGTTTCCATGTGACTGCTTACACTCCTTTATGCTCCCCTTTATCTTCTGCTGAGGTTTTCTTAGGATATTGAATTTGGTAGTTAATATTCAGTGTCATGGTAATCCCACAACTTGACTTTGCTGGCACAACAAATCAGAGTTTCTCAAAAATCCAAAACAACCTCAAAGCTTTTTTTCCCCTCTATGTCAAAGACCTTGATCAACATCAAGTCTCCTCATCTTAAAGCTGGAATCAAACACTGCAATGATCTCAGAATGAAATTTGTTGTACATGTCCAGATCAAAAAGTAAAGAGTGGTGTTGGAGGAAACAAACTACCCACACATGCAGTAGGAAAACTCTATAAATAATGGCAAAAAGAGCATCTGAGCACCACTGTAATTCTGCAAAATGAACATTTTTTTCTATTTCCAGAGCCCTCAGATCAATAATAGGGTGCAAACTACCATTGAGGAGACCATCTGCCATCACTGCATGGTGGACTCACCACAGACAGAGAACAAAAGAGACAGAAGTATGTTTATGGTCCACAGGATGTCTAACAACTTTATTTTGACCAAAGCTACAGATACCCATTTGCTCTCAAGAAAGAAGCTGGCAGCAATCAAGAGTTAACTTTTAGTATAGGGCCAGCTGGAATAACACAGACCACTCAGACAACAAACGTCACCTCACAAGCACCCTGGATTTGTTCCAAAAATCACTTGAAAAGTGGTATTCTTTCTTGACACGCTCAAGGACTAATTCAGCTTGCACCAGAAGCAGTATTTTTTTTTTGTGCTTGTCAGGAACCATAGCTTCTAAATCTACTTTGAGATGCCTTTGAATAGTCTCAAGATACACATTTTCCCACAGTATCACTAAGCAACCTTGTAAATTATTTTCCTTGTATTTAAGTTTAAAAACAAGACTTCATGTAGCTAAATATGTCAGATTATTTCCCCACCTCCTACCTTCTAAAAAGAAGAAACTTTTAGATAGAGAAATATTTTTTTAAGGTGGAAAGGGACAGTATTTGCAAAGCTTTTCGCCCACATTAGTACTACTATGAAATCACAAGATTTCTGCTGACATTCAATAATTTTATTTCTATCTATTTTCCCTGAGCTTTCATGCAATGAGGGAGCAAGCAAACATAACACCTGCTTGGATTTGGCAAGCTGCATAGGGCTCAGAGCAATAAGGCAACTTCTCTAAAATCTCCTAATTTATAGATGCTGATTTGCTGACAATAGGAGTACAGCTTCATCCTCACCTTTTAAAATGAGGGTGAATTTGGATTAGCAAATTGTGAGGATTCATCTCACATTTAAAATGGAGGCTGGTAATTAGAGAGGAGTGAATAATAAATTAAGAGCTATTAGTGATTTACTGCATTTTCATATTAAGTCTTTCCTCTCTTCACTTCACAGCAAATGTAGGGTAAAAAGCACGAGAGGACATAGAAAAACCTCAGCCTGAAGACTAGATTCAACTGGACCATCTGGGCCTGTACTTTTCATAATTTTATTTTTTGTAAGAGTATTTTCCCTGTCCTTCTTGGTTTAGAAGAAATCTACTTTTTCCTTTTGTAATAAATCAGGTAAAATAGCAGAGGATGAAGTTGCCGGTGACAGCTGGAAAGGGAAATCCAACATCCCCCCATCCATCCCACCAGCACCAGCTCCCAGTGCTCTTAAGATTTTGTGCTGAGACACAACCCAAGGAAAAAAGACAAACAGTTGGTTTGCAAGAAAGAGAAGTGACACAAGCCTTGGCAAGAAGTGCAGTCGCAAGCCTTGAGTGAAGCTCATCAGTAACACACAACTTCTACACTTTGTCCTAGATTACAGAAACATCATGGGATCACAGAATGGTTTGGGCTGGAAGAGACCTTAAAGATCATCGAGCTCCAACCCCTCCATGGGCAGGGACACCAGACCAGGTTGCTCCAAGCACCATCCAACCTGGCCTTGAACACAGCTTCACCAAGCAGCATCACCCAATGTCTCACCACCCTTAAAGGGAAGAATTTCTTCCTAATATCTAATCTAAACTTAACATACTTCAGCTTAAAGCCATTCCCCCTTGTCCTGTCACTACATGCCATCAGCAAAGACATCCATCTCCTACACTAATTTACAAATTGTGTTTTCCCATGTAGAAGTATTTCTATGCATCTGAGCTTGCATGTATGCACTGGCATGCACACATGGCCAGTGGAAGCAGAAATGCATCAGCTGACTCTGCCAGACTCTGGAAATAAGTACCAGGATGACCTCTAAGGATGACCACCCATGCTTTAGCACCTGTGCTAACCCCTGAGTGTGGCTGGAAACAGCAATATTTATGTCTCCCTTTTAGACAAGATAATGTGATGCTTTCTGAAAAGGAAGACATTGAAGGTACACCTCAATTTTGTAAGGACAAGAAACAAGCAACCTCAGGTTCCTTGGTTGTATATTGTTATCAAAAAAAACCCCTCAGGCCTCAGGACAGACCTAATGACCATTGTCTGCAGAGCAACCCATTCTCAGAAATTCATCCTAAGTGAATGGACTACAAAGCAAAGCAGCAAGTTCATGATTCCTACCATAAAAATGCACAGAGTACTTTCCCTGAATACTGATTTATAAAAAACATCAAATAAAGTACAATGGAAACACTAATCAATACATTCTCTCTAAGGAATAACAACTATACAGGAGAAAGTGTGGGTGTAATTCCTGTACATCCTAAGTGATGCTACAAACCCAGCTCTGTGTATACCTCAGAAACTGGAACTGTGATCCTAATCTAATTTCTTAATATTATACATTTCATAATATACTACCCAAAAGTACAAATAATTGACTGAGTGGTATTAGGGCACATAAAGGAAGAGTATACAGCTTTCTTCTAAAAATCCCATTCCTAAATGATTTTATTAGAAATTCCTTTGTATGCTCATTTGCATAGTATAACTTCTTAGGGAGTCACACATTTGGATATAATTAGCCACTTGTTTTGTGGCATTCAGTGCTAATGACCTTTCCTTGAAGAAAGATCCATGTTTGATTTTTCTGTTGTTCAAACTGAGAAAAAGCCTTTTTGGGTTGAAAACGCAGGAAAATCCTCTAAACTGACTTTAAACACCTAAGCAATCAATGACTTTTAAATTAATTTTCACTGTGTTTGTTTGGGACAGATTTGTTGTAACAGCATGAAGGCTTTAAATCTGGGTGATTAAAGCCATTTTCTAGGTACATACTTGGCGTCCCTAACAGTAATGCCAACCAAATACAGCTCCTGCTGACATCCAGGACAGGTCTACACTGCATGGATCAAAACCAGGTTTAAGGATGCCAAACCCAGCTTGCCACCCAGGAGACCACACTGCATTTCTCTCTCTACTTTTTTAGTGTCATTTGCTTATAATTTCTATTAGACAACAAAGTTAAAAGAAAAATCTCTGTGTAGGAAATAATAACATTCATTTTTCAAGTGTTACATTCTTAATGTAGGAAATTACATCTAAAATTACAGCAGCAATAATGCCTTCAGGAGGGGTATGCATCTGAGAACTTTTCCCCCTCCTGCAATTACTTAAACTTCCTTCATTCTATCTACATGTTTAGCACTACTTCGGTTTAGTCTAAGCAGCTCAGTACTTAGCTGTTTTTATTGTTCAAAATGATTCCATTATTTGAGTACAAAGAGGGGGAAAACATCTTCATCTAAAGGAATAGTTTGCAACTTTAAACTCATGATTTCCCATTCCACATGTAACCATAAACAACCAGTTCTGCAAAGCCTTAAGATAAAAACAACTTTCTTTACAACTCTAATTACTTCACAACTGCTGAGGGGGAAAAATGCTACGTTTTATATGTAGGTTGCAAAGTCTTTTTTTAAATAAGAGAAAAAGCATTATATTTGCTGGAGACATTGAAGAGAAATTGTGCCTTAGGAGCCTGGATTTCATTTTTTTAAAGAGAGTCTTTCCAGAGCAGACTGGAGTTCTTGCCTTTCCAAATTCACCAGGTTAAATTACATCTCATTCCTGAAATGGGCTATGTCCAGCTTATGAAGAGACATCACTCTTCAGCCTTTCACCTTTGCTAAAATGTTTAATACTGACATATTACACTCCTTCATTCCTTATTGCAAGCCTTCATAATCTCAGCACCCAAGAAGGAATCACACTGCGTAAAGCCCAGACATGGTCCCACACACCCAGCATCCAACCTCTTAAATTATCCTAATTATTATTAACATTTTTACATCAAACATGGTCATAAACTGTGCGAGAGAAAATTCCTCTCTGAGCAGCTCTCACAAGAGAAAACCCAAAATTTTCAGGAAAGGCTCTACTTTGAAGACGTGGTTAAAGAAAGAAATTCTCTTTCTCACCACTCCTCCCATGAAATTACACTTGAATAAGTAAGGCAATGGCAGAATTGAAACTTATTTTCAAGGCATGTTTTGAGCAGTGTGTAACAGCACCACCTGGTGATTGAGACTGTACACGATTTTGAACACATCCACTAAGTTTAGGCACAGATATCAGCACAAAAGATCAGCTTTTAAGTCTGGTGGTGTATAATTTGGCTTTTTTTTCATTAGATATACATGCAATTTTTACCAGCAAATGCTAAAATTTTGTGATTCTGTTATAAAATTATTCAAACTCCTCAGATCTACAACTGACTTCTGATGGTAAGTAAGGAATACTCTTGACACTCAGGAACACTCAGTTTAGTAAAATACAGTAAATATAGTAAAATACAGTAGGTTCATATGTTTTAACATACTAGGTTAACCAAATTATTGTTTAAAGGTTTGCTTTGTAGTTCAGATAGATAGAAAAGCCACCTCAGAACCAGAAACAGTCAAGCCTGGGTTATTAAAATACTTGAGAAATATCAAACTGGATGTCATATATGCTGTATTTTCTAAACTGATTAATATATAAACAGAATTAGAATTTTGGTGCTAAAATGTATTACAAATTTTACTGCTGCTCCATTGAAGCATCGCAGAACATCTAATACACATTGCTGGAAAAAATCCTTAGGGATCCTGAAATGAAAATGTACTCCCCGAAGATGTCATGAGCAACAAGAATTCTGTTAGAGCTAAGCATTTTTTCTTCATCACTCCTTTTTAAGTTGTGACTAAATTAGCACAGCCTGCACACTCCGGGGTGTGTGCTGGGAGGCAGGAGGGGGAGAAAACGGAAGATATCAAGGCCTGAGGCACTTCAAGCAGAGAGCATCCATCTGCCAGCAGCAGTCAATGAACAGAACATTTCTAAAAATCTTCCCACTCATATTAAGTCATGCCAAAAGAACAAAAAACACCTTCCTTCACTCTGACTGTGCAGGACTGAACGTAACATGACAGTGGGTTATAAATAAATGTTTAAAAAACACTAAGAGAAAAAAGAAGGAGAGAAGATCACTACACAGCTCTGCATTCAGCCTCCACTGCTGCAGGATGGGTTTAAGAGGCTGCTCCTGCTCAGCTCTACGTCACCCATTCCCTCTTCCAATCTATGATAAAAATTAAATGATAAAAGGAAAACAAGAAAAGAAAACCAGATGCTTTCACTGTCCCAGTGAAGAAGTGCAAGCTAAGGCCCAGCATATTTGGGTGAAGGGGGTGGGAAGGGGCAGTTGAGGGATGGAAAGGCTGGGATTGAATGGGCTTTGCTGTTACAAGGTGCCTGCTGTGGAACTGGACTCCAGAGCTGCAGGATTCTGATGGCAATACCCCTCAGAGGAGTTCCCAACCCTTTACACAGCAGCTCCTTGCCACCTGCACACTGCACCAAATCAGCCCTCTGGGCTGACACACAACTGCAGGGAGAGCAGCAAACCCCAGGTCCACAATCACCCAGGTCAGATAACTTGCTTGCATGACAGAGTTGTTGCTCTGGGACCAGAGTTTGGTTTTGAGATTTTTGGTGGCTTCTTCTTTCGAGCAGGGGGCTGACATAGGTCAGTCTGCTAATAAATTTGCTGGTGTGGCTGTACTAGATACAGGAAGCTCCCACTGACACACATTTCATACCTGATACAGAACCCTGTCGTTTCTGAATTTTTTCTGTTGTTATTTCTACACAGGTCCAGAAGTTTAATGCTGTGGCCATTATTTCAGAAAAAGAATCTTCCAAAAAAATGCAGTAGCTCCAGAAGCAAATCACACTTGCAGACCCTCGGGCTTAGGGAATGCTTTCCTGTACTGTCACATCACCAGCACTCCAATTTATTCCACAGTGCAAAACAAAAAGCACTTTCAACACATGACAAGAACTCAGCACTATCAGAGAACACAGCATTAAAAAGCAACAACAATCTTCCTCCTCTTAAGTTTTGAGCCACAGTGCCTACAAAATGACATAAACACTTCAAAACTCATGTTTCAATGTTTAAGACAGTCCTATGCCACAAAAGTGACACATATATTCTTTCATTATCAAAAAATAAAGCAGCAGTTACATGGAACTTAAAGCAAAGCTATATTACCTGGAGTATATTTTAAGCTTGTCTAACAACATTGCAAAGCCAAAAAGGTTTAATTCAGATGCTTGTTAGAAGAGGCACATTATTAGAGCTGAAATTCATAGGTATTACTAGAGGGGGAGGAAGGAAAGAGGCAGTTGCCTACTTTCTGCCACACTGTACAAGAAGGAAGATAAACCTATTAATACCCAAGTTAATTTCCTCATGAAAGTACTATAAAAAGCAAATGTTTTAAAAAACATTACCCTACTAGGTAAACCATCTTTAAGTACAGGCTTGCTCTCAAGAGAAATGACAGGTTTCAATTACCTACACAAAGCTGCAGGGAGATAAATCTCCATCAGTGAATTCCACAAATGGGACCAGTATCATACTACTTTGTGAGAAACTGTCACATTTACAGAGAGAAATTTGGAGATACAGAAGGCCAAAACTTTAATATCCAAGCAAGAAATTTCATAAGTGTGTGTAACTTTAGAGGGCATTTCTTCTTTTGTTTGATAAAATGAAGGAGAGATTTGTGGTTTCCTGCCATAAGAGTTCTCTTGCCCACAGCCAGCTAATAAACCAAGAGATGGAGCAGAGACCAGAGAGGAGACAGAGCAAAGGAATCATAAAAGATGCTTTTAACTCCAGAGCCACAAACAGGCCAGTTCAAAGCAGCTGAACATGCAAATATTTCTAGTTATTAGTTAAAACAACACAAGTCATGTTAACTCATTTGATTAAGACTAGTTTTTTTTTTTTTTCAACTTCAAAGACAACCTTCAAAATTAAAAGAAAGAGTAACAGAGACTGTCCTCAGTCACAGGACAATGTCTCCGTTTACTCAGTCACATACAGACTGAACTAACACCTCTGAGGAATTTTAGAAATGCCTTTTCTAATTTTTCCCTTTTCTGGCTAAGCAAACACAGGAAAAGAGTTAGTAAGGCCAGCAAAGCTTGACTCACATATTTCAACCCAGTAGAATGCTGTGCTCAAAGTTTTAAGTTGTCAGTCAGCCTCTGGGCAAAATCTGGGCATTATATCCAGCAGATCGTCTATTCTTAAAGGATCCCAGATCTTCTTAGAAATGTAATAGATCTCATTAAAGGACATATGGACTGTTCTACATTAAACTGTCCCTATAAGGATAAAGAGCACATCAACAGCATCTCCAAGACAGGTACTTTATTCATCATTCCCCAGCAAAACACAAAAATGGTCAGCATTTAAGGCAATAAAAATTTTCAAATTTCAACTCAAGTTGAAACTAATTAATCAATGTATAACCAAAAGATCATACCAGATCAGCTGATTAACTCAACTGGTCTTTTAACAAAGGTAACTGGAGATGATGAAGTACAGGGTCTCATTAGCAAAACGAGATTGAAGAGATTCTCCGTGTGCTTAAAGAGAAGCAAGAGTACCAGAAGGACCCCAGCTTCCTCAGAGGCCCCTGAATCAAACTCTAGAGTAATAGGGAAACACAATTTTCTGCTTTTACCCAAATTCTTGGAGTAACTCATGCTAGCTAAAGAGTAGGTTTTCTGCCCCTGAGGTTTTTTTTTTTTTGTTTTCTATAATTAAGTTTTTTTCCCATCTCTTCAAGTCTTTGCTGATTAGTGCAGTTGCCTGCAAACCCTGGAAGATGAAGCTCTAAGAAAAGTGTGCAAGGTACTGAGATACCCTGAACACTCAGCCACCAGGGAGTCCAGCATCGAGCTGTGGCTTGTGCTGCTGGAACTTACCAGAGCCTGCATCAAAGCAGAGATCAGGAAAGCCCACACTTACTGACTTCCAAGTAATCCACAGAAGCACAGAGGTCCAGTGAGCTGAAGTCAAACACAACAGCCCAGTAACAGCAGGAAAGTTCTCTGTTGAATTGCTATGATCAGTAATAGCAATCACAAATGTGAAAGGGCAAACAAGCAGGGAAAACAACATTCCTTTAAAAATTGTTTGATGAAGTTAAGGACCAAAGAACTAGCATTCCAGGCCACAACTTTTCTGCATTCCTGGCTCTGGAGCATATTCTGAAGAGAGAGAAAGAGTAATAAAAGTCAAGAAACACTTATTCAAGAAACAAACATGTAAGTGTTATGGCTAGGACACATCCATGGTTTAGCAGATGCTGGTGAGGATGGATCTACAAGACAGGAGGAAAGCAAGCTGTGAGTGGCCTCTGTGGGAGGAAGTTCGAACTTGTTAACATGCAGAAGGGCAGAACAGTTGGATGCAATTCGTAGTTCAGTTTTGGCCATGTTAACTCTATGTCAACAAGGAGATACACAAATATAGACAGATTCAGCAGACACCAAAACCTACGATTCATCACCCTTATCTTTAGAGATGAGTGACTGGGCTTAGTCAATATAGACTTTCTTTCAGTGAGTGAAGAGAAACAGACGCTTCAGAGAATGAGTCATTGACTTCCTTTCAGATTTAATTAATCACACCCTAAATCTGCCTGACTCTATGCAGAGCCTCTGAAAGGAGACGAGAAACAGGAGCTCACACAGACATCTAAATTTTGACACCTGTGTCCAGCCATGACATAGGACTAGATGGAAGGGGTATGTTGAGGTTAAAGAAGATTACCAAGGGAAAAGGTCGTACTTGAAACATCAACCACCAAACAAAACAAACAACAAAAAATCCAACACCCAACAAACCAAATCCACACATCAAAAACATGTAATATCATCCCAAATGAAAAGGAGATGCCCCCTTATCCTCCTTCAAAGAGAGATAGGGGAAGTTAACACATGTAATGTGAAGATGAAGGAAATGGATGAGAGAGAAATTGCTAATGTAACAGAGGACTCATAAGGGACAAGGCAGTAGACAGATCAAAGGATAAAACTAGAGCAATGGTCTGGCTAGGAGACAAAGTCTTTCAAAGCTTTAGTGAGTAAAAAAATTTAGGAAGATATGAGGCAAAACCAGAAAAGGAGAACTTTAAGCAATGATTAGCTTAAAAGACAAGACAAAACTCGATGTGGTGCTAATAAACACAGAGATGAGAGTATTAGGATTAGCTTCTATTGCAACAGAAATGAAGGCAAGAAGGACAAGATAATGGCAGAGAGCCTAGACTAGAAGTTTCATTATTGAAATCAAAGCCAGGGACAGGAATTGATACAGGAGGAAGAGTCAAAGAAAAGATTGCATCTAACAAAGGAAACAGTCTGGAAGACTTCAAAGTCTATGCACAACTGCAAAACTACAAATTCAATGGGGAGTTACAGAAACATTGTGGAACAGTTCACGTGCCTGGAGTAATGAGATGGATGGTTACAGGTTCCACAAGGACAGACAGGGAAGGTGACAGTGATTCATTCTATACAAAGGAACAGCCTTAAAGTGCGAGGCTCTGCTGCAAAACAATTGACAGGCCAATAAAGAGTAAAAAGGTCTGGATAAGAAGTGAGGCCAAATGAAACAGTCACAAGCACCTGCCATAAACCATGTGATCCTGATGATGAAGCCCTCTGGGTTCTCATGGTGAACTGCATCCACGCCAGCAGCAGCTGCACAGGGACCACACTGGGTCACAGGCAATCCAGTGGAATTCCAGAGCACATCAGGAACAGGTCAAGTAGAAGCTATGATACACCTACCACTCTTTGGAAAGGAAAAAGTGGTGCAGGACATAAAGTCTGATGGCAGATTTGGTTACAGCAACCCAAGATAAATAAGATGTTAAGGGGTGTGAGGAAGATGGGTAGCATGATTACAACACTGGATTTCAGAAGGCTTCGGTTGGTTCAGAGAAGAGGTAGGCAACTATCCATGGTAAAGAAACACTGAGCAAGGACTCCTTTAAGCACAATCTACATACACAGGTTAATTGGACTTGATGGGATACATCTAAGAATGCAAAGGGAAACGATAAAAAGAGTAATCTCTGCCATCTTTAAAAGGCTGAAGGAGTTTGAAGAGGTTCTCTCTCACTAGAAGGCACTAGAAGTATCAGGCTTCTCTTCCAGAGAAGTAAGACTTCAAAGGTGAGTCAGGCTCTTCTCAGCCTCTTGGAAGGCTGCAAATCTACCTGGAAACCATTTCCAGACACACAAAACCCAAGAAGGTTACCAGGAATTGCCAGGACAGATTCAATGAGAGTAGATCATGCCCAACTGCAACAGCCAGAATGCAGTCAAGATAAATTCTAACTACAGAATCTCCCCTCATCCCACTTCATCAGTCTCCCTGGTAGCCAAATTACAGAGATCTGGACTAGGCCAGTGAACAGCAACTTGGATGAAAGGCTGGCCTGGTTCAAAGTGTAGTGCTCACCACTTTTACCATCAGACTTACAACTGGGATTGCTACTGGGGTCCATACTGTTTAATGCCTTCATTAACAACACGAACAACAGGCCAGGAGGTTTCCTTTGCCAGCCTGCAGATGACACCCCATTGGAACAGTGGCCAATATGCTGATGGGCAGAGGTACTACTCCGAGGAACCTTAAGATGCTGCAGAAATGAGCTGACAGAAGCCTGATGAGCCAAATGCAATGTTTCTGCACCTCGGACAGAAGAACTGAAGGGCAAAAACACAGGCTGGGGACTGTTTGACTTTTTTGCAGAAAAGGGTTTAGGTTCCTCATGGACAAAAAGCTGAACATTGCTCAGCAGCACCCAATCACAGTGGAGAAGATTAACTTCATCCCAGAGCCACCTTATTAAGACTGCAGCCAGCAGGTCCAGAGAAGTGATTATCATCCCCTGTTGAGTAGTTGTGAAACTATATTTAGAGTACTTTGTCCAGTTCAGGACTCCTCTGCAGAAGAGACATTGGCATATTGGAGCAAGTCCAGCAGAGAGTCCCAATGGTGATTTGGAGACTGCAGCACATGGATGAGGCTGACAGATGAATTTGCTGAGTCTCAAAAAAGCTGAGGGAGAATTCTCTTTGGTGCCTTCAGCTTTGCAGTAGGAGGTTATAAAGATGGAGCCATAGGTGCATCACCAGAAATGCACAGCAAAAGGGCAGCAGGCAAGGGTTACATTTCATCAGAATAAGCTCTGACTCAACACAAGTTAAAAATTCCTCACAGTGAGGGTACCCAACCATTGGAGAACAGGTCGTCCAAGGAAACTCCATCATATCCTTCCCTGGTAGTAACTGGAGCTCAGCTGCCCTAGGCCCTCAGCAGCTTAATGCAACTTCAAAGCCACCCTTTTGTCAGCCTCCAAAGGTCTCTTCCAATCTCAGTTATTCTCGGATTCCACTGTTCTCCCTTCCCTTGCTTCTTCAGTTTTGTTGAACAGTGTTCTCTGTTCCTCCCCTTTGGATACTTCTGTTCTTCACATGTGTAATATATTGTCCTGGTCTGATTCACAGTGTATGGTTCTGGGAGGAAGCAGAACTCTCCATAATCACTTGTAACAAACCAGCTATGAAATGAGTGAGGACAACAAACATTAAAAAAATTAAGCAAATAGTGTAAATGTAAACAGTAAAAAATGCATTACAGAACATCTTCAGAAACACTTTCCCATTTAACATTAAAATACTGTTAGCTATGTTTTGGTATTTAAGAGGACTGAGGGGAAAACACATATTCATTTAAAGAAATAATTAAAAACACAGCACAACAGTTCAGAAATTGGATTAAGCTAGATGCAGCTGCAACCTTCAAACTTAGTTTAAACCAGATTTTGATACCTGCAACTGAAGCTTTCAAGTTATAATCATGCCACTGACCCTCCTTTCACTCTCCCTTTTCTTTCTGGACACTGAAGACTACTGAAAGTATCAGAGCTCCAAGTCAAGAACAACTCCCTTGTAACAACGACTCTGACACGGATATAGTGAGAGCAGATTGCCTGCAAGGAAACAAGAATAAACTGGCTATTTAGAGAGATTATGTAATGCAGCACGGAACTGTAAAATGGGATTTAAAGAGACATCACTCTGCATTTCAGTCCTGGAATTAACTGCAAGTGTTGACCAGTACTGTAGAAATTTGAAGAGGCTCACGAACAGAGGAAGATGTCTTGCCAAAGAGTTCCCCCTCTGAGCTGGTATTTTATTCACAGTTCTTCCTTTTCATAAAATCAGTAGTTTTTAGCTATTTTGCCATATGCCTTAAACAAAGCTGAAGCTGAAACACCACATTATCTCACACGTGTTAAAGTTTTCACTAAAATATGAGGTCTATATGTACAGATACAAGGCATTTTGTGGGCCTGAGCTGGTTGAACTTGTGGAGCTTCATACACTCAATTAGCACAGTACTCCACTCTGAAAATCAAAGTGATTATGAACAAATACAACAGTATTAAATCTTCTCTGCATAAATATTTTAGCAAGTGTAAACAAGACTCCAGTTTCTGTAAGCAGCCAATTCCCAAACAAACACACACAAACATCAGCTGGTTCAGCAAAGAAAGGGAGAAATCAAATGTCTGTGCCCTGCTGCATTATAAATAGTGAGAAAAGGTACAGCAAAGGGATGTGTGGTAAGGGAGACTAGGTCTGTGTAGTGGACATTCTTACACAAACCTGAAAACCACAAAATCGTCAGGGTTTGCCCATCGCTTTGTTTAGATCATAAATATACATATTTATAAAAACACCAATGCACACCAGGATTTTGTAGAAGAGTCCAGAACTGATGAGCAGCTGCTGGGAGATTTTACTTCTGCATTTCTTCACTTTAGAATGCATGAAAAAATAAAGTTATTACCTTAAGCATTCTAATGCAAAGCTGTTCTTCATCTAATTCTAAGCATCCTTTCATTAAAAGCTTCAAAAAACAGCAGCATCATACATTCAGCCAAGCCCAGCTGCTTTGCTGGTAATTAGGTAAGAGACAGTGAGTCCAGATCACCTCCATTCCCACCTCCCCTGGAAAGACAGATTTTACAGTAAGGAAGAATTTGGCCCAAACTGCATGGGGAAGGAGTGAGGGGATGGAGGAATAGCAGGGGGAGGTGGTTGTTTTTCAAAAGCCAGCAAGTCCCTGCTCCAGGACTGGACTTTTCCCCACACCACATCAGGCCAGCAGGTTGCTGGCAAGCAGAGCAGGCACAGAGCGAGACCACACACAGCTCTCAGCTGCTCCCCGGCACTCTGGGACTCCACCCCGGCTTCCCACAGCCCGGCTCTTCCTTCCCTCTGGCAAGAGACGGACAGCACAGGAGAGAACAGGAGAGAACCGTGTGCTCACAGCAGCCCTGCCTCGCAGGCTGTCCTGCGCCAGCATCCCCACGGGAGTGACTTTCAGAACTTCATCTGCAGCACAGTTAACTCTGGAAATGCCAACATAGTGGCACCAGCAAATAAATAATTAAGTAGCTCAGCATTTTTTAAAACTGTTCGTTTTTCATACAGCCAACTACCAGAGCACTTCAGTTGCACCCAATAAACAACTCCATAACTCTCCTTTAAAATATGTACAGTAAGTTCATTTACATTGCTATACTTTCAAGTCTAACCATGATGGATGTTTAACATAATTTCACCCCCAAAAAAAGCCATGATCATGGGCCCAACAGTGACAGGGTGAGATTTTGTAAGCTCATTGCCACTGCTCAATTTGCAATTAAAAACTATGTAAAGCCAGAAGTGTGATTAAAAGCAGCAGACAACCGGCTCATTATACAGCAGCAGAAAAGAAAAGCCTTTCAAACACCAATTGCTCTACCTGAAATATCAGCTGCTGTTGTCATGCCTGGGACTGAGCAAGAACATCACTTAGCTCACTGAAAAGAACTTTCCCAGAGACATACTGGCAGCATGACAAATGTAGGCTGGCTACAGAAATCAAAGACCAAACACTTGCTCCTTATATAAAGGACAGACACGGGAAAAAAAATAGAAGAAAACCTGCAAAGCGCTTCAGAGAGGTGCAACTAACAAAGACAAATTATTTTCCTGTTTCAAGACTGTTTAGGAGATAAGTTCATTTAAAGGAACTAAAATTTCTTGTATACAATGTTGATATACTTTAGCCAAGTCACAATTGCTGGTTTTGATGAGGGAGGCCCCCCACACAAAAGCTGTGGGGAAGGAAGATGCTCAGACATATTCCCCAGCAAACACTCATCCAAGAAAAAAGCTGTGTTTAGATTCTAGAAAAACGCCTACACTGTCTTTACTTGTGATTACCTTTTGGCATAACCAAAAGGGCTTTTGAAGGATTCAAACACTTCACGAAGCAACAAGACAGATTTCCTTCCATCAGCATTTTACTTTTCTACAATTACAGACAACTGTGAAGTTCTTATGCACAAAAAAGCCAATTTATTTTTAAAATGCCTGTTCGAAATTATGGTTTTGATCAAAGTGCCTTAATCCAAAACCAGACTTCATTAAGTTTAGTGGCTTTATCTCATTGCTTATATAGGTTACATGTTAGACAGGAAATTTAAACTTCCTAAGATAGTAACTTCAGGCCTGACACTGACACTAGCTCACCTAAAGTGCAAGCTTTACTTTGCCAAACAAACAGGGCCCAATATTCTTAAGTAAAAACAGCTGAATAAAAGATTCTGTATATAAAACAATCTGTATATACTTTAGCTGAATAATGCTGAATAGAGAAATCTGACTGTATTTCAAAGGCACAGATCAATCTTAACCTGTCTATACCTATGAAGATATCAGATCAATCTTCATATACCTATGGAGGCATAACATAGGCAAGATCTTTCTGTATTGAGTTGCAAATGTAAGATTAATTTAGGAAAATACCTTTCTCTAAAATATGTGCCCCAAATGAGTAACCTATCAGCAAAACCCATTTACATCTCTGGTTAATTGCATGTCAGCTTCTGAGACTTTGCTATGACAGTCCATCAGCTGTCATCTCCCAGAGTCATGAGACAGGAGTATTAATTAGCCAAAAAATGACAACTCCTGTCCCTTGATATGAGCAACAGCAAACTGGAAGACCATTCTGCTCCTGGAATAAAAGCTGGTATTATTCACCCTCTTTAAAGAGTGCAGAATATGGAGATCTCAATTAAAATGTAAAGCACGTAATGAGAATATTTATTTTAATGTCATCTGTATGCTAAAATCTTTTTTCCATTTTTCCTCTCTCTATTCAATGATCCCATATTAAGCATGTGATTACATATATGCATTATCTCACACTTGTATTGCTTAAGACCAAAAATATTTGAAGAATTAGACTTAAACATGAATAAAGCACTTCAAGAACCCTGAAAATGGACTAAATAAAAAGCCACAACAGGTTTAACAGATAATAAAAAGGTGCAATGGGCATGTCAACCTTGAAAAAGCCCTTTTACACCACAGTAATATTGTCAGGTGCCATTACCCTTTGTCAGTCAGCTGCATGAACTCATAAATCAGGTGTAGCAGCCAAATGAGAGCACAATGAAAAATCAGCACTCGGCAGACTTGTCCACTGAATAATGAGAGGCCTGCCAAGGTTTTGAGGTCACATTCAAAAGTAAAAATTAATCGTATCAACCATATTATAAAAAGAACTCATATCAGCAAGACTAAAATTTGCTAGTACCATTCTGTAGAGTTTGTGCTCGTGACTCCTTTCCCAGATTGGCATGGAATCCTCCTCCTAAAGTCGGTGTTTTCCCTGCACCTATTAGGGGAGAAAAAACAAACACCAGACACGTCAAAGAGAATAAATTAAATAAAATATTAAAATAAAACTTATTGTGCCAATATATTTAGTATCTGTATAATCTATTACATGCCAAACTACATTAAGAAGGTCTTAAAGTACTTAAGACATCAAGTACCAATACTGCAAATTATTTCTTTCTTGGGATACCATAAGAATTACATGGCTCCATAAGCCCTCCCAATCTCACTTCCAAAGAAACTACAAAAATCTCTCAATGCTTACTTCAAGCAGAACATGAAAATCAGAACTGTAAAATATTTCTCAAAATAAAGGAGGAAAAAATGGCTTAGTATTTTTTGTCTAAAAAATATTCAGTGAAGAATTTGCAGAATTTTAATAGGTAATTATTGGCATTACAGAACATAAAACATGTTCAGAACTCAATAATTACTATGTTGGCTACTACAGACATAACACTTATTTTAAAGTAACTTCACTTTGTCATTAGGTAAACATAGCAACACTTAGGCTACAAAAACTGCAAGTCTGGATCTGCTACTTTTACACCCTGAAATGCTGGAGACTTAAAAGAAGTCTGAGTTGTAAATCAGCATAAACTAGAGACTGGTTTGAGCATCCATGCCAACGCTGAGCAGCCTGAATGCAGAGATTGCTTGGAGTCAGTGGAACTACTTATGCAAACCAATCTTGCAGAACAGGGAATTAAACTACCAAGGACAAAAATAGTCTCCCATTAAAGCAGGAAGGTTTTTTTAAAAACCATCAGGGGTACCTCAAGCAGGGTATCTGAATCTATCAGTTTAACAGCAAGTGAGACCAAAAAGCTAAATTGCACAGGACTGAAAACAAGCAATTTGTTAGTAATTTGACTTCTACTTAATTCAAGTAGTCTGGTCTTAAGGATGAGGAAAAAAGCCATCAGCTTTTCCTCAAGTTCTTGCGGCTGTTTTCTCCGTTTAGACTAGCTCTTCAGAACAAACTAGAAAGGCTTTGGGATAGACACAGAGAGGGGAATGAAGTAGCTCTTTAAAGCAGTTCAGGGCATTTCTTGTACACACCTGAATAAGAGACTTCCATGGCAGGTACAACTGATGAGAAGCTGTGACCTAAACTGTTCACTCTTACCAGACTTTTTAGCTCAAGTCTCCTCTCAGTTGCATTTAATGTACATCTATACTGAGGGGAAAAAAAGCAAAACCAAACAAAACCAAAGCCCAGAAAAGTTAATAAGCTAATATTCCTGCAGAATTACTATCAGCCTTCAAAGGTTATTTTTTCATATAAACTTTAAATTAGTTTTCCAGTGCTATCCGCAACAGAAACCAACTTCACTTCATTAACAGATCCTTTAACAAACAATAACCAGCTCTCCCATAAATTCTCATATAAAATCTCGCCCACAGATTAAGTACTTCATCCTAATAAGTAGTGAAAAACATTCAATAGTGATCTCCTCACTGGGTACAGAGGTAACTCTCGCAGCTCTGTGTTTGACTATTAGAGACCAATGTCTCCTTGCCATTCTTACAGGTACAGTCTTGTATTTCCACTTGAAAACAAACCAGTGCAGCAAACCAGAGAGAGGCTACCCAGCTACAAAAGAAGGCAAAACATTTTTGGCGTACATTTAGTGAGAATGGTTTACCTGGCAAAAACCATATCAACAATGGCAATAGTTTCACATTCCTCTTCTTCAGTAGCAAATCTAAACAGAAATTCTGCCTCCCGTTTTCCTTTTTTTGTTGTTGTTGTTTTAAGGTTTGCCTTACTACAGGGTTCCTCACTAGTCTGATTTGCAGCAGGAGAACCCACACTCAAGCATCACTAGGTGGGAGGAGAACAACCACAAGGCAGGAGCAAGCAGGCTGGAGGCAGGGGGCTCATCCAGCACTTGTGTCAAAGGCACCGTTTGCCCCCTCCTGAGCACAAAAAGCTCCACTTCCCAGTCTTCTCTATCCTCGAATATACCAAAATACTGAACTGCTTTGGACTGTCATTAGCAAAACTGTACTTTTAAATGTTTCCCTGTTACTACTAAAAAGCTCACACAAAACAATCTCACAGTGGTGATAAACAATACTAATAACTAAAGAATTTAACTTACTCAGGAGTTAAAATCCAGAATAATATAAACAAAATGAAATTGAGATTTTAGTAATTTTGTTCTTTAAGACTCTTTTTCATTAGACATCAAGCTATAAAATGGTACATAAAAGTAATTTCTTTCCAAGCTATAGAGACTGCAGCAGATACCAGCAGAGCTATCTGGAAGACAGATTCTGCTATCAGAATTGATGTACCCATTTTTCAGCAAGTTAACTGGAAAGGCTGAATATCTCTACTTAGTATTTGTCCTTGAAAACTGACAGAAGACTCGTCTGTTGAGCACTTACACTCTCAGAACTGCAAACTAATGTTGCCATTGACTATGTAGTCTCACCCTCAGCTTTAATCTTACAAGCAAAATGCAAACCAAACTCATTAACATAACTGTTCAGCTGGGCAATAAAAAGATAAACTCTCAAAAAAAAGAAAACAGAAATCATCAAATTCATTTAAAGACAAAAATCCCTACAAAGCTAGCAATTTAAAAAGTACAAAGGAAAGTAACAGCAATTGCTAGGCACAACCAAATTAACATCCCAGCTTAGCTGAAATTTTTACATTTCTTGACCTTTTCCATTCTTCCTCCACAACTTCAAAAGTGAATTAAGCAGGCTTTTAGTTTTTCACATTCAGCTTTCAAGACATACAAAAATATATCCGAGAAGTATTTGGCGTCTTCAAGTACTGCCTGCCAAATCTTCAGCATTAACACTCCCATTTCCCTAAGGCAACTCAAATGCACTCCTTCATGAGCTGGTGAAGGTACATTGCCATCTACTCATGCCATGTGCTGAGCAGGGCCAGCCGTGCCCTGAGGGGGCATCAGGCACAGCATCACCAACCAGCTGAGGGGGGTCTGTCCCACTCTGCCTGCACTGGGGCAGCCTCACCTCCACTCCTGGGGACAATTTTGGGCACCACAATATTAAAAAGACATAAAGCCACTAGAGTGCCCAAAGGAGGGCCATGAAGACAGTGAAGGTGATGCCGTATGAGCAGCAGCTGAGGGCACTTGGTCTGTTCAGCCTGCAGGAGACCGAGGCGAGACCTCACTGCAGTTTCAGCTTCCTCCTGGGGGGAAGAGGAAGGGCACACAGCCAGCTGCTCTCCTGGTGACCCATCTAAAGGAGTGGAGAGAACGCCATGAAGGCGTGTCAGGGGAGGTTTAGCTTGGCTTCTAGGAAAAACCTTTCCATCCAGAGGATGGTTGCAAACTGGAACAGGCTCCCTAGGGAAGTGGTCACAGCAGCAAGACTGGCAGAATTCAAGAGGACAATGCACTCAGACATTTGCTGTGATTCTTAGGGTGTCCTGAGCAGGGTTAGGAGTGGGACTTACATGATCCTTGGTCACCTTGAAGGGGTCCCCTTCCAACACAGCATATTCTATGATTACTTCTAGAAACTCAGATTTGCAACTTTGCGTAACTGAAGCTTCCTTTTCTCTTCAAGTTTGCTTTGGACATTCCAATGAAATTTTGGACAACAGAAGGTGTGGAGAGATGTGTTAGCTCAGAAATACAGCTACTCCAGTTTCTGTGTGATCCTCTCAGTGGGCTACACTGCCTTAACACAACAGAACAGAAGATGCAGGAGATCCTGTCTGGAAACTTGGTGATACTCAGTCAAAGCTCATACAGGCCCAGACCCAGACCATAACCCTGCATCATTCAAGTGCTAAACTACTTGTGAGAGATGGGTTAACATCTGGACTCTACAATCTCCAAGGTCTTTTCCAACTAAACAATTATATGGTTCCACAGTGACTATCCCTCCATCAGACAATAGCAGCCCTCCCCACTCTGCTGTTCACAGCACAAGCACCTCAGCACTTTCTGTTTTGCTCCACCAACTCCCCAACAGTCACATCACTCTGCTTCTCTATAAAAATGCTCCTCAAGCTGTAAAAGGTGCAAGCAAAGCTCAAAGTCTGTGGTAATCTTGAACAGCAACAAAAAATGTCAGGCAACAGTAATAGCATTTATCAAATCACTCCACACAGTGGAAGCAAAGAGAAACTACTTGGGCATTTGCAGCTTAAAGGGCACTTTTCTGTCAGGTAATGACATGATGAGTTTCAGATTCAACACCTGGAAGACAAACAGATTCAGTCCCAGCATGACAGATTTTGATTCCTCTACATAAATGAGCATGGGAAGACAGGGAATGAAGCAGCTTGTAGGCTGAACTGAAGTGTGCCTGCCATCTGATAGGACCAATCCTACCAAAATCCTGCCCCATAAAATTAAACCCAAAAGCCACAAGTCCTTTCTTTAGGACAAGTTGGGGGCAAACTTTCTATTTCAAATACATGTATTTACAGAGCCAGCACAAAATCTGGTAAAGTCTGGTAAAGAATGCAGCATGACTGGAACCAATGGCTTCATAATCAGGGAAGACAAGATAATCTAACATAAAAAAATTAATGAGCTTCCAACTCAAGTTAGACCATAAAAGTAAAAAAGAGGGTAAGTAAATCTCCCACTACAATTCACACCTAGAGAATATAGGTATGAATTGTATACATACCCATAGAATTCATACCATAGCAAAATTAAGTGATTCAAGTTCTGAAGTTTGCAACTGAAACAGTTATTTTCTCACTCATTTTTCCAGGGAAATGAACAGGTCTGCAGGCACCAGTCTCCTGAAACAGTACTGCCACATGAACTTACATAGACAAACTTTAAATCTATTCCATCACAGCTTATTTTCATAACCACCAGCTGCAGAGGTAAATATAGTTGCATCCACCACAACCCAACTTAGGCCTGCCCAAGTCTGTGAAATCAGTCTGCACCCAAATTATGTGCACTATTCTGCCCTGCCACAGCTGACAGCAGCACCCTCTGTTGTTGCCATCCCAAGGACAGTATGGAAAAGCTTCAGTGCCAGAAAAAGCTTCATATTATCTCTGGTGCACGATTGCCACCTGGAGGATTTGGGGAGAGAAGCAAAATTTATTTGATTCATCTCACTAAAACATATAGCAGATGATTATTTTAGATGGAAGTTCCCCCCCTTCCTTCCCAACACAGCATGGTTATGAACTAGTTTTGTAAAGAGAAAATCTGGCACAGAGTAAAACAGGTAAATACTCTTCAGGATTTCCATCAAAGGGTCTGCAAACCCAGCATACTTAAACTTCCTTTCTCTGTAATGCAATTAACATCACGACCACTCTGCGTAATTTAATATTAACAATGAATCGGTGTCATCTCTAAAAAGCTGGGCCACAAATATGAGGAAGCTTGCTGGTATTACTATAATTTTAACTCTTCAGTACCCTGTGTTTTCATTTCAAGGTTAGTATGTGTATTATTGGAAGAGCCCACTTCAGGACTATTTGGGGCTGCACTGTAAGAAACATTTAATGACAGGACTTGGTCTTTCAATATCTTACAGGGAAACCTATTAACAACTACCAATTAAAAATAAAACCCTTACTCCTTTCACTTATTTAATATTCAGAAATATACAAGTATCCTTTACTGTACATAGCAACCAATAGGAAAAAAGCATAGAATCTGATACAAGGACAGAGCTCATCCCCCTTTGCAACTGTCTCACTACCAATCACTGTGACAGTAATTGTCCATCTGAGAAAGTTCTACAGGACAAAAAGATACAGAAGATAAATTACTAGTAAGCTCAGCTTAAATTTTATGTAAGCTTTTTCCTCCCCCTCTCTTCTTTTCAGTTTGCTGACCATAACTTTTCATTTCCACAATCCTCAAAAGACAAATATTCAGATCAAGGCAAACTCTTGTCAAATTCTGCATGCGAGGTCCATGTAACTCGGATGCCTCGATGTAAAAACATAAAGACTGTAAGGACAAAACAGTATAGAAAATACTTCAAGAATACTTCCATAAGTATATCTAAAACACTGAGCATACCACAGCTTTACTAAAGTGCTAAAGATACATTAGATCTGTCACAGGACACTGAAGAGTGAGAGTACACATCCAGCATTTGTGGCAGTGCTAATGGGTCTCTATAGTAACTTCATTACAATTCACTTGCAAAAAAACCCCCTGTAACAGTAGAAATAAACTCTTCCTTGATGTTCTAAAATTTGAAGCAGTCTACTTACAATTGCTGTGGAACCTCCTCCACCAAAAACTTTAACAAACACTTGTTGGTGTGATAAGGATTTCTAGTTCACAACTTCACTTTCCCCTTATGAGCAAAAGCAAGAAGATAACCTCCCACCAGCCTCAAATTAGTGCACTGCAAACTCATGTACATTTGCAGATGCAAAGTCTTAATGCATGTTTGCTGTACCAGAGCCAGAGATCCTGACTCAGTGCTGAAGCTGAACTGATGCTGCCAGTGCCCACTGCTGAATCCTATTTCTGAGACTGTGTCTGTGTATTTGTCACTGTCCTTAAACCTCCAGGTTTAGTCACTAAGTAAAAGTAAGTTAAAAGACTTACTAATAATTCTCATTTAAATTTGTACTAGAGATGTGACCCTGAATTCTACAGCAAGGCAGAGACAGGCAGAGCTGAGGGCATCAGCTCCTCCATGGGTCCAGGGATGGGCAGAGGCCAGGCAGGACGTCAGACTGCACATGGGGATCAGGGAGAGGCCCAGCAAGGGGAACAAGGTCAGCCACAGCTCCAGAATGTCCAAACAGGGCCACAGGGATGGGCTAACGCCAGACAGGACATGAGCCTGGCTCTATAGGGTCTATGGTGGGCAGAGCAAGGCAGTGGGGAGCTGGAGAGCAGCCCTGCAGTCCCTGGGGCAGGGGCTGATGTCCCTGAGGACTGGGATGGGGTCCTGGGCCATGGGCAGCCTTGTGGGAACCCCAGAGAGAAGCTGGTCAGGGACAGGAAGAATCAGCAGCACCTGGATTGTGACCAAGGAGCTTATCAGATCTGTTTTTCTCAACTTACTACTAAGCATTTAAAGCAAATTTCTGGAAAAGAAGAAGCTGAGCTTCCCCAGACAACATGCTCGGGGATCACAAGCTCAGTACACCTTGCAGTATCACTTCTTTGTGCTGTATTTCTCAGTTACATCTTCCAGCTTGCTGCACATCAACCTTCCTATGTGGCACTTTTCTTCCCTTTTGATTAGTATCAGAAGTCTCAGACTTCACCCTTCTCAGCTTCTTTAAACATAAACCTGAAGAGGGATCTAGGCTGTCAGGTTTGCTCCATGCTCAGCTTTCTCTCACTCTTCAGCTTCAATTTTTCTCCTGTCACCTTCAAAGAAAATATTTATGAAAACAGTTCCTCCAAACAACTCCCACAAGACAGGGTACTCCCACCCAGACACAGTGGAAGAGAAATCAGAGAACTCTAAACTGTCAGACATGGCACACAACTCTTAACTTGCCTTTCTACAAAAGCAGCAGCCATCAAACCAGTGCAAACTGGCAAAGGGCTCAGTGTAACTCCATCTTCGAGGATGCAATTATAGCATAATGGAAAGGAAGAAATGTAGCTCACTCTTAGACCCTGTACTGCTGTATTTCCTGCTGGGATGTGTTCAAATGTAGTGACTGATAGGCAGAACTGTTAAGAACTTGGGTATGAAGAAGAATAAAAAGCAAGACACATTCATTCCAATTAGCAAGATTCAAAAGTTCTCCAAATTTGTTAAGAAGGCAGAGCGAAAACAATCTCTGACTAGTCTGAACTGGCTATCAATTACAAACTAAATAGTTATTGTTCAGAACTAGACTCAGCTAGGGAAAGTACATGCCTCAAACACTTTCTGTGCAATCAACAGTTCCTTGGAGCTAAAACAGGCATGATAACCTTTCTCCACTAATACCTGACTTATCCAGGGTGAAATCAGCCAAGTTCAGAAACCCAGTTTCAAGGTAGGGCCTTCACAAGCTTCAAGACAGTAACGTAGATAGGGTGAAGTGGTGAGGCTGGATTCTTTCCTACTGTGACCACTCACAACAGAATTAAGAATTACAACTAACTAGACCAGTATGGGGCATATCAAAGCTTTCAGAGGACTTTCCTCTCAAAAGATCAACAAACTAATACACAGCAGCCTGTTCTAGAGCATGGAAGGGTTATTCCCCTGCTGCTGAAATAACTTACCAGCTCACGACCCAGGAGGGGACAGGTACCTTGCAGGAAGAGCTGACATGGCAGTCTTTCAGACAGCACTTAAAGGAATGGTGGGATTAGTTATGTAAAGCTCAGAGAACATGGTCTTCCTGTGAAGACTCAAAGGAAGAGCTATGCCAAATCAGACTGAAAGACTAGCCCAAAATCCTACCTCTGAATGAGAAAAGCCATTAATATACCTGTCTACAAGGGTAACACAAAACACAGGAGGAAAGCTTGTTGTGATAGTTCTCTCATATAATCTCCTGGTGTCTATAGATCTGTGGCTCAAGGATTTCCTGAACCAGAAACAATGTATTTTTTTAATGGCCATGACACTTTTTTATTCTGCCTGCCCAATTATTTTAAACTCATGTAAACTTTTAACATCCACAACTTCAGATTCACATGGGGGGGAGGGGGAGTGTCTGTAAAAACCAAAACCAACCAAACAAAACCTCTTAATGCTTCCAAAACCTCCTACCCACTACCTTTGCAATCAGTTAGCTGCTACATTCTTAGCACTCCTAAGATTTTGCATTATGTGACCCTGAGCAGCCACTGCTGCTATTTTACTGCATTTACAGATCTCTACTATGGCCCCATTCAATCATCTCTTTTCCAGTCTGAAGAGGCTGACTCTATTCAGTGATTCTAACTGAGAAGCTCTTCAGGAAGCTCTCCTCTTAATCACTCCATCATCCTCTCTGTATCTTTTCTAGTTCTATTAGAGGTTTTCCAGAGGAGGGGGAAGAAAAGAGAAACCCACCAGAACTGCACACAGCATTTCAGTTGGAGGTAAGGCTGTGGATACAGAACAGTGTACAGACATGCTGAATATGCTCTTTTAACTTCTAACATTCCCCTCCCCACTCAGGTATGTTAGTACCATGAACAAACACTGAGCAATCTGCTTTTATAAAGCCGTCCATTACAACCTAGGGATCTCCTTCCATTGTTACCCTAGCCACTCTGGATGCAGAAGAAACTATCCCATGTGTGGAAGAAAGGAACAATGCTAATTCTCACAGCAACTCTTGATCCTGTCTGCTATCCTACCATCCATGCACTAAAAGCAACAGGTCCTTCTATAGTCTTTACTACCCCAAGTAATTTAGTATTGCCCACAAACCTCATTAACTCACCTGTTTTCCAGATCATCAGTCCAGATTCTATGGATTTTCACTGGCACCTCCTTCTGTGGTCTCTAGACTATATTTGTTATTATTTGAAGAGCTACTCTGCTCTGTAAAGACCTTTCCTTATCAATGACAGTTCAGATTCTGTAAAAGCTTCTTGCTGACCTTCCATGAGAATCCAACTTTCTGCTTTATCCACTTACGAAAAAGGCTTCTGCTGAGAAGGAAGGGAGGAAGGGAGGAAGGGAGGAAGGGAGGAAGCACGGAAGGAAGGAAGGAAGCGCGGAAGGAAGCGCGGAAGGAAG
>VWYI01023795.1:0-20953 GCA_013399455.1 Anthoscopus minutus | reverse complement strand
CAGCCTAAATTAAAAAAAAAAAAAAAGAAATAATTTATATTTTCTTTAAGTGTGGAGTTATCAAAGGGAAAATCTGCCACAATTTTCAAAATGAGACATTTATCATCACCCTATCTCTCAGTGAGTGCATTTTTATTTTAATTATAGTTTAAGAGAAAAATGTTAGTGCTGTGCAAGCCACATATTTCATTCCCCACTCTTACCCTAAGGTAGGAAGTTTCTTAAACAGGATCCACCCCCAAAGAGGCAATCTTGCCATTTCTTCAGAGAAAAGACCACGTCAGTAGCACGAAGGGGAAATGCTGTCACCACTGTCTTGCCAATCTCTGCTTTACTCAGAAAGAGCTGGGATCATCTCTCTCCTCTACATTTTACAGTTCACCTTACTTTGTTGGGAATTGGGAGGCATGGAACTGATGGTGTGAGTGAGGGACAGGTCTGCAAATTATCCCTGGGAGGATCTGTTGGTTCACATCTCTTGGCTCTCTGTTTCCAGGTGCTGCAGATTCAGACTGCCACCTGTCCCCATTAAAATCACAATTTTGTGTTCTTCCCCATCTCACGAGTTAAACACGTATTTTTTCCTGTAAATTAAGAGTGGGAATCTGATATAACAATATGCCAGTAAGATCTGGAGCCTTTGGCTTGCCCTTCCATTGTCTGTGCTTCAATCAGTCAGCTCACACCAAGATTATAAAAAACCTGACCCAGGAGTTTGCAGTCTGAAGCCCAAATTGAACAGAGCAGTCAGCAGATTATGTATGCGACCAAACAATGAGGTCTTCAGTCCCTTTTTGAACCAGTTGTCATTGCAGGGGTTATGTTTGTAACATATTGCTGAGAATTACACAAAACCATTATTTTTGAAATGAGTACATAAACAATGTTGTCAGTAATGCAATTTGATAGCAAAGTGTGCATACTTATAGCAACATGGGAAGTATTTCAGGCAGCTCTTGGCATGTTCAATTCCACATCCACATGTATGCAACATTTCAGAAAATGTAAAGTTTAACTACTGTATGCTTTCCTTTGGAAGGGAAAGCTAGAAAAGGATGTTCCCATACATCTTCTGCCTGTGATATTTTAAATGTAGAAAGCCCCTACTGAAAGGACCTTTATATATGATGTTAGTAGAAAGGAAGTCCAAAAAAAGAATAAAATTATAGTGTTGGCATTTCTAACAAATAAACTATCTTCCCTTCCTAGTTTATTCCATTCTAAACAGTAACTGTGGAACTTTCTTCCTAATAAAGCTTTAGAGCTACTATCATGACTTCTCATCCATGCTACAGAAATACTATCCAGATGACCAAAGATTTTGTAATGCAGCAAGCTGCAACAAATACCCAGCTGAAACAGCAATTTAGTGCACTCAGAGCAAAACCAAACTATTTTTATGGCATATAAAATTATGAGGAGCCTTTCCCAATATATACTGTGAGTAATGATCATTAGCCTGTACAACAATGACACTTTAGCCACTCCCTCTGTGGTCACCTTTCATTTGCAACCATCAAGTCTGCTAAAAATGGGAGGAGAAATTGCAATTTAAAAGTGAGATTTTATCAGCTTTCCCAGACAGAATCAGATTGGGAAAGAAACAAAAAAGAAAACTTCCTCTTATAGTTGAAGAAGTAAATGAGCAACTAATAAACATTCTAATTTAATAAGTGTGCATATCCTGCTAACAAATTTTATTTTGAATAACAGAATTGAAAGGTTGATGTGGTGTTTTGGTTTTGGTTTGGTTTGATTTTTTCCAAAGAGTAAAACTAAATCTGACAATTAAATTATAGCAATAATGGAAAAAAATTGAGCAATGTGCACAAAAAGTTTAAGCTGAGAAATCACAAGGCAAATATTCATTTTCCAGTATGGAAATAAAATCCTAACCTGCTGATTTATGTTAACTCCAGACCATTTTTCACTCAGTGAAAACAGCACCGGCCTTCACTGACAATCCTGTTGAAAAGCCCATGAACCTTGAACAGCATTGCTGAAATCCTGCATTTCTGCCATAACAAGCCTGGCAGCCTGGAGAGAGCTGATGTAACTGGCTCCAGACACGTATTTCCCACATGAACAGAGCTTTGCTTTCCTCTGCTGCCATGGGGGATGCTGACATGCAGCACCCACGAGGGCACAGCTTGCCCTGGCTCCCCTGCGTGTCTTCCTCGGCCTAATCCAATGCAGCAACTTCTGTAATTGAAGGTGAGAGTTTTTCAGCCCAACTCCTCTGCAGACAAATTCATAGCACACGTTCTGTGGTTCCAGGCCATGGCCTCTTTCCTTCTGCACCTCTGCCCTCCTTCACCACGATCCATGGACGGCTACCCCTGCACTATGGGGTCTTGGAGGGAAAGCCAGGGTGTCATCTAACTCTATGCAACTCCACTGGCTTGTTTTCAACCTCTAATTTGCCACAGGATCACAACCCATCAGTTTTTCACCATCCATAATGTTGACACTTCAACCTGTCACTGTCACATAATCCCCCCTAGGTGACATTTCCTGCTGGGTGTAAGAGGTTTTCTACTAGAAAAGGTCCTGAGAGACAGAAATGACAAAAACTAACCAGCTCTGAGGAGGTCTGGGAGAGAGCAGCACGGTGCTGATCAGGACATTCACTGATATAACAATGTCAAGTCTTCTGGGAAAACTTCATCAGAATGGGAATCTCAGTGTAAACAAATGACTACTTCTGGATTCTTCCAGTCCAGCAGGCTAGAACAGGTAAATATTTACAATCTCAGCATTCCAGCAACTGTTAGAAATACACAGATAGGTTTCAGTCATGCTTAATAATACAACAGTAAGGAAGGGAGTTTCAGGTATTGTGTTAATCAACAGGTGCTAAAGAAATATGACCTCTTTGGAGACAAAGTTTGGCATGACAGTCAATTTTTTCAATGACTTGTACTAGAGAGCACAGAAACACAATCAGAAAGACCACTTTCTTGCTTCAAGTCTGAATATTTGAACAAATGAGTCACTGATACATGCTTCAGATATTCCTATGCTAAAACTAGATTATAAGTCATATGTATGAAATCCACTCCTGTGCTATAAAGCTGCCTGTGACAGCCTTTTCCAAATACTGACTTAGAGAATGTCTGGTATGTTCAGACTGATCTAAGAAGTCTGGATTTTATATTCATGATCCCAATTTATAAGCACATATCACACAAATGGACAAATGGTCTCAGCACTGATTTCAAGAACTAAGGAAAATACAGCAACAGAAAAAGCTTTCCTGGTCCATAGGCTGAAGAAGCCAAATTTCATCAGATGTATATGCTTCCATTGCATTAGTAAAGGGAAAACATGGATTTTTCTGGCAGCATCTGAGTACAAAATAAAGAGTTAATGACTGAAACTGCTAAATATGCACTATTCACTAGTGCATGCAGGGAGAAGTGCAGAAAAGAGCTGTTATAGGTGCTCTAATGACTAAGATAAGAGTCTAAGATTCAGGAAAGCTGGATATAATTGCAGGCTCTGACACAGACTTTCTTTATGACCTTGGGCTGCTCACCAGATACTGCCAACCACAAGTTATCCAGCTGTACAGTGAAGATATGTTTAATTAAAGCCCCCCATTTTATTCTGGTTGGTTCTCCTATATTGTTATGTAGAGACACACAGGGACCAAGAGGGAGATTTCTTTGACCATGAAGGAAGGGAGGGATGAGGTGTAAGAATCCTTTCAAAGATGAACGTGATTTGATGTGAGAAACAAGCAAAGCACAGCTCTGGCAAGCCTGGGGGTGGAAGGAGAGGCTGGAGTTGGAGCTGGGGGACAGGGATTGCTGTTGGGAGCATTAGCACTGTAGGGACAACAGACCCACCTGGGAGGAGGGTGTAGGTTTTACTATCAAAGTCAAACTCATCTTCTTTGTCTTAAATCAGAGCTACAATGATTTGCACCAGAAAAACAGCTGGTTCTGAAACCAAAATAGCTCCTTAGTCAAGGGCATATTCCAAGGCTTGAATCATCTTTAGCAAAGGAGAGGGGCTCAGTGTTACAGAGTTTGATAGGGAACATGGGAAAAGCTAACTGACCTTTATGGAGAATGTCAGCACAGGGAACCAAGGCTTAATCCTCAAAAAGCCCTCAGGAATCACTCTCATTGGTGCCAGGAAATCTGTGGCCCTCAAAACAGGCAGGCATACTTACCAGAAGAGCATACAGGTCCAGATGGTGTATGTGCCTTGATTATTGCATAATATTACCAAATAGGATTTTCCTTAAACCTTTAAAATGCCCTGCTCAAATAAATCCAACATAATTTTTCAGAGATCAGTAAAAGGACCAGCTCATTTCTTTGATGTAAATATTAACTGAGACTGTTGAATCTGCTCTCTCACAGAATCACTTCTTTCCCAATGAGAGCAAAATGGTGTCAGACACAATGAATTTCCCTTTTGCCAAACTGGAATACCATCACTAGAGCTTTGAGAGAATTAATCTGGGATAAGAAAGTACCTTTACAAAGTGCAGTATCAACATCTTTGCCTAGTAAGGATGAGGCATACATAGATCTCCAAATATCTTATAAACGTACTTGATTCCTTGTAAAACATTTTAATTCTGTTGACAAAACCACTAAGCTTTTATGGGGATATGCCTTGGTGACTTGCCATTTTAAGCTCAATCTGCCTCCTTCTGTTTCTTTTCCAGGTAAGAGCAAGCCAAGAATTACAGAGTTCTCTGGTTCACTGTTGTTGTCCCTGGACACTTTGCCACTGACAGGGACCAGCTCCTGCATTTTGCTCGCCACTACAAGTGCATTGAGAATTACTGACATTGCCACCGAGGGGGCTATAGCTGTGTGAGTATAAATAAGCACAGTACTAGGAAAAGACATTCAAGGATAAATAGCAAAGGTAGTGCATTGTGTGAGACCAAAATAACTCCGTGCTGCTCACTGACAGTACCTTCTGCTGGCTGTCGTGTGCTGGCTATTTCCAGCCAGGGCCCTTGTCTTCTCCTGAAAGGTAAAGAAACATGTGTGGCTTCAGAAGCCATGGGGCTCCTCTCTGTCTCCTCTAGATGGTGACATTGAGAAGCTGGGATCCACTCACAAGTACACTGTGAGCAGCAGAGCTCGATATCCAACATCTGGAGCTCTGAAGATCCCAGGTAAAATTACCAGCACCTGTATGGACTCTTCTCTCTCCCTCCCTTGCAGTCACAGGGTCTCTTCAGCAGCCCCCTGTGGCAGGGGTCAGTTTTGGGGTTTCACTCTGCACCCCCAGAGGAGCCTTATGGATGGCACAAGGGAACTAAAACATCCAAATTATCTCATTGAAAGGTAGAAGCATGACAGAAAGATTTGGGTTAAGTCAACTGATGTATGTTTTCTCACTGTATCTCACCAATTTGGGTGAGCAGGTCTATGGGTCCTTGTGACAGTGAGGGGAGAGAAGGATGTAACAGGTCCATAATGTCCATGTTTTGATGCAGTGGAGGGCTTGAGTGAGAGAGAGGGATCTATTCTGCAAACTGGACCAATTAAATACCAGTTTGATCCTAGACTAATGGGTCAAGTTGAAAGAGCCACACTCCTGGCATGTGACTCCATTGATATTAATTCATCAAGGATGAGCTTGGCTTGGATGATACCTCAGATGAGAACCACAGAGAAGGATTTTGTCAAAATACAATACGGGGACAAGTTCCTGATCTTCACTGGAACAGACAAAGATTCACATTTGTAACTCACTGGAAAGCTAAAACAATGTTTTGACATTTATAATAGCGTTTGTAAATGTCCTCTTAGCATTTGAATTTTGTTATTTTACTCTACAAAGTTACTATTCCACTTATTTGTCCTATTTTAAAGCAGAAAATTATGGAGAAATCCAGAACTCAAAGCCAATTAATCTATTTTACTCTCCAGGGTACAGAGATGTTTATTTCAAAAGGAATCTTTTAATGATCTTTTACAATTACAAAATTATAAAAGAAAGACAATTCTTATCCTGTATTAGTTATTGTATTACATGTAAACCTTTTTAAGCAGTAAATTACTCATGATATTAAAGCTAGATTCCTGGATTTTTATGCGACTTCTTTGCTTTGCTACCAGCCTTCTTCTCAGTGTAGTACATAAGTTTTTCCTTTGAAAAGAATGTCCTTTCTTGAGTGTTATTCTAGTCACAACAGTCAAGTATTTCAGACTGTGAAAGGAAGGTCAAAAACTGAAAAAAAATATAGTTCTACTCCTGCCAAGGTGATAGTAACACAGCAATCAAGCACTGTTTGGAAATGAAACTAGAATAGCACAGAAAGCAATTATTTTAATGCAAATATTCACTCAGCTAGGTTTCTCACCTTTCTGTAGTCACACAACTTCTGCTGAAAGATTATACCTGGGACATTTGGACTGTCATCAACCAATAGTTCTGATTTAACATTAAGAAGAATTTCTCTTCAAAGAAATTATCTAAATTGTCTATTGCATTTCTAATAGGCACGTGCAATTTTGTCCTGCTTAAAGTTACATCCCCACTAAAAAGCTGAGCTCAGTTCTTATTTCAGATTTCATCGTCCACAGAGATGGTTCATAAATACTGTGAGTTTTGCTCCAGGACATTCATGGCTCCATGTACTCAGTCAGCAGGGGATGCAGTGTCTTGCTTGTCCAGATACACATCTGCTGCTTCAGGCCTGGAAAATCTGTTTGTGCTTCCAGCCAGAAGTCTCCAGAGGATTAAGTAGCCTCCAGCAAAACTCTTCTGCAATAGTGTTGAAATAAAATATGTTAACATGTCCAAAACATTGATTAAACTGAAAATAATCCTGAAGTAGTTACAGCAGCCCTTCTGTGCATATGACTCTGCTGAACCAGATACTGTGCAACAATCTGAAGCAGCAGCCATTCACGGACAAAGTAAAATCATAACAAGAAATCCAAGGACTGATTGGGCTATGTTTCAGAGAGCACTTCTGCTGCTAACTCACAAGTGGCAAGTTCTTCACTGCACTCTGCAGCCATTGTAACCTCGAGACAAGAACAGATCCACTATCAGCTGCCACAGTTGATCATGTTGATGTAATTTCAGTTTCAGAGAGGTCTCAGCCCATCAGGAACTCTTGTTAGATCTGTTAGGGACTCATGAAGTCCTTCACCAACACCTTGAGTGAGCACTGGGAGGTTCAGGACAGAAAGTCCTGCAGTACTGACAGCATACCTGAAGGGTGGCAGATTAGAGAGGAGCAGCAGAGAATGCTGCTTAAACCCTGTAATCCTCACAACCACAGGTTAGAGACCTTCCTGGCAGCTCTGGTTCCTGGACCACTACTACTACTACCACCCTCTCATTTACATTCCCATGTCCCACGAGTGATCTGGGGGTTCTGTGGCATTTAGGACAATACATACAATATTGCACAATTTAAGGCACATTTCCGGGGAACTCGGCAGTGGAATTTTCTTGGTCTTCCTTTCACTACTAATGTACCTGTAGAAGCCTTTCCTGTTGCTCTTCCCATCATCACCAACTATCAGCTCAAGCCCAGGTTTGGCTTTCTTAATCCCATCCTGTGTAGTTCTGCACTGCTCCTTGATTGCCTGTCCCTGCTTCCCCCTATTGTGTGTTTTCTTTTTACGTGTGAGTTAGTCAGTAGTTCTCTGTACACCCTGGCCTCATGCACTGCCTTCTTAACCTCCTGCATGGCAGTAGAGATCATGGCTGGAGTTTAAGGAGATGGCCCTTGAAGATCATCCACCCTAAACATCCCTTTACTCTTCAGAGCAATATCCCATGCCAGTTTCCTGAACAAGCCAAAGTCTGGTGTTCTGAGCCCAGTGTCATTTTTCTGTTACTCACCTATCTCTGCTTTCTCATGGTCATAAATTCTACCACTCCTTGCTCTCTGCAATGCTACCATTGACCATCACAACTCCAACCATTTCTTCCTTGTTTGTGAGTGGCAAGTCAATCAGAGCATCCTCCTACTTGGCATGGCCAGCACCTGTGTGAAGAAATCATCCCTGACCCTGTCTCCAGAAATCTGGATTTCTTGCCCTACTGTGCTTCCTGCTCAGCAGATTTTAGATCAGGCAGTAAATCTTTCAAAAGCTAGAGCCTGAGACAGTGACACTTCTTCCACTAGTGAGAAGAAGGCTTCATCTGTTTTGTCTTCTTGGCCAGGTGATCTGTAGCAAATGCTGACCATGATGATCCCTGTGCTGGCCTTCCCTCTGCACCTGGCCATCACACAGTCCATAGCAGAATTCCATGCATCTGGGCTGCTCCTGTCTGTGCAGAGCATAACTGTCTTTTACATCTCACCCTCCTCCTTCTAAAATGCACATACCCACCCATCACAGCACTTCAGCTTTTAGAGCTCTTACGGCACCCAAGTACGAAGGAGCCGTGGGTGGGTCAGTACCCTGCCCATGCAGGCCTGCAGGACTGTGAATGCTGTGCCTCCCAGTCCAATCAATATGGAGATCCAGGCACCGTCTCAAGATGACTTCCTGAAACACCTAAATTAGACAGTGCACCTTCATCTCTTGATTATTACTCTGAAAAATGATAATAATAGCCTTGGGGCAAGGCTTCAATCCACAATCCCCACGTATCTCATTATAGTTACAAACACATTGTGCATACTCTGTCAGGTTCAGTAGAAAGAATAACTATTCCAACATAGTAAAGACAGATGAACAATGGAAGCCCTTTCAAAGATCTGCTGTCCATTTCCTTCACAAAGTCAAGGACTTCCCTGCTTGCCCAGATACGGTCATGGTTGATGTGCTTTTGTTGGCTTCAGACAGGAGAGAAAAAAGGGAGGAGCCACACAGAAGGGAGCCCATTTGAGGTCAGACCTCTTCAGGATCAGCAGACTTAGGAATTTGTGTCTGGAAGTGACTTGTTCATGATTGTTTCTGCTGTAGTCAAGGAAAGGGGAAAAAAAACAGTTTATTCTTCTGTAAATAAACAAGATCACAGGGAGAAATACACTATATTTATACAAGCATTGTCTCTTACAAATAGAAAGGCTGTGACAGGTGACAGCATGCTTACAGCCTATTCCTTGAGCCTTACTATGATCTCTTTCATATGGACAAAGAATTAGGGTAAGAACATCTTGAAATTCTTCGAATTACAGTTTGGTTTCTTTCCTTCAGTCTGTAAAAAATCACACTGCAGATATTTACAATTGAGTTTGAGCCACAGGAGCTGTAACTAGTTTGTAGTGCTTCCAGTGCAGCTTCTTTAAAGGACGAAGGTCTTAGGTCTTAGTCCCAGCCAGCACAGGAGCACACATCACCAACATTTGGAAGCAGGATAATCCAGAAAGGAAATCCAGATTTTAACGAAATCCAGACTGACAACCTCTCTTCCTGCAGCAAATCACTGCCTGACCAGTTTCCAGTTTGACTGCTGCTCTTACCCGCAGTACACCTGCAGGTAAAAAAGCAACACACCCATTCCCAGGTGAGGAGCAAGTGAGGTGATGGTGCAGCTGTGTCCGTACAAAGGAGCTGCTAATGGTCCTCCTTGAGTGGAGGATGGTTGGTTGGTTGGTTGGTTGGTTGGTTGGTTNNNGTTGGTTGGTTGGTTGGTTGGTTGGTTGGTTGGTTGGTTGGTTGGTTGGTTGGTGCAGTTTTGGCTTTGAGAGGGGTAAGGGAGACAAACCACAGAATAAACAGGAGCAATAAGAAGCACATTTAGAGCTCTGTCAAAGAGTGCTTTGTCAATCTGTGAGGGGAACTAAATGGATGACCTAAAAAATATCTTCCCCCCAGGCAGAGAAGAAACACTGGTGGGATCAGGAAACTCGATGGCATCTTTAACTGCTGCAGCAACCAGTGAGTTCCCATTTTTAGGGACAAACAGCCACAGTCCTTAACACACATAGAAATGTTAGTTCACTGGTCTCACTAGAGCTTAGCACTACTAAAACATCTCTATGATTCCAAGCAAAAATGAACAAATACTGTTATTTTGCTGATGAAATGCTGGTTTTGGCCTGCACGGAAAAATGTGCTGTGGAGACTGTTTTGGTATTCCATGTATATCAGGTACTGGCCCTTAACAGGACAAGAACAGTCTGAACCAGACAGACTGGATTCAGGGAACCTGCAGGACCTCCAGGTCCTGCCATGCTGGCTCACAGAGACCTGCTGATCAGCATGGGTGCTGCCTTCATAGGCTGCTGCTCCAAACCCACCTGCAGTACAAGTAAAATGGACTTGAGCTCACTTCACTTTTTTCCATACCTCAAGACACCCAACTACACATGACAGTCACCCCCAAATCCAGCTGCCTTCCCTTGCTACACTGCCACATTTCTCAAGCTGCAAAGTCTGAAACTCCCAAGGACAAAGTTTCCTTAATTAATCATCAGGCAGACTTTTTTTTCTTTTCTCTGTCTCTTTTTCCATTTCTGAGTTGCAACGTTTCCTGCCAATGTTCTGCTTGGAATTAATTTCTACAACAGAGCCATAGAACTTCTGAAAATAGATACTTACACTGGAAAGCCTGACACACCCTATATGGAGCCTGTTAGTGGCAGAACCATAATCAAAAGAGAGTCAAGGCACAGAAGAGGGTCAAGGCCATGGTAACAGCGTTCAATTAGGTTCTGACCAAAGCAGCCCTAAGAGAAGAAAGTAAATGGGAACTGTGTAAACGCCCCCAGGCTGTTTTTATCGCTCAGAAGCATTTCAGTTTGTTCTCTTTAGGATGACCTTAGCTCAGGCAAGTTATTCCAATATAGCTGGTATGTTCAGAACCCCTGAAAAATAAAAATTCTCGGAAACAGCCAACTGTCATGATTTCCTGATATGAAACTGCATGTAAAACCTATGGGGGGAAAAAGCCAGTAGTCATATGATATGTCTGAGCTCTGCCTATCATTAGCAAGGGTGGGTTTTTCAGGATAAAATTCTCCTGGGCCAAATAACAGGAGAGTGATAAATAAAGCTTGTCAACTGCCCTTTCTGACTCACTCTCTCCTGCTCAAGGGTGACTCACTGTCATGTGTGAAAGGCTGCCAGGTCTTGCTTACATGCTGAAACAAGCATGAGTTCTGTGTAAGACACACATAACCTCAGAAAAAGCAGACACTTGCTGCTGAGAAGGCAGCCCTGGAAAGGACTTTGCTGACTAAAGGACCTGAAATTCAAGGTATTTCTCAACCCCTTCTGAAAAGTTCAAGGTTGTTGTCAAATTACTGCAGAAAACTTAGATGCAAAGCCATGGCTGAGGACTTGGCTGGTGAGTGCAGAGTTTTAAACCACAGCTTACTAGGACCAAGAGGGTTTACCCAGGTAACTCCTATGGAGTGAGCCAGCCAGCACTTTCTAGGTGCAGGCAGAAGTAACCAAAACCCTGCCTTTTGTCTAGAGCTGCTTTTTGTCCTAGGAAAATGGCATGAAGAAAGCAGTACGGATTTCATGGGGCTGCTCCCTCAAGGAACCTGTCTTGAATGTGTAAAGGGGCAAACAAAGCACATTGAACATCATCTGAGTGTGAGTAGCTCGCTGACTGCTCCTGAGCTGACTGCAGCACCAGCAGCTGCTCAGCACTCCCTCCCCTCTGCAGTGACAAGGACCTTGCAGGTAAGTGGCCATGCACAAAAACTTTGTTTGCACCCAGGAGCTTTGCTGCCTACGTGAGTGTGTGCTCCACCCTTTGGTCTTCCCCTGTCATCCTGGGCCCACCACTGGCCAAGTGCACAACTCTGTGAAATCTCTGCCCCAGGCACTAATAACAAATCCCAGTTATTAGCACATTCCACAGTCTGCATTGCCCTGCAGACAGGTGGCAAAGGACACCTTGCCCTTGTACTCTTTCGAAGGCTCCACGCACTGTCTGTTGCCACGCCATGACAAAGCAAGGTGCTTTTGCAAGGACGAGTGTGCTGGGATGTCAAACCCACAGGTCCCAGAGGGCTCTGTGCTGCAGCTAGAGGGACACAGCTGCACCTGTCCCTTAGCACACAGAGGACTCCTAATGCAGGAACTGACAGGTTTCTCCCAGGACTAAAAGGGGAAGATGTTCCATAGCCTTCCTCAGCTTCAGGTATTGGCCAATATTGCTGCATCATGTAGGGAAACCATGCTGCCACAGGGCAGTGATACCTCAGCTGCCCCCTGCATGTTCTGCCAGGTGTGCACTGTCCAGGAGTCACCCATGCAGCTGGGAAAGCCATTTACACATGCTTTGACCCAGAAAAACGGCAGCTAAAGCCCCATCTTAAGGTCCTGCCACCATTTTTCAGACCATATAATTGCTAGCCTGCCTGCCTGAAATGAAGGTATTACCTAGAAATGTTAATTTTGAATAGAAGCACAGAATGGTTTGGGTTGGAAGGAACCTTAAAGATCATTTCGTTCCAACTCCCCTGCCAAGGGCAAGGGCACCTTGCACTAGACCAGGTTGCTCAGAGAATAGTGTACCATCATCTATATCAGGAAGATATAGAAGCCACACACAGTTCTAAATATATATTTTATATTTATTCTTCTCTGGGAGAAGGTTTCCATCCCCTAAATTTCAAAGAGGTTACATTTAAATATTTTTGCTGTGTACCAGAATGGATGTCTAATGAAAAGCTTAAAAAGAAGCTGCAGGCCACAACAGCCTCATCCAATGGTAAAAGGACTCAACTGACACATGGAAAATAAGCCTGGGCCACAATGCTATTTAGGCATTTAATATCCCATGTGCCAGTCTAAGTATTAGCTGTGAGCCTGCACTCCAAGTGTCTGTCTCAATAAGGCAGTGCAGGGCCACCCCAAGGAAGTGCTCCAGTCACTGGACTATTGGTTACTCCAGAAGAACTACATTTCTCATCATAATTGTGCTGAAAATTTTCATCCTTTTAAAAACTGAACCACATATTGCAAGAGTAAAATAATTGTATTCTTCTAATCCAGCATTCATATATTTTACTGGAAAACTTCTGAACTGGCACTAATGTGTCAAATTTTTCTTCTTAGCAATGCTGAAATATTATACCTGTGGTTTTCTTCCAGTGTTTAATCATCCATTAATTTTCCATTGATTTTTATCACCTATGACCATGTCAGGATTTCATCCTAAATTTTCCTTGATGAAATTTCTATGCCAATGTTTTAATATTTGGCAGGCACATATATTTTTATATGTAAAATAGTCATAATTAACAACACAGCCAAGAATTCTAGCCAAGAAAAAAAAAGAAATATAGGAAAGGAAATTTAAAAAAAAAAGTTAACACAATATATTAGAGATTCTGGAATAGCTTCCTTCAGAAGCAAAATTTCACCAATTTTTTGGCTCTGCTAAGTCATGTCTCCTGGTTGTTTTGCTAACTCTTTAGAAAAACAGGGTTGACATTGAAATCAGTAATCATATTCATCTGCAGGTGTTAAAGCAGTTGTCAAAATCAGACAGGAAAATAATCTCAGAAATGGCCCAACAAAGGCATTAAGATGAAGGACCAGGAACTACAGCCTATGTTTCCAGTCACCCAGCCCAGTCTCCTGTGTGTCAGACTCCCCCAGCTCTGACAAATGAGTTGGGCATCTCAGGCAGCAATTTCAAAGTGATTTACTGAGCAAAGTGAAACCATGCTGTCACACAGACACCACTGCTGCGAGCTGCTCTGATTGCAGTCTCCTTCTGCCATTGCCCCTTGGAGAACAGTCCTGCCACTGCCCAGCCTTCCTCTGGGGGCTTCTCAGGGTGGCAGACTGAACTGATCCATCAGGATAGAGGAACCACTCATCCTTGTTCTTCTTCACCCTCTTCTGTTCCATAGTCCCATGGGGTGTGCTCATCCAAGATTTTAACTCACTACAATGAGCTGCAGTGATGTTAGAAAACACCCTGTTAGAAAACATCATGTTAATCTGCTTGATACAATTAAGGAAAGAAAGACAGGAGAGAAGGGTACAGGTTTGTAATGTTTCCTAGGCAAACCTGCAATGAACCTTGCCTCCTTTAGCAGAGAATGTCTGCTCTGCCCCAGGGGAAAACAAATAACCATGCTTGGTACCCTCAGCACCATAAAAACCCATTGTGTCTGTGTCTGGAGTGAGCATGCACACAGCAGGGACTGCAGACATCCCAGTGAAGCTCCCTGAGAGTTTGGTTGCTTTGCATACCAATTACATGACTCTGTGCATAATGGATAAAGCACAAATGGATAAAGTATAATGCTTGGGATGCACCCGATGATCCCAGAACATGCACAGAACAATTACAGGAGCGTTTGCAGCAAATTTCACGCTCTCAAGAAATACCCGACTCACTGGTCATGTGCTGGAGACACGTCCAGAGATTTTGCATGTGCAGTGCTGTAGCATTTGTGAAGGCAATGCTGAATTTCTCATTTCCAGGCAAAGATCTAAGTCTTAAAAAGAGATTTCCATACACTTCAACAGAGCAAAACTGATTTACTGGTAACTCAGTAGTCCTGAGTTACTGCATTTAAAACTAATGCAGTGATACTGCTGTTGTACATCCAGTACATCCAGTGTACAGCTGGATGGGAAATGGAATTCCTCTCCTATGGCATACCCAGGCTTGGAAGATTTTGTGTTTATCATGAATGCAGAGAAAAGGTTCTATTTCTTCTACCATCAAAATTGTATATTTAAAGTACAATGTAATAACAAAATTACTTTTTTGGAATAAAATACATCAGTTATTTCTGATCAAAACATTAAAAACTAAAAGTCAAGAAGACTGAAGAAATTGGAATGAATCATGAGCAAGGAAACAAACCCTATTTTGATTTTCAGAAGTTTTGATTCATTTCTGCTCAAGCTTATGTCAAGGTATATTTCCTTTCCCATAAGATTTATGATTTTTAAACAAGCACTACCATTGGTGGTAGGTGCTTTGCCATCAGATAACCAAGAGAACTATCCCTGCAAGCTTCAGATTCCCTCAGGCCTCTCAAAATCCACACTCCTGTTCCTCCTGTGCAGACCAAATTCTCAGTACAGTGGCCTCTCTCCCAGTGAGAAAGATTTAGGTTTTATCCTTCCTCATAGCACTATCAAATCTATGCAAGGGCCAGTGAACATTTGAAAGCACTGGTTTTTTAAAGGTATGCAGACAGGTGAAGCTAGAAACAGAGTGAGCTCAGATGGATTCCATCTCGCTCAACTCGGACCAGTTTGGCTTAGTCTTGGCTAGTCTAACCTGAGATCCCCACCCAGTTTCCCTCAATAATCAATGGAAGAGAATGATAGGATGAGTCACTCTGTGGGGGTTCCTATCACACACATCTATCTCAAGAGGCAACAATTCACCCTCTGGCTGAGCTTCTTTATTCCACGGTGGCTGTTGAGGCAGCTGAAGGCATGGTCTGACTGGACAGAGTGTTTAGGCAGCTGCAGGTAGACCAGATGATCCCCACCCTGAATGACAGCATTATTATTATTACAGAAAATATCACTACCAAATACCAGCTCATTGCATCTCACCTCCAAGTTCCTGCTTGCCAATTAAAAAAACAAAATCTGGCTTTTCACTCCTATGTAATGTTTGTCATCCCTGATATAAACTGAATTAACTCCCTCTATATCTGATCTCTACCAAGTCTGTTCTTGAAAAGATGGCATGCCTGGGACTACTGAGTATCCTTGGAACTGAATCCACAGTTCCACTCTTTCAAGGAAAAGCTTCCCAGTTTATGAAGTACAAAATATAATTTAGGCCCAGATATTCTGCATTGATTCTGCTGAAGCCCTGATACATGGAGAGTCTCACAAGTGGCTGATGGATATGTATGTGGCAGGCCAGAGGAGTTTATTCGCACCTAGAAATGTCACCAAGGGCAATGGAAATGAAAGACTGTAAAATTTCTTACCTACAGAGATGAAACCATGAGGCCAATGATGAGAAGAAATGTGTAGAGCAGACTTCCCAGAGGGACCTTGGGCTGTGGTGGGAACTGTCTGGAGTCCAAGAGCCACCAAGGGACTGAAACTCCCCGGCTTAGGGCTCCAAGGGGAAAAGGTTTGAGCTGAAGGGCAAAGAGATGGTATTTTACAAGGACATCTAGGCCCTGGAGGTAAAATTTTATTCTATGCACTCTGCCCTACAAATAAACTACTGGGGGAAGCAAAAATTGAAAGGAGCATTTGGGTGCATGTGCTAGGGAGGGACACGCTCTGGGCTGACACTCAGTCATACTCTCTGTTTATCTTTGTGACTTTTTTACCTCAAAGAAGCTCTGATCTTTGTGCAATGATGTTTTTCTCCTAAGGCAGCAAACAAGAGCACAAAATTAATAGCAGCAGTCGTCCTTTCAGTTCTCTGAACAGAGCATTGAATATGACTCATGGGGCTATGCCAAGCTGGCATTCCACCAGGGCAATGAAGTCGTTGCTGGTAGATCCTCATTAACAGCACGTGGAGACCCGCTGTCCAAGAGAAAGAAGGGACTTCTGCATTGCCTCAGAAGAAGAAAATGCAAAATGTTGTATAGCTGGGTTAATTAAATCCAACAGAGACCAAAGCTGGTTGTGATGAGCAGGCAAGGCTCCCCTGCTATGCTATCTAGACTGAGCTCTCTGCACAGGCCCCTCAAAAGTGGTCAATGCTGATCTAACCCAGTTCCCACTGAAGTAAATTTAAAAACTCTTCCTAACATCACTGGAAGAGCAACAAGCAGAGTTATTGGGGGCACAAAGCCAGGACAATGCTGAGACAATAAACTTGAAAACCAGGAAGGAGGTGCCTGATGTATCTCCAAGAAGAAATGTAAAACATGCCCAAGAACAACAAAGAGCCTTTGTTAAAGAAGCAGCAATTTGCCCAGTGGAAGCCAAAGAGATGCTGTCGCCACGCACTTGAGCCCAAGATGGTCACACAAAGCCAAATGACCATCCATCGTGGAGGTGGCCATTAAGCACAGGGTGATGCACACATCCCAGCAGCCACTCAGTTCTCCTGGAGATGGCACAACTCACCCTCATGGGAATGCAAGCACATTTTACCTGCTAACCTACAGATCCCCACAGGTCTGGCTTGGTCCTGCCAGATGCACAGGAAAGCCTGTCTCCACATCAGCTCACCAGCTCCTGATGTGTCCCTTACCTTCCTGATAGCATCAAGTGGTCCAGACCTTGATCCCCAGCTGCCATCACCCCAGAAATATTAATGCAGAGCAGTCCATGAAGATAATACCTTTCAGCCCTTTAGCTCTGTTTACCATCCCTGGACTTCAATTTACTGATTTTTTTGATCAAGAAAACCACGTATCTATATACCTGGTTCCCACCAGCCACAATCCTGATTCTTCATGTATATACAAGGGAAAAGAGGCCTGACTCTGCATGCACAGAGTGGCCCTTTGCCAAAGAAAACTCCCAAAACAACTCCAATGACTTGGGTTCCTTATGGATTCTGGTAAAGCACAGCATTCTGTCTTCAGAGTACCAGAGAAGAGAAACCCAAAGTGACCCCAGGTTCTTAAACCTAAATCTGAAACCCAGATTCTCCTTTTAACATTATACAGCTCGTGTGGCGTCTGGGAACTAAGCTCCTAGTTTAGCAGAGAAACCTATGTAGAAGCTAGGAACAGAAAATAACACTAATAATTAGACACAAAGAAGTCCAGGGGTCTTCACCCTTCTTTCTCCCAGTGCTTTCTTCCCTGAGGTGAGGCACTAAGCCAAAAGACCTGAGTGAAGTAAAGTTTCCTAAAATAAGTATTGAAGTAGAAGGCACCTCCCATGTCTAGGGCACAGTTGGTAATTAGGAAAATACAGAAAAGGGTCAGGAAAACATCCTGGAGCAATAAGCTTCAGGACAGGACTTGTAAGAAATTTGAAAGAGTGAGCAAAAAGCATCATGGCTTCTAGTAACATAACAACATTTATTATAGAATTGACATAGCAGTATTGATTTCTCAGAGCTGTGAAAGGGCCAGGGTGAGTTCATGCATAAAAGAAAGAGGCCAACATAGCCCTGTTTGCCCCACTGATGCAGCTTTGGGAACACTCTGTATTTTTTCCATCGTGACAAATGCCCATAAGGAAACTGGCACTACAGAAAGGTTGCACAATCCTCATAACTTGAAAGGAGAAAGCCAGACACACCTATTCCTTCCTTAGCATTGGAGGCACAAAAGGACTAATGCTAACATATACAAATAACAGGTCTGCAGGAACTCTCAAATTCCAGTCTGGAATAGTGTCAAGATAGGATTTTAATGCTGCATTTTACAAATCACCTAAGCATTTAAGCTGAAGATGATCTCCACCTAAGCATCCCTTTGTACAATTTCAGGGAAAACACTTCAGCCAAACATCTATAATTTCATGTGAACACATAGACATTTGGCAGATCTGGCAGAGAAAGCACTTTACCTATATAGTATAAGATTTCATTAAAATTTTGCTGTGGTGAATTGGAAAGAAAAGCAACAGCTTCAACACTACCATGAACCATGAACCCACAGCTGGGTTATAATGAAATACAGCAAAACTGAGGGTGATATACCATCAAGAGTAATCTAAATGTTTAATCTAAACATTTTTCATGTTAAAAAAATAACTCAACAAAAGTAACCTTCCTCACAGTTTCCATTTCACCTAAACCCATGTGTGCTCAAAAAATTACTAACCATCTTATAATTAAGAGTGTTAACCAGTTCTGTCCTTTAGCTCTTGTACTTGGCTGTTCATATAATGGTCTGGGAGGATCCAGATAACATTTAAGGCTGGAATGAGTCAACCTGGAAAAGATTATGTTTATATAATTGCAGCATGGTATGGGAAATGCCCTATATTATAACAGGTTCAGCATTAGCCTAGCTCTGAAGGCAGCTGTAGTCAGCCACCCTGCTATGAGTAACTCAGTGAGCCCTCTCCTCACACAGCACCTGCCTTACATCATGAGGGCATTAAAAACACAGCCCTTTTTTACAGCCTATGTCTTTCCACAGCCTGGACACCAACATCCCAGCCCAACCCAGCCTCCAACCCCCACTGTGATGGAAATGTTCAAGAACTCAGTTTCAATCTCATGCTGGTGGTTTTTCACCACTAGATCTCTTGCTTGTCTCAGTCATTCCTTTTCACCAGGCAATAGGCTGAGGAGTTAGCAAAGGTGTCACTGGCAGTTTTACCCAGCTGCATCCAGCTCTTGAGTCCTAGTTATTGCAGTAATTTCCTCCAACTGATTCTGATGAGCACAGACATTAGGGCCACCCAATCAGTAATGAAATGCTGTCATGACCTTCCCTGTCCAACCAGAGAGAAGGTTGACTCTGCTTATCAGGATTTGGGAGCAAGAATTTGGCAGAGAAGGCTGCTCCCACAGTGTCTGGTGAAGAGCTGATGTTTCTGGATCCAGGGGAAACGTATTCTGTATCCAGCACCTTGTGGTATGGGACACACTATAATGGAAGCCCTGTTGGGACAGCAGTTTCAGCCCCCTTTGACTCCATCGTTTCATGGGTTACCTTCTCCTCTTGATTACAAAGAAACACAGGTTCCCTCACCCCAACCAGGAGCAAGGCTGCCTGGAGCAGTGTTGCAGGAAGGCAGGTGCATGTTTGTGACTCCTCTGGGGGACTGGCAGCAGTTTCACACCAACTGACTGAATGTTCTCATGAAACTGCTCTGAGAGGATCCCAAGGGACTGGAGTGCTGTGTGGGGACTTCTCCTTTGTATTGCCAGGGAAAGGAAACCTTGTGTGAGAACGTGCATGGCTGAGGAAAGAGTCCCTAACACTAGTACAGTGTATGATTTCTCCGTCATTACATTTTCCTTCCATTAACCATTTTTTGGTGGTGCTTAGTTGCTGGCCAGAGTTAAACCACACCATCCTCATCATCTGTTAAAAATCCCCCTTTTTTTGTCCTCATCATTCCCTTAGTTTCTCTCCCTTTTCAAACACCCTGTCATCCTCTCCTGACTTCTTCAGGTTCTTTTCTATCAGTTTGTCTCCCATTTCAGCCCATGGCTGGGACCATCACTGCTGAAGCCTGGTTGGTCTCCACCACTCTGAAATAGCCATGCACCACCTTCCCCACTCAGAAGTGGGATCCTACAATTTTAATGCCCAAGCACAGCCCCTTCTCATCTCTGCTCCCTGCATTTGCTGCCCTTCAGGTACATTGTCTCCCTCCCTTGCTAAACTTGTCTTCATGCTGTCTCAGACTTGGCGTAGCAGAAAATTTATGCAGGCATAAATGGCAACCAGCAGGTACCCAATGATTTGCTTTCAAGATTGAGTTAAGTGGAAGTGACAGGGGTAAGATCCAGGGCTGCACTGATTTTTGCCCTGCTGACTTTCATGTTGAGCTCCGTGTATTCAGCAACAATTCTGCATACCAGGGCTACAGCTTTCCATTCTGGTATCCAGAGCTCTGCTGCAATCCATTGTGGCCAAATCAGTTGTCAGCAGCTCACCAGAAACACTTTTGGAATTGGTTATGAGATGAGACAGAGCTGCAGGAAGGACACTTCTCTATCTCATAGTCCCATAGGTCTCTGTGACTCCTTGGTTCACAAGACATTTACTGTCCTGGACATTCACTTGTGTTGTGCAACAGAGACCTTGACCCTGGGCTACTGAGGCCCCTGACAGAGTTCCCAGAAGGGACTGACTTGCTCTGCACTGGGCATGTGGTGCTGCTGTGCCATGCCTTGTCCAAGGATGAGGATACAGAATGCCTCAGCAAGGTAGGCCCTGGTCACCACTATCTTCAACACAGTTTCTCTAAAATACCATGGTTCTTTATCAAACAAAAAGACAACAGTGCTTTCAGGGAAGGGGCTCTGGACAGTTGGGATGCAGAAAGATTGTTCCTGGGAAGTTAGTGTGGATTTTAAGCACCCAAACCAACATGCTGGCTGACACCACATGAAGGGATCCCTCTGGAGCACAGCTGGGTTCAGATGCTTCCAGAGCAGTGCTAGTGGGGCCACAGGGGCTGGGGCTTGGGCCCAGTGTCATGGGTTACAGTACAAAATG
>VWYI01023794.1:31945-87983 GCA_013399455.1 Anthoscopus minutus | reverse complement strand
CCTACTGTCTTAACTTTCCTGGTGAGTCTACATTAGACTTAAGCTTTTGATAAAACCTAGTATCTTAATATTTGTAATTTTAAGTCCTTTTTTTTCCCTTTGTTTTTAATATACTCCTATATTGGGGAGCTATTTTTGACAGTAGTATTTTAATGAAGTGATACTTGATGATATGATCAGTGTCTTTCCTTATCTTCAGATATTGTGTGCTTGGTATTTTTTGAAATTTAGTTATGTGGGAGTTAAAAGATGTCATACCACTGTTTTGCAATTTTATGAACTGTTTCGTGCCTTTATCAGTTTCCCTTAACTAAAAAATCCCTCTTGCTTCCAGGCCAACTGCATTTCTTATCTGAAAATAAATCTTTATTTACATTTTGAAGAAGGCAATTTTGTTGATTATTTTGTAAATATTGACCCTGTAAGTCTTGACGTTTTAAAGCATTTTCTTCTAAGTGATGTTTTTGCATTTATTTACACTACACAGAGGACCTGTACACATTCTGGGAGCACGGAGCAATAAACCTCATTTTCTTTCAAGATCATGCATTTAACATTGGCCTGTTTAAATCAAACAGGGAAATGGAAAAGTAATTTTCTGTCTTGGATGGATAGGCAGGTATGTGCACACCAAGGCCTTGTTTTCTGTGGTGGCAGGGTCATGGGAGCTTCCCCCTACCAAGTGTTAATGTAGCATTCTTTTCCCATACAGACTGGAGTGAGGGAGGGGCTCTCTGGTGGACTGGACCCAAGAGCTGGTTTGGTTCCGTTTTCTCTCTTTTCCCCCCTGTTATTAAGACCAATTATTTTTAGCCTCTCTTTTGCCCCTTGTCCGGATCCTTGAGGGCCCAAAGAGTTTTGGGAGCAGCCCAGCTTGTAGGTATGGTCTCTAGACAGGACCATAGGGAGGACACATTCCTTGGAGATGGGAATCTTGGCAGAAGTGCATGCTAATGTTGAGCAGAAATGTCTGTGTCTAAATACCTTGCCACTTTGGAAAGGCAAAAGTGTCTTTTTCTTAACAACCCACCCGCCCCCAAAAGACTTTTTTCCACAAAATTTAAGAAATGTCTGTTAATTTTCCATTATCACAGTTCAGGAACACTGATGAGTACTGTGGTCAGAGTTTTCTTTGAACCTACAAATCTTGCAGGGAAATGTAATGTATTTCAGCATCAGGCAACTTGATGTACCATTTTTCTTAGCTTTGGCCTAGAAATACACTTCATGAGGCTAGAGACCTCACTTGGCTTTAGGCCAAGTGACCTAAAGCACTTTCAAGTGTGCTGAAAAATCACCCTTCTAAAATTAACTGCTTCATGTTAAGTTTAATTCTTCTGATATTTCTTAGCAAATAAAATAAATTTTGCTTTTTAAATGCTGAAAATATCTTTGTAGTTTTTAGGGAGTTGAAGGGATGTCATTTTGAATGTTTTTGAATGCTTTTTACATAGCTGTTTTTAAGCTTTCTTTCCTCATGAGCTAGAGTCTTGGAAGTGAAAGTTAAATTCAAGAAGTTGAAAGGTCTTATTTGCTTTGCACTGGAAATTGTTTTACAGTGTGTTTCAGACTCATTAAGCTCAAAGGGGATTTGAATTAGTCTCTTGTATCTCTTCCCCACTGTGAGTAGAACAGCAAGAAAGTGTTCTAAAGTTGTCTACTATTTTTTCTTCTTTCTATAACCTTAGAGAAAGCACTAATAAGATATTTTTATTATTCATGAAAGCCAGTCTGCATCCATGTTAAGGAAATGACCCAGACACATATTCTGTGTAATTATTTTGCACACTGAAGGACTGGTTCATGCACGTCATGGAATTAGGAATAAAATACCAGAAGTGAAATGTGGCTTCCCTGCAGCCTGGTTTGCTGCTGGGGAACTGGGCAGAGCTGAGCTCTCGTGCTAGGTGCTTAGTTCCTGCTGTGCATATTTATTTGGCACAGTTGTGCTTCAGCTCTTTGTAGCCCCCACAGTCACATGTTCCACTTTGCTCCTGCAGGCCGGAGGAGTCAACAATTTATGCTGACAAGGGGAACCGCGTGTGTTTTCTCTTAACAACGTTAACGCCGGCTGCAGAGTCAGGATATTGGCTGTGTTGGGTTTTCATCAAAAATACCTGCCCATTGTCAACTGGAGCACTGCAAAAGCCAGAACATTTTCACACCTGGGGCCAATAAAATATGTTTTGCTGGTAATGCAGCAGAAAGGTTCATCTCTAAGAGCCGTTCACTGTTCTTGAGTTTGACATTTTTTCAGTGAATATTTCAGAGATGTTCTGTAACAGCTTTCCTTTTATAGTATTTTTCACTCAAAATACCTTGGAGATAATGGAAGAAGGTAAATAGGATTTAACTGATTATTTTAAATTTTTTTTCTTTACTTAGCTAACACACTCTTAAGTGTCCTTTTGTTCCTGGGTTACTGCAGACATCCATCCTTGTGTTTGATGAACCAGATTTGGACACTGCTTCAGGCCTAATTTTTATTTTTTTAAACTTTTTTTAAACAGCCTTAAGCATCAGGCAAATGCAGCAATCTAGCCAAGATTGTACTGCTGCTCAGTGCCCTGCTGGGCCAGTGCCCTGTGCTCCCCACAGACAGCAGCTACCCTTCTGCATCTCTGCCTGTGGATGAGAGGTGCAAATCATTGGGTTTACTGCCATGCTCAGTCTTCTAAAGGCCCCTGAGGAAGATTCAAGACTTAGGATTTCTAATTTTGCAGCAATCATTTTGATCTCTATTCATTGCCAAACTCAGACCTCTGCTATGAGAACATTGATGTATGAGGTTTACCTGAAAAAAAGCCCAAAATATTTGAAATATTTTCTCCCTGGATAGTGGATTGTTATTTTGCACTTTTGTTTTTAAAAGGCTTTGGTTTGGTTTTTTTCCCCACCTATCAAACTATTGGGCATCATTCTATACGTAGCTGCTAGTTTTTGCATCTCTGTTGTGCTTTTACAATAGAGAGATGCTTAGCATCTTTTTGTGGTATATTGGAGATATATATATATATATGAATTCAGAGGTTATCAATATGTTAGAATATGGAAGTGCTCTCATTAGCTCTGAAGAAAACAGGATTGCTGTTGTACACTTCCGAAAGACCTCGTGGTGGCATTTGAAAATTACCGGTCTGCTGGGCCAGACGCTGACATTGTTCAATGGATTTACAAAGCTTTTAAGGAGGTACACTGAGAGTTGAGGCTGCACCATCAACACTGTGTTTATGACTTAAACCATATCCTTTTCTTTAAAAGCAAAGAGAGTGAAATATTTGCACTTGTTCAGCATGTGGCTAGAATAAGAACCTAAAGGAAAGTGAATTTTCACTCAGGTTTAGAAGATGATGAGTGGGTTGTGAAGGCATTGATATTGACAGCTGTCACTTTTCAGACTATTCTGGAAATCAGCTTGAACACCTTTTGTAAAAGAGACATGCTCTTGTGCTTGGTGTCCAAAGTACTTGTTTTTGATTTTGTCCCTTGAGTGTTGAGTGTCCTCTTTGATTTGTGAGGTCTAGAGCTGCATCCATCAATGTGCCTGCCAGATGCTGTTTGCAATGGAGCTGTAGGAAACCTGCCTGGGTTCAAAGCAGGTATCACAGGTTCTTTAATAATTTTAGTTCCAGGTCAGGTGTTCTGGAGGCTGTTGGGCCTCACTGTGTTCCCAAGTGTGGGTGTAGGTCCTTGTACTGATCTTGACAGTTTTGTCTTATGCTGCCACTGCGCTGCTTGTGCAGCTGGTGTGCTGATGGTTGTTCTGCTCTCTAGGACCTGGGTGGGATTGGCAGAGGAAATAACAAGTCATAGCCCTGCCTGTACTTGTCTGAATTTGATGTGATTCACATCTGGGTTTCCTATTTATGGTTTCAGGGTTAATATGCACAGAGTGAAAGACAGGTGCTTGAAACTGAAAATATTGACCCAGAGCATGGTTTTGTGTCTTGTCTTTACTTGTTTTGCAAATTCCTTGCAGTTCTAGGAGGATTCCTGATCCTGGCAGTATCTTAGAGTACCTACACAAAGCTTTAGGTCACTTACAAAGCTTTTTCTCCCCCTCTGCCCCTATGCACAGGGCACCTGAGATAATTGTTTTTTCAGTTCACAGTATTAATGCAAAACTCTTGAATCTTGCACAGGGTTGTCTGACCTGTTTTTTTATTTAGTTTTGCTTCCCAAATGGATGCTATCATTTTAGTAGCTTGTTCCCAAATGCCTTTTGTCTCTGAGTTGTATGGACACAGTAATATAATCCCTCATTTTCTTCCTATTACATGCTTGAAATTCCATCCTCAGCATAGGGAAATACTGTATGGACTAGTAAAAGCTGACAAGTAACATGCTGCAGGTCTATTAATTGTCTTTGTTACCTTCTGAACTGAAGAGACCTCAGTTATAAAATATAAGAACCCCAGTGTGGTCAGGAACATTTAAAGCTGAAATATTCTCTGTATTAACCCAGATTGTAAGAACACAGAGCTGAGTGCTGGTAACACCAAAGTCATGGGTTCCCAGTAAGGACCATTGGCTTGAGCTGGACTCAGTGGTCCTTGTGCGTCCCTTTCAAGTAAGAATATTCTGTGAAATCTGTGAAACTTCTCCACAAACAAGAAGTAGTTTTTAAATGTCTTTCATAAAAGAAGGGAAGCATATAGCAAAATAGCGTGGAACCGTATGTGGAATGTAGCACATTTCTGAGTTGGAATTCAGTGGTTTTTACTTCAACCCCGTGGTATTTTAAAGTTCAAAAGAGATGGAATTATTTTCTTCAAAGACCTGGATAATGTGTTTGAGGCATCTCAGACCTTTTTCAAAGTGCCTTGGTCTGCCATGGGGGTTAGTGATGAGAATCCTTTTGTTTCCTGCTTCTTTTGAAATTCTCATTTGGTGGCAGCAGCAGTAGCACTGTGCTGTTGAAGCTGAGAGGAACAGAAAACTGTCCTTGAAAACTCTAGCCCTTTCTCCATCACCCTGTCTTTTTTTTTTTTCTTTCTTATGCCTGAAATAAGATTTTGACGCATGCACAGAAGTGTAAAAATAATTGCATACAGAATTTTGTAGAAACTATGAAGTAGAGGATATTATGAGCCTTGCATTTTAGAAACTGCATGTAAAAATCTGTAGAGATGAAAATTAAACTGAGAAAACAAGATGTTTTCTCATCTTGTTTTCTCAGAAAACAAAGCTAGAGATACTGATTGTGATTTGCTTGATACTTAAAGGAGTTATTTTATTTAACTGAAAATTAATAATAAAAATTGCATCCTTTTCTTGGTGGACTTTTCTTGGTGCTGGGGACTGAAGAATGAGCTGGTGTAGGAGTTCCTGGAATGTTTTTAAGAGCTTGTAGCTGTATTGATAGCACGAGCATCAGTCTGGCATAACCTTGTTTTGAATGATGGCAGTGATCTTGTTTGAGGAGTACAAATCTGCCAGTATGACATTGTTAAAATTGACTGTTCACCCTCAGTGCAAGAGCATTCTGCTTGCTAGTGTGTCTGAGTTTCTGTATCAATGGAAAGGGAAATGTGCACATTTAAGAAGAATTAATGGTCGTGTTCAAGAATGTGTTTGAACATACTTGTTAATGCAGATTCAGGAGATCTCTGCTCACCTGAAGAAGGCCATTCCATTAATTTCTGCTGCTAATAAGTGTTGTCCACAGCATCTCTTCTGTTTGACTATGTTAAGTGTATGTATAGAAATTCCTCTTGGTGAACAGGAGCTAAAAATTCTGATACTTATTGAGGTCTCATGATACGAACTAACAAGAAATTTCTCCAGCTTTTATGAAAGCAACATTGTTAAAACTGAATATGGGGATGCAGAATACAAAAATTACTGGAAAATCATGACTCTTAAGATTGATTTACATCCTTCCCTGCTCATTGCAGCAGTATTTGGTATTTAGGGAAACATCCATGTATTTGACAGTCTTACTGATATGTATCTCTCAATCCTGTTATTGTCACAATTTTGAAGGAGCACATATTCATGTTTTAAATAATTTTCTTACTGTTTCCCCATGGAACTCCCTGGAAAATCAGTTATCTCTGAGAAGAGACAATGTGTAGATTGTCCTGAAGGTGTACTGTAGCTTGAACATCATATATACATTTTATGACTATTAAATGAAAGATAGCCTTGAGTGGTGGAGTTCAGAGGAATATCTTTGCATAAGTGGAAAATCAGGAATGCTTTGCAGAGTTCTTTAGCTGAATCTGGAGCAGTATGATCTACTGCTATGGATATGGTTTAGATTATCCAGATTGTTATTGCCTGCAACAACTTTTTTTCTCTTATTTCAAAATGAAGGTTTACTGCCAGTCAAATCTGGTTTTTTCCACTAGAAACTCTTGTCTGTCTTTTGAGGTAGTGCCTGTTGTTTGTCTTAGTTTTGTGGATGTGGCATAGGGGAAGAATCAAGTGTTTAACCATCAAGTGTTTAATAAGGGTTTTGTGGAGGGAAGACAACATGCTGTGGACAGGAATGAGTGACAGAGAAATGTCTGTGCTGCCAAAGCAGCTGCTGGTGCACTCACAGTCTGTGTTGTCTCGCTGCAGCTTTTGATGCCCGCGTGTCACTTTTCCGAAAAGAAAGGAAATTTTAGCTGTTTTCACTTGTGCCATTGGAATGGAACTAAAAATACTAGCTAAATATATATAATAAGAAAAAGGAGTGGATTGTAAAAGGTAGGAATGAAAACACAGACAGTATGAATCTGTGCTTCATACTGAATTACTTTAATTCTCATTGGGACACAATACTTCTTGAATAATCATTTTATCTCTGATGAGAAGCTTTAACTTTTCTTTGTGGTTTTATCACTTAGAAAATGAAGTCCTTGAGTAACAGCTTTATGGTTAAAGGAAAAGAAACAAGCCCTTCCTAACTAGTATGCAAAAATGGCAACGTAGTTAAAAAGCTAGCTTGAATGCTCTGGAGTACAGCTTTCCATTTCCAAGGCCAATGATTCCTTGAGGACTTAGATATTTCTCTAAATGTAATGTGCCTCACTGCACTTTTTCATCTGGCCTGATACTGTAGTACCTGCAGAATACAGCTCTCTGTAACTCAGGATTTCTTAATATTTCCCATGTAAGTAAAAATCATCTAAGATCACTGATAGAAACAAATAAGTAGCCTCTTCTTGCATTAATGTCTGTATATGTAACATTTTTTATATTGCTGTTCTTTTTTTGCAGATATTTTGACAGCTACTGGTTATTTGTACATTTACCTATCAAAGTTTTAAAATGCTGTGTAATATGGGCACTGTGGTGTGCACATGCTCGATAATGGGAAAACACGTGAACTGAGTCATAAGGCACCAGGGTACGGCTACAGTGGAAAGTTGGGCCAAAAATAGCTTATAAAACTGAGGCAGATTATAATGCAAGTCTAATTTCTATCATGTCTCAATCAAGAGCAGCTGTATATGTACCTATTCACATATACAGAGGTGCAGTGTATATACACATCTCATTTTGAAACTGCTTTATGAAATAATAGAAGTGGTTCTAGTCTGTCACCAGCTCTTATGATGCAGTAGCTGCTGGTGTGCTCCTTAGGTATTTTCTGGTATTTTGGAACATGAGTAGTCAAGGAGATGCTTTTTGAGGGAGACAGTTTTTTGTGATTTTAGGCCTATCTAATATTTATTTTATGCTAATTTCAGGTATTATCTACTCTCCTGGGAACTGATACTGTAAATTAAATCTATTTTCCCCGTCACTTCTGAAATTGTACTGAGTACTCACCCTGAAAGAGCTAGATAGAATTATGTTTACTCTGTTATGTACAAAGGGCCTTTATTTTATAGCCAGCCTGAAGCACACTGTAACTGTAGGTAAAGAATCTCTTCTGGCACAGCTCAGGCAGTATAAGGGAATGTGTTTTCACTTTTTCTCTTCATTGATTGCAAGGATAGAGACACTTAAAATTTTTTAGGACCCTAGAAAAAAGAATCAAGCAACTGACCAAGTCTTGACTTTTTTCAATACAGCTTGGCTTGGGAGCATCTGGATCATTGATTGTTCTTTTACAGTGATATGTCTTGTATTGGTTTTGGTAATATAAGTATTATATATGCCAGCAATAAGGTGTTGAGTAGATTATTCTGTGCAAAAAATAAAGCAGAAGAAGCCTTTTGAAAATTAAAAAAGGTTAAGAATGCATGCCAGGCAGAATTACATCCAACCATACACTGTCGTGTTTTAGGCTGATACATCACACAGCTTTGCTGTCAGCATCTTGGAGCTGGCATCAGTCAACACCAACATTGTGCCTTATGCAGGGAGCAGACAGCACAGCTGCTGGGTAGTTCTTTCAAGTCATTTAAGTCAAACCAAAACATCTCAGGGTTCAGTCTTTCTAACTTCTCTGAGACTGCCAAAATCCTGTTTTCAAAGTTAGGGGTGCAAACATCTCTCCAGTAAGAGCTTGGAGTGACAGCGTGTTTCACAGACTCAGCTGAGTGTCTGCTGGATAGTGTTTTGTTGCTGCTGTTCTTGATGCCTTGGCAGCAGGTCACAGACTTTCAGCTGTTCCCCAAGAGGAACAAGAGCATAAAGAGAAGCAATCCCTCTCCTCTTGTGCTGCCAGTTTTACCATACACTAAGTATGATGAAATACAATTAAAGATGGAGCTATCAAGTGCTATCTTTACCAAGCCCAGAGCAATAGCTCTGATTGGGAGCTTAGCTATCTCATTCATTTGGGAAAGTCCTGAACTTAGATCATCTACATGTATTAATTCTGTCTCATCTTTTGTGACACAATATTTAGTGTTTTTCTTTGCCTCTGACTTACCTTGCTGTAGCAATGTAAGTCTGACAGACTTACCTTGCTGTAGCAATGTCCTCTTCTGCTTTTTTCCAGAGCTGACTGCTGTTCTCCATCTCTCTGTACAACAAAGATGTAGTTGATTTGCTGCTCACTGTAGAGCAACTAAACTAGGATGGACAACCTGAGTCCAATATGCAACTTACAGAATCAGTGGCCTCTAAATGCAAGTGATCCCGTCAACCAGCAAAGACCTTAGCATATGTCCCTTGTCTGAGTGGACGACATTGAACACTGTGTGGCTGCACAACTGGCAGATTATATCTCTGGGGACAGGACATAAGTTAATTGTGCTTATCATTAAGTTTTTTACCCAAAGCAAGTTGTCTCCCAGCATAGCCATCTCTGATTTCTGACTGGGTCCCTCCATCTTCCCAGGGGACTCTAGTTAAGCTGGACTGAGGTGAGCATCTGCTAAGACTGACTGCCCTCCTCAGCTCTGAGAGGTACTGAGCTGATGGCTTTTCTGCACAGGACACACTCAGGTTGGTGCCTGGAGGGATTGCAGAATCCTTTCCCTTTTGCATGCCCTTCCTGCTTCAGGAAGGACCGGCACTGTTCCTCTGAGGCTGTTTCTCTGTCTCTGCTTTTCCCAATTCATTTCTGAATATTCTTGCTGTCTTGTTTTGAAGTCTCTTGAGTTTTTGTGCCTTAAGTTTGCACTCCTCTGTTCTATAGGGAGGTTAACAGACTTAATCAACCCATCTTCTGACACCTTCCTTATTATTATTAATATGGGGAAATAAGAGACATTTTGAAGTGTGCAATGTTACTGAGAGCAGAGATGGTAATTTTTCAGGACCAGATTGTATAGCAGCGTTTTCAAATATATGTCAGAGTTTAAAAATTTTATTTCTCAAAACATCACACATGAGCATGTACTTGAATAGAGCAATATGTATTCTTTAAAAAGCATCAGCATACAACGTTTCTCTTTTATTCCATCCTCAACTCTTTCCAGTAATATTTAATATTGTATCAGTCATTTCATAGCCATCATTCAACAGCTGACTGCTTATGCAGTTTACTAGTTGCATGTAAGCTTTTCTATGTGTTTCTCTTGTGTACTAAAGTAAAATATTTTTAAAATATGAGTTATTTTTTCTTTGGTAGCAGTATAAATATTTAATACTCAATATTTCACAGATTATGCTTTCCTCAGACTTTTCTAGCTAGGGAATGAAATGTTTTAACTTCTGGTAAGCTAAGAGCTGAAACTGTCGACTTATCTCTGGGCCCAGTCTAACACCAGGTAGCTAAATGGCAGATTTCTTTCAGAAATACATAAGTCCTTGTGCTTTAAACAGTCAAGTACATGAACTGGTTAAAGGCTTGAAGCTCTAGCTCACTTGCCTTTGCTGTATAAGGAGAAATATTTGTGTACTATCTTCTAATCTCTTGATTCACTAAGTCAATAAGGAATGCGTCAATAGAAATAAAATGAAATGAAATATGAGGAAGAACTCTGGAAACTTACAAGTCTGTTATGGTTTAAGTTCTCTTTCTTGTTTGAATATCTTTCTCTAACTCTCCAATTTATGTAGTCTAGTCAGATTAAAACAGACTCAAAAAAAATCAGGGTTTCATGAGATTATTTTTCTTTAATATTTTGTAAAACTACATATGTGTAGCAAAGATAACAAAACCACCTGTATTAATTAAAAATTTAAGAAGCTAATTAATTAAGAAGTTTGAAGAGTGTTTCTATTTGAGAGCTCTAAAAGAAGAACTGATCTCAGTAAATGTTTGTTTTACAGAATGCTGAAACCAAGGTGGAGGAAGCAGCTAAAGAAAGCCCGAAAGCAGCCAGACTAACACAGCAGTCATCAGAGGATAATGAAGTATTTGGTGAGTTACTACAAAAAGTGGAAAATGTTATTTGATGTGTTAGGACAAAAGGAATTCCCACAAAGACCTAGTGATGTATTTAATATTGATATACAGCATTTGAGTGCAGGCTGTACATTCCTGCAGAGACCTGAAAAGATGGAGAAAAGGACCAAGAAGAAAACAAAAAGCTATCAGCGGTCTAAAACAAATCATCTCTGGGGAGAAGAAAGATTGAATCCAAGTGTTTGGCAAAATTAAAGCTTAATGCAGTAAGGGAAAATAAACTTTTCTCCATCCATAATGGAGAGGATAAGCAGTGGATTCTTAAAACTGCAGAAAAAAAGATGTGATCAAATGTCAGGAAGGGAAATACTGAAAGCATTGTGATACATCATCTGGAAAGTGTGCAGATTCATCATTGCAGGCCTAGAAAAGCAGGTTAGACAAGTAACTGTCTAAACTGATGTAATCAGTATAGATTTGTATCCTTGACTGGATGACCTTTTGAGAATTCTTGGAGGGCTAGATTTTATATGAGCTTCTCTTGGTATTTTCCTGTGAATCCCTTCCCTGCTCTCTATATAGGTTTTGCTGATATTTTTATTATTTGATCTGAAAGCCACATTTGACCTTTTCTTCTGCATTGAGTTTTGGAAAAGAGATGGGGAATCATAGAATCACAAAGTATGCTGAATTGGAAGGAACCTATCAGGGTCATTGAGTCAAACTGCTGTCCCTGCACAGAACACCCCAAAAATCACAGCATGTGCCTAAGATTATTGTTCAGACAGTTCTTGAATTCTGTCAGGCTTGGTGCTGTGAGCACTTCCCTGCAGAGCCCAACCACCTACTGGATGAAGAACCTTTTCATCATAAGGGAAACTTTATTATTACAGCTTCAGGTTGATTTTATTCTAGAAGAACTTCAAAAAAGAAGCAGTAGTCTAACATTAATGCAGAAGAGGTTAGGGCAAGGCGGATCATGTGGATATTACTAAAGCTCACTAGCTTGAAAAATTTTGGATGAGTGAAGTATTTTTGAATACAGTATAGGATTAAGGATTATTTTTTTCTTTAGAGGTACAAAAGGAATGGAGCATGGATAATTAGTCCTTATTATATATGGAAACCACTTAAACTGGTTTTGTTTAAAATCATCTTTTCTCAGTGAGATAATACAGTGTGATTGGCACATGAGCCTGAATTCCTGGTATGAATGTTTCCAGCACTGATCATATATTGCCACTGTCTGATAAATCCACAAGTGGACTTTAGAACTGGCTTTCAACCTTATTAAGTGTGTGCTGTGGCTAATTACCTCATTTCCTTGCCATTTGCTCAGCCAGTTATTTGCAGTAGATCCAGTATTACTGGTTGTAAAGCCCCATGGCCTGGTGGAATGTGTGTCCTAAACTGTGCTCTTTCTCAGTGCACATCTCTCATTTTCTTTCTGTGAGAAGGGTGGAGACAGCAAAGCAAGGAGACCTCCATCTGCCTCTTTCTACCAGCAAAATCTCAGGCATTTAAACCTTCTGGATATTTTGATCACTACTCCCATGTACCAGTGAGCTAACCTAGCAGTTAATCAATCCTGTGGTCCATGTGGGAACTATGAGTTTAAAGATGGGAATTAAGCATGAAGCTTACTGTTGGTAAGTTTAAACTCAGTATCCAGTGATCCATACCCTGGATCAACAAATTCTTTAACTAATTTCAGAAAGTCAATGTGGTCTTTAAAAAAGCTAATGATTTACTAACCACTAAATACTTCCATGTTCCAAATATGTGAACTGAGCTGGTTATCTAACATAAGACACTGATAATCCTTTGATAACTCCACACAACAAGGATGAAAATTTATTTCCAACTCTAAAACCAGTCAGACTACAGTATCTTATATCAACCCTCCTACCACTTTGCAAATGACAGTCTGGGGTTTTTTTTTATTTATTTTAAGATTAGGTCAAAATAGGGGTAAAAAGGAGGAAGTATGGTGTAAATGGAGTCTGTCTAAACTTTCTTTTACTGTGGTCAAGTGAGTAAATCAAAATGGACTGAAGGTGTAAATGAAACCACTGTAATAAGAATCAGGGGGAATATTTTGACAGATACAAGTTTCATGTTGTCTTGAAAATGACTGCTGTATATGTCTTTCCCTGCAGTTTTGGACAATTTCTTAAAATACTCTTACATTTAAAGGGATAAGTTTGAAGCAGCTTTCCCTAGGTGAGTTACTTGTTGTTCTGTGACTTAAATGATTACAAACCCTGCTCAGTTATTCCCCCTCTGGCTTGATCTATTTCAAGCTATCCCTCATTTCTTTATTCTTTCCTTTTCCCCAGTGATGCTAATTATACCAAGCATCAAGTATACACCAATAGTTGGTTAATTTATAGCTCCAGCTTTGACTAGAATCCCTCTTCTGAAGAATTTTTAATAGCCTCTAGTCCCTTTGAGCAGCCGCAGCACAGCCTTCCCTTTCCACAGAGATCACTCTTTTCTGTGACTAATTTATTTTCCCGAGAGATCCCTTCCTCCAGTTTTCTCTGGACACTGCCACCCCCTACAGAAGGGCTAGCACGGGCAGCAGAGGAGCCTGACGAAGCCTCTGAGCCCGCTTTTGAAGCGGGGCAGCACCGCTGGGGAGCCGCCTGCCGGTTCTGCCCTGGTGCGGGGGTGCGCGGCCGGCGCTGGCAGGAGCCGTGTCCCCGGCACCGCTGGCTGTCCCTCGTCGCTGAGCCACCCGGTGGCAGCAGCTGCCAGCCCCTGGCAGCCACCAGGGCGCCTGCAGTGCCGGGTCCAAGGCTCTTCGGCAAAGGAGACAGAAATCTCTTGATTTGTGCTTGTCTCCTCATTCTCCACGGTTAGTGTTGGCGTGGACCAGGTGACAATAATGGCTTTTCAGGATAAGGGAACTTTCTCTGCTGCGAACCGCGTGGAATAGATGCAGTTGCTAAGGTCTGTTATGCAGAAGATACCTGCAGATGAACTGTACCATTTGAATACAGCAGGGCTATTTTGAAAATACTTCCTTTCAGAGTAAATGTGGTTTCTGCAGTCCCTATCAGCTGGGTCCAGTCTTGGAGGCAAATACATTATTATTGATTGAAAATATCACAGTGGTAAGGAACTGAGTGTGGGGTTCTCTTTCAAGTCTGCTAGACCTGGTAGCATTCTTTGTAGATTCAAGCAAGGTTTGACCCACTACCCTCAGGGGACCCTTGTGAATACACGTAAATGCCTTAGTTTTCCTGTTGTTCTTTTCTGCATGGGTTAGATTTGGGAATTACCATTCCAGAAGGCTTTTTTGCATTTCTCTTTAATATTTATTTTTAGACTGAGGTATAGATGCAATGACCTTGCCAATGATGAAGCCACATTGTACCAGCAGCTTTATGAAACAAGTCCAGTGTGTCTCATGTTTCAGACAGCTTATTCTCAAAGGCAATAACTTTTCATACAGGAGGATGGAGTGGAGAAATGGAGCAGAAGGGTAAGGGTATTGGGAGAGAAAAGAAATCACAGTGATGGCATTTGCAACTATGAAATTCTGAATTGACAAGAGTTAGTTTTGTTTGCCCTTTGAAAGGATTTTCTTGTGGCACCCAACAGAGTTCTGTTGTCTGATATATACTGAATATGCATCTGTGATGTGAAGCTAGAATGTCTTGCTCGCTACAAACTTCTGTTGAACTTGCACGTAGTCAACATGGTCTCTGTTGCAACCAGTATGTAGTCAGAAAAGGACTGTGAATTACATCTCAGTCCAAGGAAGAGAAGAACATTGCTGGTATAGTGCTATGTATTTAAAGAAATGGGTCAGGAGGGGACTCTTAGCCTTACTTCCAGAGAATATTTTCAGAAGTTTATTTGATCCAATGCTACTCTACAACAGTCAGGCAGAAGCAGGGGAGAAAACTGCTTGTCATTCTGACCACTGGGAAGATTGGACCTTCCTTTCTTTGGTTCCTGTTACTTTAACCTGGAAAATGACAAAGGCAGATTTTTAATTAGACTTGTTTGGGTTTTTTTTCCATAGGGTTGAATTAGCATAAAATTACAAGCGAGATGTTTTTGTGGGGGGAACTGTTGTGTATTCCACTTTCTGATGGCAATGAAAGTCTAAGTGTGCTAACTTTTCATGATAGAATCATAGAATATTTTGAGTCGGAAGGGAGCTTGGAAGGCCATCTAGTCCTAACACCCTGCCATGGGCAGGGATGCCTTGAACTAAATCAGGTTTCTCAGAACACTGTCCAACATCACCTTGACTGTTTCTAGGGATGAGGCATCCACCACCTCTGTGTTTTACCACCTTCATGGTAAAAAACATCTTCCTTGGGAAAACAGAGTAGGACTTTATATTTTCAAACCAGAAGATTTCCTTTTTTATCTGGCAGATCAGGTCTAAAATTGTATCTGGATGTGGCCATTTTTTTTCTGCCTTAGAGCTTTCCAGGGATCCATACTGTGCACCTGGAGTTGTACTGTGAGGTGTTGGGGTTTTGCTGTTTGGGTTTGATAGTGGGGTTTTGTGCTTTGGTTATTTGTTTGTGGTGGGGTTTTTTTGTTTGGTTGGTTTTGGTTTTTGGTTTGTTTGTTCTTTGGGTTTTTTTACTAAAAAGAGGTGAAGTAAACACTTTTTTCCCCCCCTAAAAGGAGAGATCCTATTGGAGAAATTTTTCAGCACTTCTGTTTCCAGTTGCAGTACTGGATACTTCCCGATGTATCTTTTTGTGTACAGGGCTCAGAGATAGAGCAAGAAAATGTACATTCAGCACCATCCCACAGTGACCCTGACTCACCCTGATTCTTGCTTATGCTGATGCCTGCTGCTGTGTCCCACGCAGAATGTCCTGTGGGGAGTTGTGTAAACCCACACAGGATGAAGAACTTCTCTCTCCACAGGATTACCATCTGTAGTGGTTTGACAGATGCAGTCACACTCACTGTGGGTCTTCCTTAACATGGTCCCACTGCATCCAAACATAGGAATTTCTGGATGCTGTGTATTGAATGCCAATTTGGGATTTTTTGGTTGTGGGGTTTTTTGATTGGCTTTTTTTTTTTCTCCTTAGCTGAGGTTTATAAAGTTTGTCTTAGGAAATAAGAGAATTTGTAGTCAGGTCTTACAGAAGCTGGCAATGTAAATTATTGTATGTTACATCTGTATGGATGTCATACTTTTCTTGTACCCGTTTCTTCTTTTTGATTCTTGTTTAAAAAAGTGAGGGGGCAGAATGTGAAGGGAGGAGCTGGAAGGCACAAGGCCTTTATCAGGAGGTGAAGCAGTCCTGTCAGGAGCTGGCTAAAAGCTGAGGGTTATTGCAGTTCAGTGACCTTGCTGGGGAGCTTTTATCATTGTAAACACGATCAATTGTGGAACACAAGCCATGACTTTAATGCAAAATAATGGCAAGCTTACACCAAAAAAAATCAATCTGGTGAGACAGAAAATGGTTCTAAAATAGGTGTTATTACCATGGTGCAGTTATTTTCTCTTGCCTGAGAGGCAAATGGGAGAATTTAGTATCCTGTTGGCTTTTATTATAAGCTAAGTAATGATTCTGGTTTTCCAGCTATCCACATATTTCCGCTTTCCTTAACCTTCTTTCCTTTTCCCAGTTTCCTGCAAGACTTGGCCTGTTTGCTTTCATCCTGAGACCACTGGTTTGTCAAAATTACAACAGCAACCCTGAATCAGCTTTCTGAGGTGGAACAAATAGATTTACATTTTAATAAAAAACCTGTTTGCTATTTTTTGTGCAAGTTGTTTGGTCTCATAGGTATGGCTCACAACTCTCCCTTTTTGGTGAGGTATTTTATGCCTACCTGCAGATCTTTTTTTTTTAGGAAAAGGGCGGAATCCTGTGTATTTTACATATCATAAAGTGATTTTTGCAAACTGTGTGTAGTCTTTATAAATGGACAAGTCAAACTGAGTACTTGAGAAATGCAGTGGTGGAAAGAAACCTGTAGGAGTCCAGAGGCACCAGTTGTCAGTTGGTAGAATTTTTTGTTATTTTAAAGTTTGAAGTTTTTTATAATATATAGATATTTGCAACTTCTATGTAAGTTCTGAGGTTGGTTTGGTTATGGTTCATTTTTATGGTTTTTCTTTACTTAAAAGTAGTATTCAAATATTATTTTTTTCCTGGTAGCAATCTGATGCTTTAAACAGTAACAGTAGCTCTTGGACACCTAATTAGTTAATATGCCATTGATTAATTAATGTAGTGTTTTACAGTAGCATCATCTAAGTCTTTAAGATTACTTTTAGCACGCCATTGATGTTTGCTGCAAAATGAGTGCACAAGCACTTACGGGCGTTTTAACGACTGATTTGGTACGATTTTTCTTTTTTTTTGCTGTGTGTACCACTTGCAAGCAACGTACAAAACAGAGGTCTGGGTTTTTCTAATCTCTTAGAGACTGGATTTGTTACTTGGGTTGTTGGCATAGATGTGGAGCTGAGACAGTGATGCCTGCTGTATTTTTAGCAGTGGTGGGCTGTGTTTGCTGTAATTAATCAGCACATTACCAATAAATGACTTACTCATTATTTTAATGCTTCCTATACAGTGCACAGGTGTTGGAGCCCCAGGCACAGAAAGTGTTCCTTTATCTGTGCTGACAAGCTCAGACACTAAAGAGAACACTGGGTTTAATTTAAAACCATGGAGAAAGCTTCTAAAACTAAGTGGAGAAACTGTGAATGTGTGAATTAGATAGAATTATGTTAAGTCACTGGGTGAAAAATACAGTATTTAGAGTTTGAGATATAGTAGTGAATGAGAGACAAGATGAAGGATATAGGGCTTTCTTCTTCTTCTTCTTCTTCTTCTTCTTCTTCTTCTTCTTCTTCTTCTTCTTCTTCTTCTTCATGGGTTTGGGTGATTCTATGTGACTGGGTGGGAAAGTCTGTAGTGCAGAACACAGGCGTTTAGTTACTGGGTTAAAAATAAAAATAAATTAGTTGACATTTTATAATTGGGTAGCTTACACTTAAAAGGCCTTGGACAGAGATACCTAGCATGCCATTTTTAGTTAGTTAGCTTAGTGTGTAGACAAGCTCACTGTCTGTAAAAATGTAATATAGATAAGGAAAAATAAACAACCAAATCTGAAGGTGAAACCCATCTCTCTGCTCATCAATCCCAATCCTGGGAAAAAGACCTGGACACTTTTACACACTTTTACATAGAGGAGCTGGTGATTTTTCCCCTTTGTTTATTCAATAAGAGTGAGTCTGTATGCAAGATGGGGGGAAGCACAATAGGCATTTACCATCCTATTGTTATCCAGAACAAGCATTGTATTTGAATGGAAAAGTGAGGATAGCCAAGGGTTGTCTAATGTCACGTGTTTCTGGGTGGTGATAAGAGGCTTTCAGCTAATTAGCTGGCCATGAAGAAAATTACTCTTTTCCCAGTGTATTTTATCATCTTTGCCCTGTTAGCAGGCTGCAACCCAAGAGAGTATTCTGCGTGCACAGAAGTCCTTAGTGTTCTCTGTCTCTGATTCTTATGAACCACCCTGCTGGGTTAAGGCAGGATTTTATCTGTAAATGAATTAAAAGTGCTTCTGAAAGATCCTTATTCTGGGGAAAGGAGTTGAAATGTTGCTGTTGTCCCATTTCCAATTCTGTTGAGGCTGAATAACCATTCAGTTCTGGTTTGAGTGAAAGAAGAAGCAGAACAGTTCTCTGTGGGCCAGCCACTCTTCTGTTGGGTTAGCTGAAACAGATGTTGTCATTAAACTTTAATTACAACATGGCTCACTTTTTAATGCAGTGGCTAGAAGAGAACTAGAAGGAGTTTTTGTACCATACGTTAGGAGAATATGAAAAAAGCAAGAAAGAAAGCCATCAGCTTGGGTTTCCTGCATAATGCAAACTATGGAATTTCATTATGTGATTTCTAGATAAAATCCTTAACAGCTGATTTGAGCTGGAATAATGTCCTATTGCAAAAATTGTACTAAAACAGTGGGCTGTCCTCAGAGTTTAAGCAGTTAGTTATCCTAGTTAGGAGCACTTTGCTAATGGTCTGGACCCCATCATTACCTCTGGTTGTGTGCCTGGCCTCCATCAGGCTCCCACAGCACACACCATGAAAGACATATCCAAACCCAGATTTTTTCTTATCTGAATGCAGAAGACAGAAACCAAGGGGAAAAAGGGTGAACATCTTGCCCTCATAAATATAGTATGTCATTGCTAAATTGATGTTTCCCATCCAGTGTGTTGTTGAGTGGAAAAAATCCCAATTCCTCACCAGGATCTGGTGGGCCTAAGAAATTATGGGTTGGTTTTATTAATGATACTTTCCACTCAAACCCCCCTTTTAAGTCATGTTCGCTCATGATACTGTAATTAGCTCTATTAACTTTGCCAAAACTATAAAGATAGTGAATTGAGCTTTAAAGTTAAAAAGTCCATTGACTTGTCCTTCCAACATTAAAGGGTTGGGCTGAAGTGTGGAAAAACCTGTGGATTTTCTTATGTTCATGTTGATTACCAAATGAGTATGGAGGGGCAGGGAGACAGCCATTGTAGCTGCATCCTCTTGTCCAGCAGCATTTCTGCAAAAATACCAGCTTGGGTGTGTGATGTGTGTAGCTCTGGAAGGAGAGCCAAGCAGCAAAAAGCCCACAGTGAAAGGATTTGAAAGTAGAGAAAGACAGCAATTGCAAACACCCCATGCATGCTTTTTTGGTGGTAACCCTGACAAAATACTTTTATTCCTACGCTGGATTAATCTAAATTGTGCTTCAGCCTCACGTATGGTGTTTGCAACTGAGTCCACAAGACTGAAAATTACTCTGATCGTGGTGGAGAGTGAAAGTAAGAAGGAATACAGAACATTTGAATGAGTGAATGAGGATTTGCAGGACTTGGCATCTGCCAGTTTCCCCTTGGCCCTCTCATCGCTGTACCCTGGAGCTCTGTGAAACTCCAGGGCTCCAGTACCGTGTCAGGCAGGAAATCCAATCCATACTTGAAGCCGTGGCTTTCTGTTACGCATTTGTTCGAGAAGGCTGACTGTGGTTTGGCTTAACTCCTTCAAATGCAGAGCTTGGCAGCACTTGTGCAATAGCTCAGTTTCAGGGTGGGACAGTGGCCCTTTAAGTGCTGACAAGGAGGAACAGAGCAGAAATTCACATCTGAGATAATCCATTTTTGATGAGGAAAATAGAAGTGAAAAGGACTAGTATTTACTGGTGTGCACACACTGGTACTTGTACAGAAACATCCTGGTGGCGACAAGACTGCAGTCGCTCACAAGCCTTGCAAGGAGCAGAGAACAGCCATGATAATGCTGCTCTTTATTTCCAGTGCTGTTCAGAGCAGGCTCCCTCTCTAGAGCCTTCTCTATGCTTCCCTTCCCTATTGCCAATGAAAAGCTTGGCCTTCTCTAGTCCCTTGAATAGTCCCACTTCATTAGAAGGAACCATTTTTGTACTGGATACAAATACTTCCATCAAAACAGCAACTTCAAATTAGTTTGAGTTATTTCTAGTAGCTGTCATCCATTGTAAATTTTTTTTTCCCTTTTTGGTGGTTCTTGCTGTAGCATCTTAAAATTTCTGCTGCAGGAGGACTGCAGTACAAATCAGCATTCTAAAGACTAAACTCAGTTGTTTAAACACATGCATGGACTGTGAAAAAATAATTCTAAATATTTTTATCTCAAGTAACTTCAATGGAAACAGTCTACAGACGAAGGAAATTCACGGGAATTCTCATTTCTGTTCTGAAATATCTGTAATAGGATTTTCTTTTAGCCTTTGCTTGTGGAAAAGTGAATGAATAGACTCTTGAAACAAAAGTGACAACAGGTTTTGGACATTTAACTAAGCCACCATGTTATGTTACAATAAATAGACTTCAGTTCATTGGACTCAGTGGAGACAAAATGAAAATATTGATGCTTCTAAAATAAATACTTGACATTTGACAAATTACTCCTTCTTTGAAATCAGCCTGCTTCTCTGAATGTGTGTGATGTGGTGACACTGTTTACCTTGATGGGACCTACCAAGGTTATGGTTATGCCTGAATTCCTACCGAGGCAGATGCTGATCTGTGGTAGCTGAAGTCATCAGTTCAGCCAGCAGGCTCGAGGTAGCTGTCTTTCACATCAGGCACTTGAGTGTGCCACTGGGGCAGCTTCAGGCAGGCAGGTATTCCCATTTTCTGGTCTACCAACATCTTGCAGCCCAAAGTCAAACAGGAGTAGTCAATAATTTTATTCTGAAACAGATGGGCCAAGTTTTAATTGAAGTTTTGGTATTTATTTACCATGAGTGAACTGAATTTTTGGAAAACCTTTTTGGGCAGGATNTAATTTTATTCTGAAACAGATGGACCAAGTTTTAATTGAAGTTTTGGTATTTATTTACCATGAGTGACCTGAATTTTTTGGAAAACCTTTTTGGGCAGGATTAGACATCATGTATAGGCATGATAAATTTTTGCCACCTTTTGCTTCAGCTGTTCATCAGGTCTAAAATGTGCAAGTATGTCACTTTTTAAGGTAAGGCTGTAGCAGGAGCAGGCAGTAGTGTTATTCTGCTCCCTTTTATTTACTATTAGGCTGTCCTTTGTTTTGTGTATCATGTTCAATCTTGTGTATAAACTGGCCATCCTTAAAATGACCACAAGACCCTCTTGTTTGGTCTCCAGATTATATTGCTGTAGTATCACATTCTTCTGCATTTGTCAACATAGGAAATCAGTTACAAAATAGGCAATTGATGTGTGGATTCCAATCGTACAACAAGGCTGAGTGCCCTGTCACCATTAATTATAAATTCTGAAAATGCATTTATTTTTATTTATTTGCCAGAATTTATTGAAATAATTTTACTGCTCTATTTTAGAATATACAATTCTGACATGAAGATCTGAAGGCAGATTTTTTTCAAGATTCATGCTTGAAAAAAAACCTGGAACCACAAACTGTTTAAGACCCTTGAAAAAGGAGAGCTTTGCTCTTTCTTTTCCACCCTTGGTTTGAGGCATCTGTGGCTGGCCAACATCAGTCATCATGAGCTGTCTACAGAGGGAGAATAATAAGTGAAAATTAATAGACGACTTCACTAGATTTCAGCAGAATTAGGAACGTGCTTTAACACTTTGAAATACTACTCAGATTTTGACCAGGGTATTTTGGTGGATCTGGACTTACTATGAGAATCAGAAGACTAGGCAAAATAACTGTTTGTCACCGCTCTGTGATAAATTCCTTCGGGCTCCAGCAGAGAGATGGGACTTCCATTTGCCAGCAACAATAAATTTAGTGTCTGTTTTAAAATAGTGCTCACCTGATGGTTGTAATTTATATTTAGTGGCTTGTTTTCAGGATGTGGATTGGGGTGATCAGTGAGATTAAATTGAGGAATTTTCTAAAAGTGAGAACCCTTGGTGTTAAGACTTCTAATTGCATTCATGCTTGAGATTTTTCTTTTTCCTTTTCAGCTGCTTTCACTATTTTCATGGTGCACAGGGTTTTTTTAATCTCTGTTACTAAAGTATCATGACCCAAATGGAGACTTCCTCCCAGCATTACTTCAGTCTCTATTCATCCTGCAGGAGCACCCAATCAAGGACAGGACCTCACTGAGCCTGCTGATCTATCTATAACCATTAGACCATAACAAGGTTGCTCTGTGCCTGTCAGTGCTGATTCCTGTTTCTGAGAGTAGGTATTTCCCTGCCAGTCTGATGGCTTTTACGCCAAGGATTATTTTGTTCTTAACTGTAAGGCAAGAGCCAAATTGCTCTAGATTTTTGCAGACTAACTGCAGTTTCATGATAAAACCTGTTCTATTTGGGTAAATTCAGTATCAGAATCTCAGCAGCACAGTTATCCTCTGTGCATATGTACTTCAGTAGCAGCTTCTCTAAATGCTGTTGCTGCTCTTGAGCAGGGTTACAGCTGCAATCTCACACCTGTGGCAATGCAGCCCTGCTGGTGGCTGCTCCCTGAAGGCAAGCATTTAAATTATTCCTCTCTTCAGCCCAACAATCTTTTTATATTGACTTGTAATTTGTTGTTCAGTTTTGAATAATTCTGAAGAGGGACAAATGTATTTCTAGTTTCAGAGTTACACACTTGCCACCCATGGGTTATTTTTGTTTAATATGTGTGCTGATTGAAAATGTCTCCTGCAGTGAAAATATGAGGCCTTTACTGCTTTTTTTTCGTAGTTCTCATGTAAAAAGACCCTTTTTAGCTCTGCCTAAAGGTACTTATTAGAGTATTTCTGAGACTAAAATGTTCTTGCAAATTAATTTCAAGGTTCATTAAAAAAGAGAAAAAGAAAGCTGTGCAGCTGGCCTCTTGAGAAAACAGAAGTGAATGTCTTGAAATCAGCGTGTTATTTAAAATCACACACTGGCTTTGGCAACCAACCACTACTGGCATGTTCAAATATCTGGCTTTTGTAGTCAACTCCCAGTGTGTTTTCAGAGGATTATAATCATATTCCTTATCAGGAATGAATTGTGGGAAAAGTCAGAATATAAGATACTTTGACACAGGGGGCTATCTAGAATTTAGAGCATTTTCTCCTCCATCTCTATTAGTCTGCTTGTGATGACATAATTGTGATGCAACACTGCAACATAAAGACAATTATTTTTAATGGCAAGATTCATAGTTCAAATATCCTGTTTTAAATAAAAATATAACCCCTCTAATTTAGCTGATTAATTTTCATTGAAGAAGTATATAAATACTTGATACTTCTGGTATTTTTATTTAGTTGTTTTATTTGCTGATTTAATTAGTGAATGAAAAGGGATCTGGAGGATCTCAGAATGTTGGAAAGTTGTAATTTTTTATCTATAATCTTAAACAAAAAAATCTGTGCAAAGAATGACATTTTCATCTGAGTGAAATATCTTAAGATTTCTTCTTTCTAGAATTGCTAATGAGGTCATGCCTTTCTGAAAATTGCAGTTAATTTGCATTAAGTGTAGAGTTTTATAACATTTCAGATCTCCTTCAAATGTTGTGATTGCAATAGTGCATTTATTTTATTTATACACAAAAATAAGGAACCATGCTATTAAGCTGTGTCTTCCACAGGGGGAAAGAAAAAAATTACAGCTTGGTTTAGGAGGAGGAATTTGATAAAGCATATTTATGTTCTTTTATGCTCTGTTCATTCATGTGTTTAATTCCTAGGCTAGTTGGTGTGTTAATTGAGAGAACAGTAATGTGTATACAGTGGAGATGCACAGGCAATTTCCTCGTCTCTCTGAAGTGTAAGTTGGAAAGTGTATAATTTTCTGTAGATTTCAGGACATAGTACCAACTGGAGCTCTTGTCTATATGCTGCTTCTGCTAAAGTGGCGTGAATCAGAGGTGGCTTGTTTTGTTGTTTGGATTTTTTTTTAAATTAACACATCTGTGGGTAATCGGCTGAGCATCTCATTTTTGAGATTACTGGTAAACAACTTAATGTTTTCAACAAAACAATTCAAGAATCATTAAAGTGCATCACAAGGATGTGACTTGAATGAAATTTTATAAAACAGAATTTAAGAGGTAAGAAATAAATCTTGTATAGGAGATTATAGAACAGGGCAGAATGGAATAACCTTGTTCTTTCCTAAATTATCTTTGTGTGCAGCTTCTTAGCCTAGTGTTTGGTTTTTGAGTGCAGGTATTTTCACTGTGTTTTGGAGTGTAGTTTTTTGGGAAGTTTGTTTGGGGATTTTGAGTGTGGGGTTTTATTTGTTTGGGGTTTTTTTTTCGTTTGTTTGTTTTTTCCTCATGTGTTAGTATCTGCTTGTGCTAAGATGTTGGATCAAATGCACTTTTAGGTTTCTGCCTAAGGCTTTGGAGAGAGACAGCTGGATCTGGGATTAGACACACATCTGTATCTGTTTTGTCATTCTTAAAACTGCTTCACCATTCAGCACACAGGGTCTCAAGCCTGGAACTCTTAACTAAAAGGATTGCTTGTATCCTAACACCTTTTAACTAGCCCAGTGGTCGGTGAGTTTGTCCAAAAAGGCAGAAGAGAAATTCCAGGTCTGTGAAAATACTTAACTTAAAACATCCTGCCAGCAGTTCTACCTCGGCCTTTATATGTGATAGCCAACATATCTCAGATGACCTCAGCTCTCAGGGGAACATAAGAATAGAGGCATTCTCTGCATGCATGAGTGGTTGGAATAACACTGTGCTTAGTGATCAAATGAACAATCCCTTTGAGCTTTCGAGATAGTACCCCCTCTCACAGGGCATCGGAAAGCATTTCTTTAACAATTATGCAACAACAAAGCACAATGGGGTCACTGGTTGCCATGATTTCTTTCTGAGGAGGAAAGTCAGAGTTTATGCTACCTTGTTTCTATCTCAGACAAAACCGGTTTGGCAGTCGAGAAATGCAGCCTCATCTGTTACCAGATCCCTGGTTTTAGTGGAATAAGGTGCTGCAGAAATAAATATTTGAGATTTTTTTGTATTTTAACCTGCCTAGTGCTTTTTTTTTTTTAATACCTCCCCCTCTGCTGCCCCTCCAATCTCTTTTCTGGTGTTCCTGCTCTTCCTGAAAGCAGTTTAAAGATCCTCCTTCTGTAAAACAGAACCTGTACCACAGACTGCTTTTCTTATGCTCTGGGTCATTTCTCCAGCCCAGTGGTCTTCCTTCTTACTGTCACTGATTCCTTCTGTGTGACTACACTATTTTACTGCTGTTGTCTGCTTTTGCTTACCTCCACTCTTTTTTCCCTGTGTATTTCTCACCACATTTTTTTGGATTTCTTGGATCACCTGCAGATCTATTTCTTTCTGCCAGACTTTCTGTAGCTGCATCTTCATCCTTCCACCTGGCTGATTCCTTCATTATCATCCTTATCCTGTTCTCCTCTTTGAGGTCTTTCTTTACTGCCAGGGGTCACTACTTCAGCTGTTTTCTAGCATCTTCTCTACCAACAAACACACAAAGTTCTCCTTCTGGTGAGCTTCTTGATGATTGACCTGGTTGTTCCCGCAAACTTTCTAAATAATATTAGCTGATCTATCTCTTTGCTTGCATCCCTGATCCTCAGAAAAAAAGAAAAAAAAAGGGGGAAAAGATCCATAGGGGTCAATTTGAAGTAATTTAGATGTTTCCTTTTTTGATTTTTAAATGTTGAATGTTGGACAGTGCAAGCCACATACTGGTGAATATTCCAGCCTTGCACAAATGAATACTGATGAGATGACCAATGCATCAGTTGGGGCTGTTGAGGCCATTCTGCTGTAATAACAAATTCTAGTCAAGGCTGAGACATATTCTACAACAGGATGTCTTTTATTTTCTTTGAATCTGAAACTAGTAACAAAGCTGAAGTTTTCTTATGTTTTGCATGTGTGTGTGCAAACAAGTATTTATATGACACACAAGTGTTGCACAGTTAGCAGCAGAATAAATAAAAATACATATATTCTGTGTTCTCTGGGATGTTCATATTACCTAGCCTTTCCTTTCTTGATGAAGAAGAATCAAAGTTGAAGATTATTAATTGCAGTCATTTAAAATTAAGATCTGGAGTTTACATTTTTTGCTGGTACAGGGCCCACTAGTGCTTAAAATCTCAAGGAAAAAAAAAGTATGCTCTTTAACAAACTTGCTAGTTCTCAGCTGCTGAAATGGGCCTCAATGTAATAATTATATTCTTAAAAGTTCTCCTGGTTTGTTGTAGAGTTTCTTTTTTTCCATGTTCTCCCTGCTAATTAGTTTAATGCTGCCAGCATAAGAAACTTATTTTTACTTTCCTATTTGTACTATTTATCTATAACTTCAGGTTTGTCCCTACTTTCTAGCAAAGGAAATGAGTTTTAGTCTTAGCCCTGGATCTCAGATATGACCAATTACTGTGTCTGGAATCTCACCAGCTTTCAGCTTATCCCAGTGGAATAGGCTGTGATGGTTGGCTTTGAGCTGCTTATAATCAGGAAGCACACACAGTTTGTTAGATTTTGCATTGTTGGAGGGTCAGAGGCTGGAAATGGGAACATATAAATTTGACACTTGATTTGATATTCCTGCTAAGTGAAAGACACACGCATTTCTCCCTTTGCACTCTAATTTTCTCCTGGTGGAGCAGAAAACATATGGTAATGAGTCCAAAAACAACTGGTAACTTAGATGGCAACAATTTTCTGCATAACTGTGGAAAGGGACAATTTTCTGCATAACTTGCCCGAGGAAGAAGGGGAAGGTGGGGAAGCTGTGCTGGTTTTATTTTATCTTGCAGAGTGTGTTTAGTACAGCCAGTTTTCTCAGGGTCCCACTGAGATTTGTTTATGGAGATAAGTGGATGTCTAAATCTACTGCTGAACTTTTTTCCTTTTTCTTAATTATTTTAAGTACTGTGGATTAGTATCTTGCTTCAGATTTAAAAAACAACCTACCAAAACAAAAGCCAGATGAGTGTGCATGATATATTGACAGCATGTTACCCTCTCTGTTAAGAGGACGAAACGGGTAGAAAACAAAAAGCAATATAAAGTTCTTAAGCAGGCAATTTTCATGTTGTGGGTGGATTTTCTAAAATACCTGAAGGGAATTTTAAATACCCTGGAAAAATTACCAAAATGATCATAAACTAAGTGTGTTGTTAAGTAAGGAAGAACGTTAAGCACAGTGGTGTGCTCTGCAGAATGTCCTTAAGCATTTTCACATTCACAGCTCAGTCTCAAAGGAAAAATTGTAAATGGAAGGGAAGACAACAAAAATCTGGGCAAGCGTTAGTAATGAACACTGTCAATACCATGTTCTGAGACATGTAAAACAACTGTTGGCATTTGGAAGTTTGGACAGTATTTGGGGGTTTTCTTGGAAGAGTTGAAGGTCAAAATACCTGATGCCAGACTGCATATGAGCTTTTACCTGGCAGGCAAGATATTGACCTAAACCTTTCCAGTTTGGCTGGCAGTAGTTCCCCTAGCTGTATATGTTTTGTAAGAACACACTGGGGGCAGCCAAGCAAGACGGATAAATGGACACATATTCTTAAACATCAGCCACCTGTAACATCCAGTTCCTCTTGGCTAAGCAGTAATTTGATTTTTGCTTCTACCTTTTAGTTTGTTTTCAGCTCATTGTAATCTGTTTGGATTGGTTTGTTAAATTTGAAGTAAATAGTCCAAAAGCAGAATTTGCCACTGCCAAAAGCAGAAAAAGCCACTGCTTTATTGCCACCTCCTCTCTCCACCCCATTGCAAACAAAGCCTAATTCCAAGGTAGAGTGGCTCCACATTTGGCTTGTTTGCTTTTGATTTCCATTAGACTTTACTGTAAAAAAAACCTGGTCATACCAGTGACAAGGCTGAATTTGTCTTCCTAGTAATTTGTCAGTGTTTTCCTTAAAAAGGAATTCAGTGCAAAAGCTTTCTTCAAAAAGGGAGGCATTTTGGGGCAGTAACTACACAATGTAAACACTTCACTTTTGGAGACCCCTCATTTTTAAATTGCTCTGGGTGAACACACATTCCATTGTATGCTGAAAGAGGAGACCTTGACGATTGATTTGTTACATCTTCACAGGGCAGCAAGACAAGGGACGCAAGAGAAATGTACAGTCTGGAGAGTACACTTCTGCCAGTAGGGAAGCAGGATGTTTCCTTCTTCTGCACCTGGATCTTGATCTGAAGGTCGTGGCATGTGTCTTGCACTGGCCATGGTCATGATTAGAAAGCTTTTATTATTTGGCTTATTGGTCTGTTTTGTCAGTTGGTCGGAATTCAAATCCTGATACATAGCATGGGCACAGCTATGTGCTACAATGCATCTGGTAAGAACAAACAGAACAGATTTTTTGCAGGCCTTTTGGAGTATGGCTAAGGCTGCCTCTTAGTTCTTTGGAGATTTTATATTACATACATTTTCAATTTGTGTAAAATAGATGCAGGAAGGACTAAATAATGCTTTGACAATACAATGGACGTTTCCCAGGGATTGATCAGCTTATTTCTGAGTCATGATACTGTGTAATTCCTGTAAGGGGGATGTGAAGCACATAATCCCCGATACGTATACTTAGTCAAAGGTACAAGAGTTCCACTCAGCCATTTTTTAAAGACTTTTTAGCTATTGTGTAGGGCAAAGAGTGTTTTGGTAGAGGAGTAAAAGACATTGCTTTTCTGGTATCACTGGCATCTCTCCAGTCAGCATTCAAGTGCCATGGTATGCTTTGAATGTGTTTTTCAGAAGCAGAGCCTTGTTTTGTGTTGCAAAACATGAAAAGACAGTCTCTGAATAAATTTCTTTTTATAGAATCACTAACCCTTTAAAATGTATTTCATTTTCATGTCCATTCCTTTTCTGGCTACCATTTAAAGCATATTTGATGTAGTTAATAAGTCTTTCTGCAGGCTTAATGCTGCTGGTTCCTCTGAGTTATTAATGCTCATGTTTGTGTAGATGTTGCTGAAGAAACTGTATGGCCACATGAGAAACTTCACTGTCAGAAGGTAACCTGGAGCACTCCCCAGGGATGTGGTGCCTCTGCGTTGTAGTACATCCACCCTTGCCTCTTGCTGACATTTTTTCATTTGTTAGGGTTTATATTTATTAAGGGAATTGTCTTTGTTCTGTCACCAGGTAAGCTGCCTCTTGCTAATTACATCAGATTTGTGTACGTGTATATGCAGGATAGTGCTAACAAAAGGATTCTGCTTACAAAACTTAATAGTTTGTTCCATTAAGTAGGTCTCAGTTGTCTGTGAATCCATGCAGACTTAGAGCTATACAGAAGCTTTTTTTTTGGATAATCTTGGACATCTTTCATATACAGGTTGTACATCTGTGCAATTATGCTAAAGTTCCTGTGAAGTGGGCTGGGTGTCCTGCCACTCACATAAGTGACTTAAAAACCAGTCAAAATAATCTTGAAAAAGTAGCAAATCTATACTGCAGTGCAAGCAGAAGAGTAATGGCCGAAGATGATGCAGTTTTGTCTGCTGGCTAGTTGTGATAATGACAGTGGTAGTTATCACTAAGCTAGCCCCATGCAGCTTCTAAGGACCATACAAAGTGTGCAGAAATTAAGTGTGAACTACTCTGTAAGTTAACTTTTACTGTATTTGGAAAGAGTGACACCTTTTGTAATGTGCAACAGACCTGGCAATGAGAGAAAGATGTAAGCAGCATGACTTCAACTTGCAGTCATCTAGTCAAACTGTGTCAAATGGTAAATTAGACTTGTATGAAAAATAATAGATGCTCATGGTATAGCTCCACACCAAGTTATCTTCTATCTTTTTTCTCTTTTTTTTTTTAATATGGATTGCAACATGCTGCTTGTGCCATCAGTAGAAATGTAGGATAATCTGACAATTGCTGATTTCAACTAAGTTGTGTCAGCCACCTGCAAAGAATATGGGGCTTAATTTTCTTCTTTTCAGGTATGTGAGAAATATTTTCCTTGCCAGAATAGAAAATTGGGAAATCGAAAATGGGGTGAGTGATAGACCTGTTTTATTTATTGTCACAGAAAGAGTTGTCAGGAGATGTGGGTGGGAAGAAGGGAATTTGTTTCAGTAAGTGCCTCTTTTTGATACTTTCTGAAAGGCAAGCAGTCAGAGCTGGAGACTTTTGCAAGTGTGAGTTTTTGTCCTGATTATGAACTACTTATTTCCTTTCTTTTATGAAATGTATCTTGGTCTGTTAATCTGTATGCATTTGCTTTTCTATTTTTTTCACTTCTGTTTCTCAGGCAGTACTGTCCATAGTGGGCATTTTGCTGCTGAAAGATATACCCTGGAGGTTCAACCCTCCCTGTAATAGGCCAAAGGTAATAAATGAGAGCTCAAAATTAAATGCATTTGCATTTCACAGTTTGATGCTCTCATGCTGTTGGGGAGCAGCAGGAGTGGCCTGCCCAGTGTGAGGGTGAGCTGGGGCCAGGGTGACAGCGAGGCAGGCAGGGTCAGCCAGGGGAGCAGGAGCAGTGAGGACTGTCAGAGCCCAGGCAGGTCCCACCCTGAGCAGACACAGGCCTTTGTCTCATCTGAGCTAAGTCCTGGCAGCCTGGACCTGGGCTGCAGCTGGCATTGAACAGGGACAGGGAGCTCCCGGATGGGTGTTTCTCTGAGTGAATGAGTGAATGAGTGAATGAGTGAGTGAGTGGGAAAAGGCTGCAGAGCCTGCTGGTGCACTTGGGACCTGGAAATGTATCCTCGAGCCATATGTTTTCCAACAATTCTTCACCGTTACTACAGATGGAATTGGATTTTTTTTTTTCCTTTGTGTTTTTTTATCCTTGATTCCAGTACTTCTGGCTTTCAGTGGGGAGACAAAAATTCCTAGTAGGCCATGAACATGGAAGTACATGGCACTTTTCCTGCTACTTCCAGCATATTTGACTTCTACAGTCTGTGGCACCCATTTGTAAGACTGTCCTGGTTATCCTGTTTTCTCAGGATAAGCAAAGCCCACGATTCTCTACAATGGACTGCATCCTAAATTGAGAACTGAACCAAGGTGCAAGGGTTTTATGAACAGATTGCATTATTTACTTATTTCAAAGGGATGCTAGGTAACTTTCTGGGAAACCACAGACTGTGTGTATGAAAGGCTTCTCATTTTGCCAGTCACAGTCTGTGGTTGCAGAAATGGACTTACAGTGCTTACCTGGGAAATAAATTACTTTTTATTTTCAGAGATAAGATTAACACAGCTAATTTTCTGTCTGTGGAGCACTTTCTACCTTCTTTGAGTTGTCTGCACAACTTCCTAGGAGGCAGAAAATGAGAAAACCATGTTTATTTCTGAAATGGCTTGTGGGTAGTGCTCCTGCAAATTGGATCCCAGAACCATGACTTTTTGAGCCTTTTTGAGCCTGTGCCAGCAGGCACAGGGCTGCTGCACCCAGGAAAGTGCCAGCTGGAGGCTGCCAGTCCCAGGCCAGTGCAGCACCAAGTCCCTGCCAGGCATTATTCAGGTTTGCTGGCTGGGATGAGCATGGTGTTGAGGGTCCAACGTGACTTCTGTTGCCCTTGGGCATGGTGGAGCAATCTCTGCCTGAAAAATCCAGGTGTGGTATCACCTGCCTCCCCAGGGCTGCATCCCAGGTAGGGTAATCAGGACAGTGTGCTGTGTGCATCTTCTTTGTACAGATGCTGTCCTGTTATGGTCCTTCTGGTGTAACCCATTGAGCTCAGGTTCTTCGTAAACTTTTCCAGAAGTGGTGATTTTAATAATTCTCATGCTTGCTGGGTGGATTGAGCGAAACATACCCAAAGTGCACTTGGGAAAAAAACATGTTTATGGCCTTTCTTGCTTGTTAAATATTGTGTAGCTCAATCACACTGCCATTTTAGTCTTCAGAATTAACAGCTCTTTTTGCTGAGTGTGCCTTCTTCATCACATAAAAAATGACTTTATACATACTCAAATAGCAAAATAAAGTTTATGAATTCTTTTATTTTCTTTCTTCCCTTTTTTAATAGCAGTAACTCCCACGAACTGGTACAAGGCTTGGTACTGTGCAAGCAGTTTTTCACTCCTAGAATGCTGCTACTGAAAAGCAGATATTGTGTGAAGTACCATCGATCACTGCCGTGGTTTTATACAGTTTGTCACCATTGTTCTTCGTATAGCATTGAGTCACATTTAGAACTATGGTTCAGCTCACAAGTGTTCAGCATGGGTGAAAAAAGTGTTGGGTTATTTTAACTGAAAAAAACCTCTTAATTATTTATTGATGAGAACAGATTTAATAATATGTTTAGAAGCGTAGGGTGTAGTTTATAATCATGGAGAGTGGAATGGAGTTTCTAAAGATCTAGAATAGCTGAGGTTAGAAATATTAGAGCAGATGTCTATAAGGCTGTTTATATATCTGATTTTACATTAACAGCTTTGGGATTCCCTAATAATTTCCTTGGGGTTTTTTTATGACTAAGAGCATACTGTATCTCAGGTAAAATCCCACTGAAATAATAGATGATTTTAAATTGATATGTGAGCAGATCACAATTTCTCTCAGTCTATCAAACACCATGCAGACACATCTTTTAGAAATGTGGGATTTCATGCTATACAAATCATACCAATGGCCTAGGCTACTTTGGAAATCTTATAATTTTGCTCCCTTATTCAGCCAATATAGAAAGGTTTTCTTTTCCTTTCATGGACTACCTGTATAGATGAGCTTGTAGAACGAAATGGGGAGAACCCTGTTTGTAACTGGGATGTAGAGGAGGCAGCAGTGTTAGTGCAGCCATTTAAATTTCTTTGGAAAGGGTGAAAAATTAAACATTTCTTCTTCCAGTGCAGAAAAGACACGAACCAAATCAATCTGTGGCACCAACCACATGACACACACATAATGCTGATTTAAGATAACTGTGAGCAGATGCTGATCCAGTGGTACTCCGTTAGAAGAGCTGTAGTGTTGTGCCGGAAATGTGTTTGTGAAGTGTATCCTGACATGACTTTGAAAGCTCTTAGATGATGTGGACAAATGTCAGTAATCCAGAGCAGCAGAAGTAAGTGAGAAAGGGCAAAAGGCTGTGCAGTATTTATTTTCCAAGTGGGGACCCTTTGAATTTAGATATTTTGTGTTAACATTGTTAAGAACATGTATGGGTTGTAAGCATTTGACAGGGTAAGTTAGGAGAGGCAGCACTTTAATCTTGTGACTCTTGTAGTTGGTTTAGAAGTATTTGTTGTCTGCTTGTACTAGCTTCTGACAGCTCTGACTGGTATTGCGTAGGCAGGCCTTAGGACAAGGAGAGATTCCAGAGGTGAATTCCTGTGCAGAGATAATTTGGAATTTGCTCCACAAGAAGCCTGCCAAAGCCTGCAGCAGCATGGCAAGGGATCATGATCTTTGTGGAGGTGGAGCCTGTGGGAGTCAGATAGGCAGCACAGCAGAGTGGTTTGGACAGCAGCTTTGGTCCAGGAGCTTTGGGAAGGGAAGGTGGGAGGAAGGACTAGGAACTGCTGGGAGACAGAGGGAGACAGTGCTTGACAAGAGAGAACAGTAGAATGGTGTGACCAGTGCCAATACTGTCCTTTCCTTCAGGACTGGAAGTCCTTCAGTATTTCCTGAAGACATGTAAGGCTGTGGATTCTGTGGCTCACCTTGAAGTGTGAAGTCTTTCTATATGGTTGCTGGCAATGTTTTATTTCCTGGTAAATGCTAGACGTTGCTTGCAGGATAGACAGACAAGGTGATTTGTATCCACATTTAAATGTCTTAAGTTCATAATCAGAAAACACCATTCATCTTTTTTTTCCCTGCCCCCCGCCTCGGTATCTTTCTTCTGAACATCTTATTCTCAGCTTTCTGCCAGTATTTCTATGGAATAATATCTCTGCTATTAAGCCCTGTGCCTGTTCAGTCAGTGCAGAATGCTTTAGTCCTTTGGATTGTTTTATTTGCTTGGTTCCGAGTATTCTTCTTTTCTGGTTTTCGAGCTGCACTTGAGGGAATTACATAAAGAAGGTAAACCTGTAAGCCCTATGATGAGTTTGGAATAAGGTTTTTCTTTTAATCTGTCTGCCAGGCAGGCAGATATTTTAATCAAATCTCATATCAGTTTTTCAGGCATACATTAGAGTTCTCCTCTTAAAAATATTTATTTGGTTATCAAATTTCTTCACTGAGAAAATCGCTTTGCTCAGAAGTCTCTGAACAGTTTATTTTTGCTGTTTAATCCAAACTACCCCTATAATTCTTGAGAGTTTCATTGTATTGACTGTAAAAGTGTAAAGACCTTGAAATAATTTTTGCTAGTATTTTAACAAACTACCCACCTTTCATTGCATGTATTGTGATATTTTTGTACCCTCCTCTCAGTCTGCCACAGCAATTCCATGGCTCTGCTCCTAGGTCTGTGCTGACATTCTCCATTGTACAGCTTCCAGACAAAGATGTTCTGACAAGCAGGACAGAGCATGGTAGCAAAAATCCCATTCCCTTTGTTCACAGCAGTGATGAGGATGCAGCATACTCGAGTGCTGTGCTCCTGCGCCAGGGCCTGCAGAGAGACTTTAAACTGTGAGAGAGGCCAAACACAGCCTCGGGAGTCTGTGCCCCAGCAGCATCCCTGCCATGAAAGTGTTCAGCTGTGATTTCTCTGCTGACTTTGAATATGGCATGTGGGATTTGTCTTTTGAGTAACCTGGATTTTAGGCTTCTCCTCAGAGTTCAGTTATCTTGACTGTCATCTTATAAAATCTTGGTTTATTAAATGAAGACATTTTAACATCTGGTTAGAGTAAGCATTGCCAGGCAGACAAAAACTGAGATCTGGAGTGCTGAACATCCCCAAAGAGACATGTTTGTGAAGTATTTACTGTGTTTTTAAAATTAACGGTCAGTGTTCATCGTTTAGGCAGAATAATTATCTCACCATCCATACCAAGGGCAGAGCTGGAGCTGCACATGGCTGCTACAGTGTTCAGGAGAGAAAAGGACTTCCTCTTAATGCCAGCACCTTGAACTGGAGGTGAAGCTCAAGACCTGGTCCTCTGCTTCCCCAAAGAGTTACAGAGGTGCTCATCTTCCACCTCATGGATGCAGCTGGTGCTGTGGCTCTTGTCCCCACCATGTCCCCACCCAGAAGATGTGAGCTTCTTCCACTTCAAGTGTCTGGGTCAAGCTGGATGTGCGAGTCATTGCATTGCCCCAGGACACTTCCTCCTCCTGGGCACAGCTGGATATGCAGGTCACAGCCTGGGCCTCCACACCCTCCCAGGGCAGGGGGCTGCCCACCTGAGCTTCTGCCTCCCACAGGGCTCGGGGGCACTCAGAGTAATTAATCAGTTTCTGAGATGTGACTAGCGCTGTGAACAAACTCTCTGTGACTGGGAGAAACTCCTGCCCACTTTTTCTCCTCTGACCTTTCACCATAGGTGTTAAGGTGAAAATCAGTTACGAAGTGAAGATAATGTCAGACAGCTCCTAATGGCTATGGACTTGTTCTGATTGTAAAGAACTGCAGTTACAGCAGGCTTGAACAACCCCACCCCATCATTTTTGGCTTGTGTTTTTTTGGGAAGTATGCTTTGTAAGCTTCTGAAGAGCCACATCTCCAATTTTCTTTTACATACACAAGAATTCATCACAATGGTAAAAGGCTTATTTGTGCCCAGGTATTTCAGATATTTTTAGAAATATTGGCAAATATGTGTGTCATACTCAGAATGTGTCATTTGTACCATTGTGGTGTACTGCAGAATTTTCTGGGAAAAAAAAGGTCTTCTAAAAACTACCAGTGTAATTCCCCTCACTGCAAATTCTGTAACCGTGACTCTTTGGGATCACTTGTGCTATTAAAAGCTTCAGTTCAGAATACATTAACAGGGAAAAATAGGGAAATCCAGAGATACGGCAATGTACACCTAAAGGATGCATGAAAATGTCAAGCTTATTGATTATATCATCCTGCAGGTGATTCAGAGCTTCCAGAAACCTGGCTTGCATTGTGCACTCTTCTCTAGGACTGCCATACTCCTGTAGTTTGCTTTTTACCTGGACCTGCCCTATACAAGGCTGTATTGGAAAACAAACTTTGAAGTTACGTACTCAAACCAGCAAACTGGTGCATTAGTTTGGGGGGAGTTAAAAACATTCTTGTTCTCTCTTTATTTTAACTTATGAAAAACTCCTCTGCAGTACTTAGGGCTCTGTTCAGGTTTAGTTGGGTTAGTAGGTCTCAGGAAAAGTTAACACACATGAACACTGTTATTGTGTAGGACAAAAATGCAATTTATAGGAATAGGAGTTTATAACCTCATGCTGTCAGTAGTTTCTGTGGTCGCAATCAAACCATTATTTGGTTGACTTATTACAAGTGTATTTTATTCTGCGGTTTATCCTTTCTAAATAATAAAATACCACTCAGACACTTAAATCTTGGTCAAGAAAAACACAGCAATATTGTCAGGCAGGCCCTCTTTGGAGGTGCTACATGATGGGTTTTTTTACCAGCATGTCTTTTTCTGCTGCTGTGAAGGCCCTGTTTCTTTATGGTATTATGAAAAAAATGTAACTGTAGTATTAGGTACCCAGTTACACTGATGGAAATAAGTTATTTTCCAGCAAAATATAACTGAGGTGGAAAATACAAAAGGTAGTGGAAGTTGTGAGGTCTGATGGAAGCACTACTAATTTTGCTGTACTTTGGTGAGGGGGGATATATCAAAGTTTTACAATCTAACAATTACTCAGATCCAGTGCAACTGAAGCAAAAAAGATGAATAATCAAACAATCTTTGTCTACTGCTAGTCAGTTGCACAGTTTTTAAAGAATACAAACGCTGATGGGTGAGCAGGTGATTTAATTTCTCCTTAAGTACAAGAAATTGTTTCTTATAAATGATGCTCCAGCTCATTTTGCTGTGGGAGGATTTTCTGTGAGACATTCAAGATTAAAACAAACCTATATGTTCTAGTAACACAAAGGAACATTTTTCTTTGAAACTGGTGGGTGGATAAAATTCTTTGTTGAAGTTTTTAAAAACCTCTCTGCAGGCCGTGTGGAGAATTGCCACATGCTTCTCATAGATTCCAAATTTCTGCCATAACGAGTCCCACAGGTTTCAACCACAGGCTCTTTTGTTTTCTGTACTCGCCTTTGCAACCCTCAGCAAGTGGAAGCAGTGCCAGAAGTTCTGGAAAACAAGAGCGAGAGGGTGCGAGCCAGGCCTACACTGCTGCATTCCTCTGCAATGGTAGGCCACCGTGTGGGCTTGGTTTCAGCTCTTCATTGTAAACCAGAGGCACGGATAACCAAGTGCCCAGCCCTGTGAAAGCATGCAGAGTGCAAGGCAGTTTCTGCAATCAATTGGTTTGAATTACAATCCAAAGATCAAAAATTGTTCTCGCTCAGGGGATGCTTTTGGCTTTCTTGAATGCTTCTTTTTACTTGCAGGTTTCTTGACCTGTCCTCACAAGCAAACAGTACCTTCACAAGGCTCGTAACAGTCCTGAGCCACTTTCCCTTTCATGGAGTCATAGAATCATCAAAGTTGGAAAAGACTTCAAAAATAGAGTCCCACCTTTGACTGAACCACCACCACATCAACTAAACCACAGCACTAAGTGCCACATCCAGCCATTCCCTGAACACTTCCAGGAACAGTGACTCCATCACTTCCCTGGGCAGTCTGATTCAATGCTTAATCACTGGTAATTCCTTATGAAGGTGTGTCACTGAATTGCTGAAATACACACATGGCCGATTAAAAAAGATGATGAAGTGAAAGTCAAGGACAGATGATGTGAAAGCTATGCCTCCCAGTTAAATTCTTGCCTGTTGAATCTGATACGACTTTCAAAGTAGGTTTAAGAAAAAAAAAGGTCTGTTGTACCCCTGGTTCTAAGCCTCAGCATCATCGGTAACAGGAGAACACACAGAGCTGGTATGCAACTACTGCTCTTGATACTTATGGTTTGAAATGCTTTGCTGACTGGTTTGCTTTCATCTCTTTCTTTGACATGGGCAGAATGAGCTGGCTAAATTTCTTCAGTGAGAACATAGAGGAGGGAGAGTTCTTAAAGGCATAAATAATACAGGGTGTACAAGTCTGGGGAAGGTATGATGTTATTTTTCCGCCATCAAGTCTGAAACCTGGCTTCTGGAGTGCAGCCCCTCTCAGTGGGTGATGGGATGTTAATGCATTTCAGCCCACAGTAACCACATATGCTTCCTATTAATATACAGACTTTGAGCATGGACTGTGGGTTATTACTGCACAGACTTGGAAGCATTTTCATATCTCTGCCGTGCAGATGCTAGGAGTTGTGTGTGCCTTGGTGAAAATACAGAAAAGCTCTCCAGCAAAATGACTCCTGATATATCAAAAATCTCTGACTCAGACAGTATTGTTACTTTTACACGCTGATACCATAAAAGGCAATTCCCTTCAGCAGAATGATAATTCTGAACATAAGCTGTAATGAATATACAGCATATTTTTAACTTCTAATTTTTATTTTGTAGTCTTTTCACAGAAGCAGCCCTCTCAAGTAATTAAGTTGTTAGCAGAAATAAAAATTATGTACTGTTTTCTGATTCACAAGATAAGGTTTAGGCATGTTTATCAGTGTCACTATCCCAGCTAGATGTCACATTGCTGTGTGTTTTCACCTAGTTGATGATTGGTTGTGTAAGTTACCTTTTACTGGGTAAGTTTAAAAAGTATAGTTACCCTATATGAGATACTACAGCAACAATTCCCCACAGTGACAGTACCATCTTAAAGGGATTCTTCTCCCAAAAAGTGTTGGCTTTACTGCAGAGCAATGCTTAAGGGATGTATTTATCCTGAAACTGGTACTCTTGTAACAAGCAGTGGTTCACAGTTATATATTAAACATTTTGGGATGATGAAATATAGCAGAATTAAAGGGAAAAAAAATCAGGCTATTAACCTACTGAACTTGCAAAATTAATACTGCCTATTCTTTATCACTCCATGAATCCAGCACAACTTTTATACATGAAAAAAGTGTGTATTGACAGCTATGCTGTCTTCATCATCTGGCTTTTAAGCATTGGCACCCTGAAATGAAAGATGCAAACTTTAGAAAGCAGATTATATTAGCTGTTAAAGGACATAATTTAGTGGTTGTGTTGCATATAATTTTACAACTCTCCTTGGTATTAATACAGCGTTTAAACAGTTGCTGCCATGTTGAAGGAAGTGTATTTATTTTAACCAGATTCTGTGGGTCCCATACTGCTTGTACAAACGATACATAATCTGGATTATAATCTTAAAGTCCTTTCTTGTCCCCCTAAACAGGGGCCTGGTGATTTTGATTGTCCTTATACAGATCACCAGTGGCTGTATGTATTAATGGTTGCTCCAGGGGGATCACCTCCCTCATACTGGCCACCTTCGCAATGAATGACTTCACAGGTTTATTTTTGAGCTCTGCTTCCTGAGCTCTGAGAATTACCTTTCAAGTAGCTGAGGGAAGTGCTGAAAGTGGTACATCTCAGGATGATGGCAAGGTCTGCTGTCTGGTGCACTGAGGAAACCTAGAAGAAACTGGCAAGTCAGCTTGAGAGGTTTATTTATCCCAATGTCAGAACAGAACTACTTTTGGAAGCACCTTTGGCAGCCAGCAAATTTTTCATTGACTGGCCTTTTGGGAAGAAGGTTGCTAGTCATTTCAGGAAAGATTTTACTCTGTCTCTTACCTAATAAAATAGGTAATACTTGTGAATTGATGCCAAAGTATGTCAAATGTTCAACAGCTTTTTGGGGTTTTTTCAGCAGATCTGGAGTATGTTTAGGTTAGTATCAGAAATGAGGTGAGAAGGAATCATGTTTATGTTTTCATCCTGTAGTGGTTAGTGTCTGACAAAATTCTCATTCTCCTATGCAATTTTCAGGTTTTTTCCCTACAGCATAATTTTTTGCTAAAAGTACATATTCTTATTCTACCTGAGTGAATGTATTATTTTTCTTTGAAATATGATCATAAATTATAGAGCTAAAGTGTCAGCTGCAAAGACAGTTCATTCTATAACAGGATGCAATCTGCATTTTGCCTGTCTCCATCAAACTTTTTTGTGCTTTTATGTGAGCTCTGCTGTAAGGCCAAACTCTGCTACCTCAGCAGCTCTTCTTCAGCAGGAGAGGACCAGGGAGGGCATGGAGAAGATCTTTCATGAGTCTGAAAGAAACTGTGCAAAGATTTGGGTATTAGCAAAGGTCTGGCAATTAACAGATCCTATTTGAACCTATTAATTTTCGGTCTGGCATCAGCTCTTAGAGGGCCTAATGCTTTCTGCAGAGAACACCTAAGAACTGGTATTCCATGAGGTACCAGGGATTCAGCAAAAGCAGCATTTGTCAGGCACTTCTTGTAAAATGTTAAGTAGAAGTTTGATTCACCCAGCCACAACAAAGTAATCTAAATATCTAAACCTATGTTGTGCCTTTACCAACAGCAGTGCAATAACTTTCAGCAGACTCAGCCACTGATCCTTATTGACCCAGGATGTAGTATAGAACTAAACTTGGTATTTTTTTTAAGTTTAGTTCAATAGAAGTAAATATTGGACCAGGTGAGGTTTTTCACTTTTTACTGTATTTTTAGTACTAAGTTTTATTGTAAGGAAAACTATGCTACAGCAGACCCCTTATTCACTTCTTCAGCAGACCAGTGTAGAAATGGGCTCAACACAACAGTAGAATGGAAACACCCTCACAACTTTTTTATTCTAGTCTGTTAAGAGCTTTATATGCTGTAAAATAAGTAATGAAAGAAGTGAGGGAGGAAAGTCAAAGGACTGCATGTTGTGCTTAGCAGGTGGCTTCTCATTTCTGTGGTGGTTTAGTCTGTATCTTGGTTAGCCCAAATTTCTTGTGCAGAAAAATACCATTCCTTCAGTTATGCTTAAGCTATAGAGAAAATTTGGCTTTGGGTGGAATTTTTTCTTCCTAAAAGTGATAAGCTTTGGCAAGGAGGGAGGGAGGAGAGCAAGCTGTAATGGAAGTGATCTCTTGGCTAAGTGCAGTAGGAATGTTAAACTCATGTGAATCTTTGTTATGAGACACATGGACACTTCTCTCTGCATTCACTCTGCTAGAAAATGAGGAGAATGTTTGTGTAAAGGCTAATAAATGCACCAGTACATTTGTTCTGGTTGTGTTCAAAGCTATGACCAAGTGTTTGTTTCACAATTATACTGCATGCCATCCATTTCAAACAGAAATATTTGTCCAAAATGGATTCCCAACTGTTTGACAAGCATCAGACAAACCCACTAATTAGGTCTGTGAATTGAAATGTCTGATGGCATATTGCCTTCTAATCATATCAGAGAAGTTAGGCTAAGAGCCATTTTTTGTCTGCAGTGTCTTAGCATAATGAGGATGAATCAAGCTTTTTGCAGCTCAGATTTAACAATGCAGACATAATTCTTTCCTCTGTCTCTTCAAATACTTCCATAGTGGAGCCTAATGGCTGTGGACATGCTATTCTACTGTGAGCTGTGCTGCAGTAAAAGTCCAAACCATTGCTGTGATACTGTCTCAGCACGGAGTTGGAACCCAGATATCTTCAGGTGCAGCATATATGTAGTGATGATGCATGTGTTTTCTCTAGCCTTTTGTTCTTTCAAGTGCCAGATACTACCACAAGTGTTATTAGAAGCCACACGTTCCAAAACAGTGGTCCCAGCCTCTAAAATAATGCAAGGCAACCTATTACTAATACATTTACCCTTACTGCTATAGCTTACCAGATTTCTTGAAATCTCAGCTGTGACAAAGTTGATTAGTTGATTATTGTTCAAGTGACTAAACATAGATGAATCAATACAAAAAGTCAGATATTTTAGCCAATATTTTGTTGTCAGCATATAAACTTAACTCAGTAAACTGAAATAAACTTAACTCAGAATTGAGGATTATATTGCATTGTATTTCACCATCCAGTTGACATCTATAGAAAAGAGAGGACGTAAAAATTAGAAAAGGACAAATACAGATTATATTTAATTTACTGAAAAACTATACTTTATGTCTATAGATGACTTAAGCCTAAGACTAAGACTAAAATGAAAAGTCGATTAAAAGTTCAGTAATTTTCATCTTCATACCCTGAGAAAAGTAGGCCAAGAAAAAGGAAGCAAGTATAATCAATCACAGCAGTGTGTATTTATGATAAAGTGTATTAAATATTCAGTGTTACGAAGTTAATTAATGTACTTTCTGGCATTTGTAGCAAGTAAATAATACTTAATTCTTAAAGTTTCATACAAATATTTAAGCTGTTGTCATGTATAATCATTATCTGCAATGTGCTGTAACTGTTGTTCTAAGCCTCTCTTGAGAACACAAAGTAAGGTAATATACTTCAGCTTTTATCAGCTTCATCTTCCTCATTTGTTTTACAGCATTTGTAGAGAGAGCAGCAGTAGGAATGTGAGAGGAATTACAAGTATCTGCAAGAAAGCAAGACTGGAAAGGAGTAGGAGGAGATTAAAAACTTGTAATCTTTTTAAAAACTCTTAGCTTAACAACATCTTTCCAGGCTGTCCTCTGTATGGAAGAAGACTATGTGAGATTTGTGTGCTGTGCACACATGCAGGGACTATCATGGAGCAGCTCTTCCAAGTGACCCATGAGAGGGATATTTGTATCCAAGCTCTCTCGACTGGAAGTTGTCCTTTGCATAGAACAAACTTCTGTGGTTGTAGAGAGAAGTTGTTGCTTGAAGCATTGGGCTGAGAGGTCCCAGCCAATTAGTAGCTTAGGGAAATAGTTATTTTGATTCTCAATAAATGGGATAAACTATCAAGGTCTAATCAAGCACTAAGGCCAAAGTAGTCTGGAAAATACTCATATGGGACCTAACTCCTATTAAGGACAATGAAGGTTTGGATTTTATTATTGTCTCATTAAATGCATCTTTGGACTTTCTCTTGGGTTTCATTAACAGACTGCTGAGAATTGTTTGTCCATCTATGTTCCTCATTTTGGAAGTCACTGTGTGTACAGAGAACAAATGGTTCTGTTCACTCTGAGCATTGTGCCCAGGGCAGCAGGCTCAGAGCACCATGTGGTGAGTGAGGGGAAGCAGAGAGGTGGTGTTGCCTTTGGGAGTGGTTCTTGGCTGCACCTGGAGTGCCTCATACCTGCTTGGAGTCAGGTTCCTTCCTGCTCTTTTGGGGCTAATGTGAGGAGGTGCTTTTCTTGTGTTCTCATTTGTGCAGCTCTTAAGAACCATGTTCACTTACATATAAAGAGGACATCCATAGCCTCCTAGTTAGTGCCTATGGCAATGCATCCTGCTGTACTTCATTTTACAAGGATTAGCAAAAAAGTGCCTCCCTGGGCAATTTTCCCTTGTACAAGTGATATGGTATAAGTCATGTGCTCTATTTTAAGAAAGAGCTTCATCTTCCAAAGAAAAACAACTTAAAAAAATAGTAGCTATACACGGCATTTACAATAGCTTTTAATAAAAGTCTAAAGGTTCATTTTTAAATGAACAAATAAGCATACATTTATATGGTCCATTAATTCTGGATGTCCTTAGGACATTATTAAAGTGATCTGTCTCTCCAAATGCACTGGAAGACTTTGATTAGTTAGCAACAATATTAACAGTATCTCTCATACATGTTTTTATATATTAGAGAAGACATAAGCATGAAGAAAATTTAGAGGCAATCTTAAATGTGTGGTTTCACTGCTGAAATAAAGCCTCCAGAAAGATTTATACTTTATAGCTCACTGCATATGCATTGGGAGAAGCTACTTTTGTGGCACAAATACCCTTCTTTGTTGCTTACCAATACCCCGTATTCAGTGGCACAAAGAACAACTGTTGTAAAAAATATTAGTATGCAGATGCTCTGGTGTTTTGTTAATGCATTTAATTAAATACAATAACTCTTTTGTTTGCTCTTCTTTTTCTGTCCTTGAATGGATTTGAATTATGGTATAGAACCTAGGCTTAGATTTGCTGTTTAAAATGTTTTGCAGTTTCAGAATGTGTCACACATCCTAGTTACTTCTCTTTTGTTCTATTAGGAAAATAATTTGGATATGTTCCTAATAAGTTTGAGAGCGTATTTCTAGGAAAACTCAAATTCCAAAGTTGCCAGCAAATATTTTCACCACTAATGAGGTCTTCAGTGACAGTTAGGCACTGATTAAATAATTGTATTCCTGAGAGACTTTCAGATGTTTTAACCAAATAAACTTTTCTTGAAGTTCCTCAACATTTTCTAGCTAGTTTCCACAAAAGAAATTAAAAACTTGCACAGCAAAACTGCACTTCATGTTTTTATGTGAAAAACTGTAGAAGGCTGATTACAACCAATTGTAACCTACACACAGGTTTTGTAGAAGTTATCATTACTGTTATTATTATATTGTTACCCATAAAATTATTTCAGAATTATTCTCAGCCTGAGAAAAGGTTTCTTTAGTGCCCTGAGGGTGGGTGAAACCATATGAAATGACTGTGTCAAGTCTAAAATTGCTCTGCTGAATCAGCAAAGTACTTGAACCCAGAGTACTTCAAAAGCACAGCAGTATTTGCCAGATCCTATCCCTCCCATGGCAACAAGGACCAAATCAAATTAGGATGTTAAAAGGTAATTAGGAGACCCTGAAGGTAACACATGACTAATGTATTTCTGAATTTCTGAGCTGCCTTAACTCCAAAAGACATTTCTGACAGTGTGTGGGAGGTGTCTGTGCTGAAGGTTGCTCCTCAAGCAATGACCTACTAATACACTTTTGGTGTTTCTTGGAGATAAGTCATATTCTTCAGTGGGTGCAGTTTCCTTTAGAACAGTAGGAGTCATGGTATAGACCAAAAAAACCTCCATAAATCTTTTTGTTACTGATAGAAGGAGCTGCTACAGGTGAAGGGAGGGCTAGGTCTGCTGCAGCTGATGCTTCTAAGATACTTCATTGGGTGCATCAGAAAACAACTGTGGAGAAGTCAGGAGGCACTTCACTTACCACAAGGGTCTTTCATGGCACCTTTCTTGTCTAAAAAAAAAAGCTTGTCAGTCGCTGGCAATTGTTTCTGTCACTTCTCACAAGCACTACATGCAACTTGCTTTAGGCCTTCAGCATCAGTGCTAGGACGTTGTACCTGGAGTTCCAGGATCATCATACTTGGACAAAAACTGTCATGAGAGGCCAAGCAGAAATTGCAGTTTAGTGCTCTCTTTTTTGAAGTGAGGACAATTTCAACAGTGGGTCACAAAACCCTTCCCCTCACTGTGCTTGTTTGATCCATATTGAAGTTACAGCGAGGGATTCCAAATGAGGCCATAAGCTCTGACATCGTGGAGAGGGAATGTGCACTTGTGAAGGCACAGATCTGCTATGTCACTGTAATTATTTAATTTTTTTTCCTACTGTTTTGGAGAAAGATGGCATAGTTAGAGTTGCAGTCCCCAGGGGAGGAATTGTGATTACTCATCAAAAGCTTCCTCATCCACAAGCTTTCCATGTAAATAAAGTTAGTTTCAGTTATGCTTCATCTATTGATCTATTTATAAATGTGTTTAAAAAAAAATCAAAAAAACCACGCCAAAAATCACCTAGAACTACTGCAAATTTGTGTGAGAACATCATTCTGGTTTCAGTTCCAAGATAACTTAATGTTCTTTAAGGCTGGAAGAGAACATAGTTTCAGTACAACTGCACATATTATGGGTTTTGTATGAAATGAGCATCTCAAGGCAAGGGAAAAAAAGCAGCATTGTTCCAGGGCTGTTTTCCACAGGCCTGTATTCATATCTCATCCTTGTTGTTTGCAGGAGAGGCAGATGTGAACCAGAACAATGGGACCTCCACGAAGAGCCCAGCGGTGACAGACTCCAAAGGCACAGCAGACCCGAAGAATGCCTGGCCCGAGGCCAACCCAGCTGACAGGACTGGTCGCCCCCACTTGATCCGCCTCTTTTCCCGAGATGCCCCAGGAAGAGAGGACAACACCTTCAAAGATCGGCCCTCAGAGTCAGACGAGCTACAGACCATCCAAGAGGACAGTGCAGCCGCTTCAGAGAATTCGGATTTGATGGCTTCACAAAAACGCTCCTCTTTCCGGCACGGATCAAAACTGGCATCTGCGAGCACTATAGACCATGCCAGACATGGATCCCCACGGCACAGAGACTCGGGTCTACTTGACTCGCTGGGCAGATTCTTTGGAGGTGAAAGACACGTTCCCCGGCGGGGCTCGAGCAAGGTGAGCTCTGAGGAATAGAGAACTGCAAGGCTACAGCAAAATACAGTACAGTGAAAGAGGAAGGGTGGGTCTGAAAGAGGGGTCTCACTGCTAATAAGGCAAGAGTTGACCTAGCCAGCGGGATGGTACTTGTAATACAATGCTTAGCTTAAAACTGAAAACAGCAACAACAAAAAAAGCAAAGATTTGGGAAACAAGAGGAGCTGCTCTGGGTAGTAACAAGGAGTGTTAGAAATCCAGGGGGCTCTAGAAACATCACCGGGAGGAATTTTTATGAGCATTTAATATGGTGTGTTGTATGCATTCCTGTGCTGTGCCATTTAGAGAAACTTCAGTCTGCTTTTGTGTGTTGCTCTTAAATATTTGCGAAAGGGAGCTGGATGAGAGCACTAGATGTAAGACAGTCTCTACATATCTTGGCACTAACTGAGGGACAAACTTGGAAGTGCATGTGAGAAAAGGAATCGTGGCCAAATTCTCAGCCTGCTTGTGCAAGGGTATGTTTAAGGTTAGTTGACAGCACTGCCAGGGAGATGGCTTGACAGATATTATCCTGAATCCCAGGTGTACAAAATAATCCAGCTGCTTTATTCTGACAAGAAATTGAGATTTATTCCAAGCATTTCATATGTTTCAATTGCATAATGAGCCATTTCTACACTATGAATTCAAAAATGAGGCCTTGATGAAAGGCTGTTAATTAAATTCTTCCCTTTTTCAGGATACCTGCCTCCTCTGATAAGTTATGCAACTGGCATATTAGTTCACTGTTATTCAAGTGGCAAAGTTTAAGATGTTTTCATTGTAACTTTCACCATGTAAATGATAACTGGAGTCTTGTGTTTGTGTGTCCACACACTACATAAGTATTCAAATGGAAATGCTGTAGGGCTGTAAAACCTTCCTTTTCACAGAATTTGTTGTAGTTGCTCAGGTTGTGTGTTGCAAAAATCAACGTTCATAGTTGTTGGCTGGGCCCAAATTTCTGAAAATCCCTTGACAACCTTTGAGGTCTGTTCACTGCACCAGCCTGTGATCTGTGCTGTCTGTCTTGTTGCTTACCAATACGGACACAAACTGCCCTGTGGTGTAAAACTGATCTGTGGTGATCCCACAGCTGTGGCTGTCAGTGTCCTTCACAGCTCCACACCTGGAAGCACAATGTATAATAGCCCTTCCTGAAAGTGTTGTTGTAGAGACCACTGGATGAAAAATACTCTAGAAACTTAAAACCAGAAGCTTCTCACACTTGGTGGGTGGTACTAAGTAAGCTGGGTGTTTTGCTCTTTTTCTCTTCACCTTTACTAACTGGGGCCTGTAATGCTATTGACAAAGATTTAGCAGCCAGGCAGGTTTTTCTGTAGTAATGTTTCTGTGTGTAATCTTCATAAATGCAACAAGCAGTTGCTGTGAGCACGAAGAAAACCTTTTTTATTACTGCAAATGACAGAGACTGTTCCCATCTGCTATTTTCTGGAACCTGGTTGGCCAGCTCAACTCTTGCTGTTTTGTTGATGTACTGTGTTACTCGATGAAAAATAGTGTATGAAATGTTCTTTGTACACCAAGGAGATAATACCAAAAAGTTAGATTCTGCATACAGAATATACAGAAGTATGTGCGTTCCTGTTTGGCAATAAATCAAACCAATCAACTAAGTTTTTAGGAGTAATGACTAAAAGTTGTCTGCAAGCTGTACAAATTCTGTATTTTATCCCTTGGCATGAACATGATTGCAGTGATTCTCTATAGATTTTTATGTCACTATGTATGAGAGGACAGGAGATCATCTCTTTTATCTCTGCTGTAAAATGCTATTTTTAAGAACTTAAATGTCTGCAAAACAGAACAGAATTATGAACAATTCTGACTTTTTTTACCTAGCAGAAATATTTTGTTTGGGATTTTTTTCCCTTAAGAATGACTACTCATAGTGTTACAGAGTCCTGATTTGCAGATTTGAGCTGGAAGCACAGAGAAGTTGAACTATTTTGGCAAAAGTCAGTCACATTAGAACTTCCAGTGCCAAAGCATCTCTAGCAGTCTTCCACACGATGATAATATTGATGTACATCCTAGGAAACTCTCCCGTGGGAGGTCTTCAGTGTGGAAAGTATTGAGCAAGTGGCACAGACAGTCATTTCAACTATTATTTATTTAGCCTCTGAAACAATGCCTTTTGGTTTCTTGTATCAAGAAAGGCTTGTGGTGTCATTTATTTATACAAGTGTAGACAGAGGAAATCTAGTTGGCTCATTTGTGCTTGAACTCTAATTAGTTGTTGCAGTTTGCTGAATTTTGTAGAGGATCACTGATAGATGATGAAGGTGTTCATGGACCAGCTGAAATAGATTGAAGTCCCTTGGCAGTTGGCAGTTTTCCAGACTCCACTAAGTAAACAGGTCTTTGGTAAAAAAGATACCACTAAAAGCACCTTAAAGGATGAATTTCAAAGACCTGAAAAAATCCTAGAGCTGCACTGTTTATTTGCTTGCACTTTTTTATTTATTTTGAAGCATTTCGAAGCAATTCTGCAGCTGCCTTTCTTGCAGTCTTCCTTTTTCAGCCAGCCCATGCCTCAGTGGGAGCATCTCAACTACCCACACCAGCAAGCACTGGAATGCAAAGACAACACTTGCTCTTTGTACAGATTTAGGGCTGACATTCAAGCAAAACACATTATAAATTCTTTGTGGAGGCATTTTCTTCTTGCATCCATAGCTAAGAAGTACATTAATGAATAATATTCACTATTGTGTCCAGAAAGGTGGGGTAGGAACAATGCCGGGTCTGTTTCATGGCCTCTTTTTCTCATGTAGAGCAGGTTCTCCCTCGCCTTGCAGTTCTGAAGTTAAATTAAGAGTGCATGGGAGTTCCATGGGAGCTGTTAAAAATAGAAATACTGGAATGTACAGAAACACTCCTTTTCCTCTAAGGGGCAGCAAGTGCATTGGCTATTTTCCCCCCAGTCCCATTGAGATTTTGGATAGCTGAAACTCAGTCAAAACCAGCTTGAATTTTGTACTTTTAAGAAAAACTTTTAAGGTAAAATATTTGAAACAAAGCTGGTTTTGTGCACAGCTCAAATTTAATAATACTAAAAAAGAATTTGAAATGGTGACAAAGAAACTGTGGTGCAGACATTTTAAATAGCATGCAAGAGAGAGCATAAGAATAAATTATTTTCTTTCTAATCTTTATAGAATATTTGTCTAAGCACGTTTGTTAAAACAATCAAATGTTCTTTGTGCCTCCTAGATTCTGAGCCTGTATTCAACTTCAGTATGTACTGACTGCTATTTTGTTTCTTTGATGCAGTTTTTTATGCTTTTGTAATCCTTTTGTTTATGATTTGGTTTTTTTCTACTAAAGTTTGGATTGTGAAACAAGAACTTAGAATTCTGTCCTGGTTTAACATTTTGCATTAACATACTAAACTTTAAAGTACACTTGTGACACAGATCAAACAAACCAATATATGAGTGACAGTAGACAACAGATGAGGCAAGACTTAGTGAAAAATTAAATCAATTTATCTTTTACACTTTGCTTCAGTTTTGTATGCAATCTTGTAACAGTCTTCTGTTGCCTGAATGAAGCCTTGCTCCCGTATTTCCTTCCCAATTTCTGTGTGTTTGGGTGCAGGAAATACAGGAGGTAGAGATAGAGCTTCCCCACACTATCAACGATACAAGGCAGGAGCAGCACTGGGCTGATGTTCTTCTCAACTTGAGCAGAACCAGGGTTTGGGATCAACATTTTTGAGTCAGCAGTTCCAAACCACTCCTGAGCTAAGCAGTTGCTAGAGTGGGGATCTACAAAAATGGTTGCAATAATGATGCACAGGCAAAAAGTTTAGGAACCACCGTTTTAAATAATGCTGTGGAGGGATAATCAAATTTTTTTTTTCTTTTTTTTGCATTTGAACTCTATTCACATTTCCTGTGGAAGCTTTAATGTATACTACAGCACCATGAAGAATATGAAAAGTAGTTAAATCAGTGCTAGTGTAACTAGTATATGATGTGATTTAAATAAATACTTACTGTGATTTTAATTTCCAAGTCTTAGTTTTCAGGGAGTGGTATTGCTTGTGTGATACACTGTTTTGTAAAACCTGCTGTGCAAGCAGTATGCTTGTAAAAATTTTTTTATAGAGTTTATGGTGGTTGTAACAATAATTTTGTTTTAATCTTTTGCTTATTTTGTGCTTTATGTATTCATTAAACTGTTTACATCACAAAAACCAGTGTACTAATGATTTAATTTGTTTTAAATGCTTTAATCCATTAACAGAAGTTGCAACTACTTATATGTGACAGGTATTTACTTCACTTCCAGGCTCCATATCCTGCAAAATTCAGTTAGAACGGTGCATTGGACAGCAGGGAATAGAGAGGTTTCCTTCTGGAAGGAAAGGGTAGTCTTTGAATAACCAAAGCTCCTGAATTTGATGTTCTCAATGATAATGGGAACTGAATCTGGCCTCTTGTTTGTAGCAGATAGTAATGAATGTTGAACACCTAAAAGTGAATTCATGTAACGGAACTGCCAGTCTGAAGCTCCTTTAGTTTGTGCAGTGGTAGAACCTCAGGGTACTTTCGATCTGCCTGGTTTAAAAAAATATCACCTATACAAAACAAGGAAATATCAACCAGTGAGTACCCACACCATGTGAGAAGTGAAAGGCCTAGGAGCCAACATAACATGGGATTGATTTTGACGTGTTCATTTATGATATATATGACCATAAATGTGCTATTTGTGCCTAATACTTAACAAATTATTTAATGCACTGGAACTTGCATTTTCAAGGAAATTACTGCTTGAAGTAATTATTACAAGCTAGTAGAGGAATTTGGGAATTGGACTAGGTTAAATGCTCTTTAAGTGGTAGTTTGAAGTGGAAGCACTAAATTTTGGTAAAGTATTTGTCATGCTTTGTGCTTACCTGACATCAGCTTCATGGCAAGGTTTATTCAGAAATGGAACAAAGTATTTGGGGCTTGCTGATTTGTATTACAAGTTAAAGAGGAGATCATGACTGGGGAGAATGCCCAGTGTGCTTCACTGCTTTTACTGTTTTTTAGATAGTCTTTTGCCTCTTACATTCAGAAATGTATTAGTAACATGTTTGGGCTAAAATGCAATTTAATCAGCTGAACCATTTGAAGGATCTATGTTTCCACACTCCACAGCAAAAGGTTTCCCCCTTTCACTAAATTTCTAACAGGATCTTTCAGTTCAGTCTTTGATTGATTATTTCTAGAGTCTTCTATCCACTAGTGTTATGTAACAGTAGTATGTGTAAGTTGCATGCAGAGGAGCATGTAAGTTCTACAGAAGAGCTCCAAGGATTCTTTTGAGCATTCAAAGCTTGTGGTGCCCTTTGCCTGGGCCTGAGCCTGATGGCAGACCTGCTGGAGGGGCAGTGATTGGCAGCTTTGGGATCTTTTCGTGGGAACTGGCCTCAGCTGTTCTCAGCCATCCCTCTCTTGTTCACCTGTATGGCCCCACAGCCCAGCTGAGAGTAAGGTCTGGATTTAATTTTAAAACCATATATCAGAGGCGGGTGTTTGTTTAAGTAAGAGGGCCAGGCAGGGACCCCAAAATGTACATACAGATGGTCAAATAGAGCTATTGAAAATTCAGCATGAGGATTTTGTCTGAGAACAATTTAATCTGTTTACTTCTCTGCAGATGAACCAGTTTGTTAAGTAAGAAATTGTTTTATATTAAAATCTGCTATATTGTTTTTTTCCTACCACATTCCTTGCAAATGAAGAACTGCATTATCCTTAGAGTTTTCCATACTAGGAAACCAAAATAAATTACTGTACTTCAGCTGTTTACAGATTACACAATGGTAAATTCTGCCAGATAGAAAACCAGAGCAAAAATTAACTCATTTTTTGCCCCTGACCTTGTTTTGTACCTCTGTCATCACACGGCATTAGTGACAATTGCTGGCTTTCTCCTTTTGTACTGATGCAAAATATCTCACCATGTTTCTGAAATGGTCTCCAGTTAGACATGTTCACATTACACTCCAAAGTTACTTGGTTTCATTTCTGAGCTCCAAGAGAAATCGTCCACTGCCATTTTCAGGTGATTTTACTTAATTTTTTACAAATCAATTAAAAAATGTTGGTAAAGGACAAATTACTGCTGCAGACCCAAAATGAGCAATCTTTCCCCTTTTGCTTATGATGCATCTGCTGCTCCATTTCTGATACATCATACAATTAATGTGCCTTGGAAACTGTACAAGCCTCAGGTTTGGATTGGTCCATCTTCTCCACTTTATACTAACAATTTATTGGAAATTTTACCTCGCTGTTTCTTTCTAAGAAATATGCTATTGACCATGCCATGTCTGAACAGTTCATAATAGTAAACTCTCCTTGCTATTGCACTCTCTCAACAAGTTATGCTGAGACAGGTAGTAGTGCTTTTAGCAATCTGTATGAGAGTTTAGCTTGTCACTTGCTTACCTATTAAAGGCAGAAAATAAATAGAATTGGGCCAATCCTTCAAAGATGATAACTGATCAAATATTTTTGGGGTTTGTGGGTGGGTGGGTGAGTACATGCAATCTGAGATTTCCAGAAATCAAGGTTGTAATAACATTTCTCTGGCCAACAGCTGTAAAGTGATAGTGTATACCTGGTATCTGTATCTTTGTTTTCCAAATAATTCCCATCTTGCTCATTGTATTACCTTCATGACTATATGAAGATACTAGGGAACAGGACATCTAAAATTTGAATACATTTCTGCTTTCTTACCAATGGCCATATCCACAATGTTATTTTGCTGTAGCAGCACCAACAAACAGATGCATCTCCCATCAAATATGCAGGTGATCAGTAGAAACTGATCATGGTGAATACCAGTGCAGGATGCCTTCCATATCTTGCCTATGTACAGTAAAGTCCTTAGTAAGTTTGATGGTTGCAGAAGTTATGTGGAGAATATCTACTAGCCAAAGTATTTTTTTTTCCTGGAGTGATTATTCTCAAACAAAATCCAAAACAAAACCAGTCAAGAAAGCCCCTACCCAAACCATGGATCATTTAAACAAAGTTTAACCTATGTCATTAATACTAAGTTGATAAAATAACAGAACAATACTGAGTATGCATCATAGACTATGTCCAAGCAGACTTCTATCATGAAGAGTATTTGAATAAAATTATTCATGCTAGGCAGAAAAAATGCTTCCAAAAAGCCAAATCAAATTAAAGCACTGGGTTTAGCCCCTGAAGCCATTTATCAAGTGTCACAACAATGGAACAAACTGGACACATGGAAAAAACCCAGAAGGTATGAAGACACTGGTCTCTCGTTTGAGTCCCATCATAAACCAGAACTCTCCTGAAAAACTGCCCCCATTCTTTTTTCCCCAGTAATTCTTTTACCTGGTAATTTATGAACACTAATCATCTAGGCACTGAGGGGTAACGGGTTTATGGAGAAATGTGGTTCTGGATTATTGACTGGCACCTCTGTTGATCAGGAAGTGTTCTCCATTGTTTCATTCTTCCTTTTGTTTCTTACTTTTTGGTCATCTCTACTCTTTACTGCCACGTTTGTTATTCCTGTCATTCTGCTAAGTATTCTTCCTCTTTTTGTTCATGACCTATTTCTAGCCAAAGATTGATCTCTGCACAACCCTGAATGGCAGGATCTCCTGCATTCTACATCCCTCTTCCTGCCAATCCTCCTCTATACCTTTAAGCAAGTAATTTAATTTCTGTCTTGACTTCCACATTAGTAAAAATTAACAGTACCATTACAAGGATGTGTGGCTCATCCTTCCTAAATTAATTTTAAAAGCCTACTGAATTAGGTAATTAACTATCATGTCATCACCAGATCAGCCAGCGGGGAAGACGTCAGCATTCCTGTTGCTTTTGGTAACAGATCAGCAAGTCGTGAACAGCCTGGGACAAATGCTGCCACCAAGAGCAAACTGCTGCGTGGGTTGTACGTGAACAAAGATGAACCAACAACACCAGTACAACACAGCTCTGATTTAGCAGTGCATGCTTACAGAAGTTACATGACTCCTAGAATAAGCATGGAGAAACGCATCCCACATAGGCTGTGTATTCTGTCACTGCATGGTGAGAGCTGGGCTAGCAGCACTGGAAGGTTCTGATGATGTATCTGCCATGCCCAGGAACACAAAGCCCCATGGACAAAACCCCATCCAAAGCCCAAGATGAAGCAATTTCTGTATTCAAGTGCCTGTCACAGCTCTCATTAAATTATACCTTAGATTTCCATGTTATTAAAATAAGAAAAAAAAAAGGCATATAAATTTACTGAAAGAATGCATCTCAATTCCTGTTTGGCACACATATTTAGAAATCACACTACCTAAGTTTGAACCTGGATAGGAATTTCATTAGAGCTTGAATTCAGAGTCCATTTCAAGGACTAACACAAAATCAGTTAAGTGGCTTACAAAATGCCTGTTGAACTTTCAGTTTTTCTTCCCACAGAACAGCACAGTGTACATCACATAATGCTTAAAGGATAATTTTAGTCTACCAGTACAGTTCCAAATGTCTTAGTGGGGGTGGTTAAGCATTATGGACAACCTACAAGTTGTGGAACAGTTTGGTTTTCTAAGACAATCTAAATGCAATCTTCATGTCTACATGAATTTGAAATGTGTGTATTTTGTATATCTTTTAAACTCATGCACAGCAATTTATTAAGTAACTTATGAAGAAAAACCATTGGAAACCATGAAACCCATTGAACCCATGAAAAAGTCCTTTGTTTTCCATCTTTACCTGGTTTGACTGCCATTTTGAATCGGCTATTTCCATATTTCTTATGTATGGATTTGGTCCGTAGAGAAACAACATGGGATGTACTTTAGATTTTCATCTCACATCCTAAAGTAGGCAACAGAAGCACACAATAGTGATACCAAAAGGAACTGTAAAAAGCTGTAAATCCAAGTATTCCAAAAGTATCTTAATACTGCTATTGTCAAAAATGTACATCAATGGACTGACGAGGAGTTAGAGCTATTTACATGCATATGGACTCTTCAGCTATAAGCAATCTTCTTGTGGAGGATGAGAGCCCTCAGATAGATTTTAATATGCATTTAAAAGTCCCCTCTAAGTTATCCGAGTGGCAAGATCTGACATATCCTGCTTTTAGCAAGCACAGTCAGGGATGGATATAATTGGATTTCATGACTGAAAAAAAAATAAGCCTGTAACTGATTAACTGTAGTTTTTATTCATTTTACACCCAGAGCCAGTTGTTGTGCAACACTGAAATTCATGTGCATATATATATAAATTTATGCACACCCACACGCAAACACACACTTGGGTATCTTCAGGTCAATTGGAAATGTAATAACCTTGCACAAACCCCAAATGGAGCCCATATTGTTAGAGAAGTGGCAATTTAAATTTTTTTTTATTAACAGCTCTTACAAGGTACTAATACAGGTTGTGCCAGTAAATGTAATTAGTCTGATGTGAAAGTGTATGGCTAACACAGGGAATGCAATTCCAATGTATAGCTAATGTTGAGACTTAAAATACCTGCATGTTTTCTTTGCACTGTTACTCACAATTACTCTCTCTTTTTTTTTTTTTTTTTTTTTTTTTTTGCCCAAA
>VWYI01023794.1:0-31916 GCA_013399455.1 Anthoscopus minutus | reverse complement strand
TCTTAGTGGCCAACATACCACCATACTACCAAGGTAGGTGACTCAGTAAAACAATGCAACTTTCCTGTACAGCACCAGAAAGAACCACAAAATGTTTAAAAAAAACCAAAACCAAACCAAACAAAAAAAAACATTAAAAAATAATTTCTCTTACAGGATAACTGTGGGTATTTTGTGTATCTTTTTAAGAATTCTTATTTAGATTCTTAATCCTTAAAACCATTGATTTCCCTGTGAAATTGCAAACTATATCTTTGTTATCAGATCTCCCAGTTACTGCTTAAATTTCCAGTACTGGCAAATCTTTTTTATTAAGATCATTTAAGGTTCTTTTTGGCTTATCTGAATGTGCAGAAGAGTTGATTTAGTTGAGATCCTTAACTGAGTTCAGACATTTCATTAACTGGGAACAGGAAAAGCTGAGTGTTCTGTTCAGTTATTGAAGACTTATTGTATGTTTAAACTTTAAGGGCACAAACAGAGGCACCTCCATTTTAAACTTCACCACCAATACCCAAGGGCTCTGAATTCACGCTCACACTTGGCAAGTACATTTCAAAATACATAGATATGAAAGCTAAGGATGCCTTTTACTGGCAATGCTCTCAAGACTGAAATTCCTAACATTGCAAGAGGTGTGGGGAGAACTCATTGCAGTCCCTGGGCAAAAGAGACCAGTAACACTAAGTAAATTACATCCCTCCCTAAAACATAGTTGCTCTTCTCTATTCCTATTAGGTTTTAAGAAGAATCATATTTAAAGCCAAGCACTTAAAACATATTTTAAGGTAAATGGTGATGATCTGGATGCATTAATGAAACACATGGTAAATATTAAATAGAGTTCATTCAAAAAATTCCATTTATATCACACCATCTCAGTAGCCCATTGTAGCAGTATAAATCAGATTTACTTTCTCTTTTAATATCAAATCCATTAGAATTTACCTTTTAACATCTATAGGTATCAGTTATTACATAAACATAAGCAGACTCTGAAAAACATCACTGGATTTTGTTTTCTGTCCCTAGGAGTCCAAAAATTGAAAGAACAAACTAGAGGTGAAAGAGTAATTTCAACAATTAATTGAGGGGAAACATGTAAATTACCTGTCACAAATAAAGACTAATATCAAAGGTTCTGAAGACAGATGAAGTTTGCTGATGACAATATAAAAAAGCATATTATTTTAAACTTTAGCACTTTTTTTTAAGCACCAGGAAACTCACCCAGAACAGTCATTAAAAATTACTTCAGATTTGCTACTGCTTCATACACATTAAGAAGGGAGACAATCAAAGACTGTGATGACATTTGGCACTGTAGGCAGAAGAAGCTTTGTATTTAGAGCACAATAACCTTTCCAATAAGCCAAGTTATTAGCACCTAATAATCGGTCAGAATGCCAAAATCAAGAAACTCGACCCTATCTAGATTCTAAAACCTTATCATCCCAATTTCTCTCCATTCCTGTGGCAATTCATAGCCCATCAGATCTGCAACACCACGGTATTTATCCTAAAGACAAGGCAGTGAGCAGGTTTCAAAAGGTGATCGGAATGAATATTAACAAGGCAAAGCCGTGGCTGAAGTAATGTTCTGAAAACACTCCTGACTCTCTCCTCCTAATCACAGCAGCAGAGGCTACTCTAGCAACTCTGGAACTAGGGACCAAGTAGAAACTGCTGTGGAAATATAAGCAGGGCTGACTGCCTGACACTATGCATATACCAGATACTATTCACAGATCCAAAATTCAGATTTTCCTGATTTTAAAAAAGTTCTCTATATATCATTAGCATGCAAAAAATCAATCCTGATAAAAACCAGCCAAACTTCTCTGCACTGGTTATTTTTTTTCCAGGGGAAATCAATGCCATAAACCACATATTTGACTTCATTTGAACTATTGCTTAGGAATCCCTACTGAAAATAGAAAGCCCTACGGAAAAAGAAATTGCCAGCCTCACTCAATTCCCTCATTCTAAAAAAAAACATTGCTCTTGCAGCTCATGAGTGTTACACAGTCTTTGGGAACTAAAAATGATACACCATCTATTTCTGCTTTCCCATGCAGGATGATACAACATAATTTTATTTTTTTTTTCCATTTTGGTTTATTTTCTAAAATCAGAGTCTATGATCCTACTTAAGAAAAATGACAAAATTTCTGTTACCTGAACTTTCCAATAAGAGGCTTAATTCAACACTGGGCTGTAATGTCAAGAACATGTGCATCCATATGCATATATGCACAACGTATGTGCCTATACATACTGTGCATTTGCCATTTCACAGCACTGACAACTGTAGGGGGCAATCTCTGTAGATTTCCAAGGCATATTCCTTCTGTCTTCACTCCTGAAAATGATTGTTCATGCCATGGCTGATAAGCTGTTCTTCCCAGCTGACTAGGCGACGTGCCTGTTCTGCTTTTCAGGACATACATGCAGCCAGGGTCAGCCACCATGTCGGGTCCATCCCCCCGCGATCTCAGCATGGCCGGCCTGTTGATGACAACCCTGTAGTCCACTTCTTCAAGAACATTGTAAGTCTCCCCTCCTCTTACACACCAAAATCAAGTATTTGCTTTAGAATCCATCAATAAACAAACACTCCCCAATCATTACTCTTTATTTTGAGCCTCAAATTTTAATTTTGAACTCATTGTGCAATTCAAATACAAAAATAATTTCTACCTACAAGACAAACAATACTGATATGCTATCAAAAAAGCATGTCAGCCTCCATTAGCACAGTCAACTGCTAACCATGTCAGTTATACACCTTTACCATAGACAGGTTTTGTCCTTGTGTCTTCAACACTGGCAGTATTCCGGAATTATTACTGTTTTAAGACAGACATAAATCCAGTGTATTCCAGGCAAGCCTAAGACAGCAGAGGAGCTTCTCAAATGTAATTGCCATTTTTAGCTCATGGATAATGTGCAAAAGGCCTGATGATTTCTGACATTTATTTTTGCCTTCGTTTGACAACTCTTTTCTGTTGGATTTTAGGTCTCACCCCGTACACCACCTCCAATGCAAGCAAAGGTAAGCAGTTTCAGGGACTCAAGGCATTTATGGGCTAATTCACACTAATTCAAGTGCAAGCCTGATTCACTGTCTCTAATGGCACTCAGTAATAAGTCCACAGGCATCACTGGCAACAATTTAAAGCAAGAGCCTAAGACACAGAAGCCATGGTTCTCTTCCTCACGCACTTCCTGACTTCATGCATGACTAATTGAAACCACTTGCAGGGATTTTTGTATTCAATTTATGATGGGATTGCTTTATGTAATGAACCAACAATAGGTAATGCTTTCAAACAAGCCTCACCAATGAGGAGCTGTCCTTCCATTTACTCAATACAGCTGGCTTTTGAAGTATGTAATACTGACAAACCATGGCTAGTGAAGTCAGTTCTAGTAATTAAAATAAACAATTTTGCCTCTTTTTGCTTCATGACTATACAGACTGTTGTTCTCAACTCCTGCCTGCCTCATTATCTGGCCATTATTTCATAATGTTGGCTGTCTTTTCAACTTCTTTGTATGGCAGACCCAGATTCTGTGTTCCATAGTGATCATCACGTCATTGTTTCTTTTTCTTCCATGTACAGGGAAGAGGATTATCCCTCACCAGATTTAGCTGGGTAGGTGACGAATGTGCTTTTGGTAACAGCCCTTTTATTTACCAGGCCAAAGCATATCTTGCTCCATTGCCTCAAGCTGCTGCAGCAACATGAATTTTGTTTTGTCTCAAATGTGCTATTTTGCTTTTCCTGTTCCACTTTCCTTCCTCCTTCCACAGCACTTTAAGATGGTAATTGTGTTGCTTGCTCTTATCTTGCAATCTGACAGCCCTTGCAGCAATAATTTCTTTTGCTTCAGCACAAAGGGAGCTGGCAAAGCTCTCCTCCTTTGCCATGCCACTGCATGGCAAAGCTCTCCTCCTTTAAGGGATCCTGGAAGATCCATCTGGTGCATTTTTCTTCACCTGGGATGGACAAAATTGGGAGGGAAGGCTGGGATGAGATAGGGGCTTATTCAACTTTTGCAAATGCTTTTACACAGTGAAAAATCTGCAAAACTAATGCTGTCATTAACCTCAGCATTTTGTCCCATCTTTCCTGTCAGTTAAAAGTGATCTGCCTAAGCAATTCCTAGACAAGTTCTTCCCACAGTTCTCTCACAACTAATTAAATTCTACTTCTCTACCACAGGTTTGATTTTATGTGAGATGGAATGTAAATTATTGGCATTTTAAGACAAAATATCAAAGCCTTCAAGCCATTAAGCATTTCTTTCACTACCAGAACACCACATATTAGCTGATGTGTTTGACATCCGAGAACTCATGAAATTAAAACATTTTAAGTTTTGTCATACAGGTTAATGTTCTGAGTATTTAATTTTTGAATATTAATTCATTTTTTACAGATTGATGCTTCCCTCAGATTTGCATCTATTCAGATAATTTTCTAATATTTTCCTTCATCCTTGTTTATTACATAAAAGATTGCTTCATTGCAACAACCTCCAAATTCCTCATTTGAGTATTACATTTCAGTGATCACAAATAAAGACTACAATGTGCATATGATAATTTCAATGTGGCAATTTGCAATATACATTAAAATCTTTCTTTGCAGGGTGGTGAAACACACAAGCCAGGATATGGAAGTGGAAAATTCTATGAGCATAAATCTGCTCATAAGGGACACAAGGGATCCTATCATGAGGGCCAGGGCACTCTTTCCAGAATCTTTAAACTGGTAAAGTACAATTAAACTTTAAGTACAAAAAAATTGAACTGGGAAAAAGAGAAGCCAAACCTCTTCAGAACCTGCCATATTTGAAACGACCATATTTCCTTAAAGCTTCTGAAGGAGTTAGATTTGCATGAATAAACCAGAAGGCTACTTTGTGGCTTAGGGACTACTTACATGATAGGAAAAAAGGTAAAAATACAGAGCTAGCTGCCATCAGGAAAGTAGGTAAGTCCACAATGTCCTTCAAAGACCTGTACCAGGATCAGTGTTGTTACTAAATGCAAAAATTATCTGGAATACGAAGACAAATGATATGACAAAGCTCATTGCTGCTAAATTATTTAGGGTAAGAAAAATGAAAGAGAACTGATTAGGTGCAGAAGGGCAGTACAGAGCAGTGCCGGACATACATTTGGATGCAGTAACAACACCAACAGTCCCTGTTTGTTCCCACCCCAGGTGGGAGAACTCCTATAATATGTCAGTATCACAAGTTATGAAATCACGAAGTGAAGCAAATTAAAAAACTGTCATACTAGAAATAAATATTTGGTCAGATTATCTTTAGTCTGGTTCAATTCCCCATTTCAAGGCATAGAACAGCAACAACAACACAGACAATAAATGAAAACAGAACAGGAAAAAAAGGTCAGCTGTGAGGGTTTTTCACATTCTATGTCAAGAAACAGACACATGAAGAGCACACTATATCCACTGGCAGATACTTTAAGGAAGACTATTATTCCCGAAACGCAGCAATGGCAGTGAATTCACTTGTAACAAATCATCCAGTGCACTATTTGCACATCATTTCAGACTCTTACTATTCCTCTCTACAACAGATGTCACACTGCCTTCGTTTGCAGCTAAAAATCACATTTTTGTCTCTAAAACAGTTTAGGTTTTATATCTCTCATTTATATATATATATTTATATTTATATATCAGTTGTTTTCTAAATATATGCAGCACCAAATGACAGCACAATAACTTCAAGGAAGTAGTATGAATTCTTATGTTGCAACTTAAGAAAAGGAATGATCTCTTCAGAGGCCCAGGTTAAAACCAAATAAGTAAGTCATATTTTCACATTGTGCACTTGGTAGTTTTAGTAGGATTCAGGTACATCAACTATTCCATGACTATATACTGACATTATTTGGAACATTTCATAATGTCAACATCTGAAAATACTAATAACCACTCATGAAATGTAACATTCTCTTTTTTGCATACTCATTACAGCTATTTTAGCTTAGGTATATATATTTGTATCTGAGAGAGACATACACCAGTTTTACTTTTTAGATAATCTTTTCCCAGCCATTATAACTTCTGGAACTTCAATACAAGTTTTATTCAGGCCCATGTGATTTAGACCCACTTTTTACAGCAGGAGGCATTAATTACTATTTTATTTCTATAGTTCTACAGTCTTATAATATAAAAAAGTAATCCACTCTTTAAGATGTCTTTGAAAGAAAAAAAGCCAATTACCTAATGAATTAGACCGAATTTTTCTGTAACAGTTCTGTAAAACTAAGGAGGCAGCACTGAAAGATGAGATGAACGTAAATGAAGAAAATGAAGTCTCAAAGAACACATGTGTTTTTGGGTTTTTTTCCAAGTAAACAGTTCAGTCATCACCTGATTAGAGTAAAAATTACCACACCATCTTAAACTTAGGGTCTTAAGTGCATTTTTCAAGATTTGCCTGTAGAAGAGTTGCTAAAGCTAAGGGACAAGATACCAAATTAGCCTAATCTCAAATTCCAAAAAATGAAATGTCAGAATTTCAGCTTGAATCAGCTTTGCTATAAAACTGCTTCTTAAGTGCAGATTTATGAACCGTCAACAGTTTTTTCTTCACTGTTTGACACTTTCTAATTATATCTAAGAATAGGGCAGGTTTCAGCCCTTTTATCTTTTCTTAGCTTTCTCCTGCATCTGAGCTTTCCATACAAGCCTCATGTTGATACAACACTGGGAATTTATTGCAGAATGAAACTATTGAATTTCAGTTCTTTCAGATGTGAAACTATTGTATCTCATATGCAAGCTTTGGAGATTTTGTTTTCTTATTTGTTTTAAAGTACATACACAGTACAGGGTACATAAAAATGAAATTTTCCATGCTGTCCAATGAAATAAATTGTTTTCCTTAGGAAGGCCTAAATAAGAATATGCACTTAGAAGTAATTAATGTCAGGCTGTCTAGTCCTCTGTGTAAGATTTAATGAGAGTAAGTTAATCATATGTGGAAAACAATGAAAATCAATCAATCCCAGTAGTATCTAGTGATATACCAGAGGCAACTGAAGGCTATTTTCATTAGATAGTATTTAAAATTTTGTCATACTTTCAACAGATTGATGTTCTGCAATGCACACGCCCATATATATTAATTTCTAATTAATGCAACATTGTTCTTCCCTCCACAGGGAGGCTCTGGGTCCCGACCTGGATCACGGTCTGGTTCCCCCATTGCTAGGCGCTGAAGCTCCAAGATGCCATCCAAGGATCATGTACTCTGCTTCATAATATAACTGCCTTAAAATTAGTAACAGCTGCCACAATTACCTAGATAGATGCAATCCATTACTTAATACCAATTAGGTTCTGCGTGCAGTAGATGATACAAACTTCTATTGGCAATCCCTGAGCAACAGTTGAATGAAAGGAACACAAAAAGTAGCTTTGCTAGATGTTTTCCTTATTTTATGTGAAGTAACAAGATCTCTGACTTTACCCATTCTTCTTCAGAATGCCCTAACTGTATGCTGGACTCCTTTATTCTCCCAAACACCTAATTTAACCTCAACTCTTCTGGTTTCGTTTTAGTGAACATCAGAATTACAAATAAAGAGCTATAATGTCTTGGATACTGAGCACTGCTGTTAATGAATTTTTGAGACACTGCTGTTAAAAACAAAAAAAAACCCAACATGTGCAGAAGTCGTAAGGACTGTTTATCCAAATTTTCTTTTGGTTTTGGTTTTGTTTTATTTTAATCTTCCTTCTCTCACTCACAGAATAATTTATTTTCATAACAGGATTAGGCAGTCATGGAAAGGTTTATCAAACATTGGGAGTTCAAGGTATGTGAAGTGTGGGAGGGGGCAGATGTCGAAGAATCAATACGATGTGGAGCAATAGCAATAAAGAAATTCCTTCTATACCATGAATTGCTCATTGCATCCAAACCATTAGAATAAAGAGTAGATGAGGGAGAGAAAGATGATTTCAAATTTGAGTTAGACTAATGTTACAAAACAAGGGATATTCCCAGAGAAACATCTAAGACTGCACACGTGACCACTGGATGTCACTGGTGCTTCACATAAACTCAGCTGCAACAGTATTAACTTTGCAGCACAATAAGTAAATAAGCATATAAACAAAAAGTCTAATTTCTGAAAGAAAGCCCTTCAGTACTGGTATCTCGGATAGTCCTGCACATCTCACATTAGAATTCCAAATCTTTCTCTTGGTATTGCAGCAGTGTTGCATTTGATTGGCTTATCTTTTGCCTGAGTAACATCTGGATGCCTATTAAGGGCAGTGCACCAAAGCAAACTCATAGTAAACTACTGTGAACATTTAGCTGTTGTATTGTAGTTGCCTTGTAGAAATAAATTATAGTTAAGTTAGATTTAGATACGACTTGTTCACAAATTACTAAAATGAATGTGTGGAGATGGTATTTCCAACCACACTTAGGGAAATAAAAGGCTCTTCTGAATTGCACTGTTTTATTACTTAAACTTACCATTTCTTCAAACTGTCATCTAAGTGTCTGATTAATTATTTTATTTTTTTAGTTTTAGCCTATGCACCGCAAATTACAGTTAGTGCTTCCTAGGTTGAAACACATTCCTAATAAGTGCCCAGTAAAAGTTATCTATAAATATATATGTTAATTGCATTTCACATCTAAATCTATTATAGGTTTAAATCAGTGTCCATTAATATGAAGCAACGGAAGTTGAGATGATAGAAAATACATAAAGACTAAAGAAAACAAAACTGCCAAAATTATTAAGCATACACACATATATTACATCTATTACCTTTGTTGGTTGCTATGTGTATTTTTCTATTGTTAGCTTCATTCAGATGTATACCCTGCAACGTAATAGTTGATTTAATTTGAGCACATATTGTTCTTATAGGAACACAGCTTTTAAAAATAGTCACTATTGAAATAAAGTAATCAACTTGAAATGAAACTTGGGCCAGTTTTGTTTTTTACAAAGGAAAATTATGCATATATATATTTCTATATACTTATATATTATATACATATAGATATATATTTAAGTATGTTTGGTTTATTCCCACTCCCCCTGCTTCCCTGAGTTTATGAATAATGTTCAGACCTTGCACACAAGCTTCTAGTGACCTTGCATGGCCCAGAAGGCTGATAATATGACTCAAGAGTTATGGAATGTCAATGTCTGCAAAGTGACAGCTACAGGCCAGAGGGATATTGCAAGGCATAAAATGTCTATGAACGGGGAATAAAAAACAGCCTCCCTCATGAACAATTGTGGTGCAAACAGCCCCCAAAAATGTGAAAGAATATTAAAAGTAAAAAACCCAGATAAATACATTTTTCAAAATAGTGCACTGTAGAGTAACAGAATTTAACCAAAACTTCTTCCTTGCCTTCATCACTCTTCTTTCCCCTCAGTCATCTTTCCCAGAGAGTCAAAGTGGCTTTTTGGATTTACTTCCATTAGAGGAATAGGTACAGTACTTGAAAGCATTGTTTTACCAACAAAAGAGATTAAAACTTGGCCTGAAATGTATTCATTTAAGTTACACACTAGTAGTTTTGATGAAAACCAGCAGTTTAAATGGCCATTTGATTTGAAAGCAAAGGATTTTTCCTGAAACAGAAATGCACAACCAATACCAGAGCAAACAATTCAGTGTACTGAAGGAATGGTCCTAAACCAAAAGAAACTGTGGGCAGACACAAGCAAAAAACCCCAAGGCTAGCACAAGTCTTCTACTCCATTAAACCAGAAAGCACAGAGTCTGTCTCAAGCTCTGTTCACTTACCCACTATACAACGTGGCACTTCAAGCACACCTTAGAACAAAAGTTCTTCTGTTTCCTTAAATAATGCATCTGCTTTAACACTGCTTTTGAAAATATCAACATATTGGTTATAATGTCTGTATTTGTTCTGAACATCAGCACATACAGTGCTCTGAAAAGCTCCAACTCAGTCTTACCAAGGCTATAAAAACCTGTCAAGACGCTTGAAGTTCACAGGGGAAGAGGATACACGGAAGGAAATCAACTACAATGTTAAGAAGAATTTTTTTAGAAGTCTATTACTGTAGCTGACAGGATTTCTAAATGCTGTAGGAGTAGCAAACTGAATTCAGGAAAAATGTCAGCTGACTCGGTAACTCATACCGTTTATTTAATACTTCCAAACTTGCTACACAGACTCACTGCCTCTAACCAAGGCATAATACTTTGAGAAGTGACCCTTTAAAAATGCCATCTTTTTACTCATGAGATCAGCTTTTAGGTTGTGTGTACCAAGTATCATAAAATCATTAAATGCTCTGGGTTGGAAGAGACCTTAAAGATCACCTGGTTCCAAGCCCTCTGTGCATTTATACAGTATTCCCTGAAATAACAGGGAAAAATATTTCATCCATGGTACATGCAACACAGCACATTTTGCTATATTTTTACAGATAAACAACATGCTATGCCATGAAGCCAAAGAACTCTAAAATATAATGTCTTAAACAGCTGAAACATTCACAGGCTGCCTGGAAGGGAAGGCACTGCTGGAAGGACTTTATTCTTTACATCTAATATTCAAACACGCACTTACGTAAAAAGAGTTTTTCCAAACTCCTAGAATCCAGAATAATATGCTTAAAAAATACACGGAACAGAATTTGGAAAAAAGTAATATTATTTAGCATGTTTTGCAATTAAATATTCCACATAACAAAAGTGTTATTTTTATGTCACCAACTATATTACTTATATACATATGCTGAACAGTTAACAAAAGAATTAAGAGATGCTCTATCAAAACCAACAGTGATTTCTTGCTTCAGCAATCTGAAATAACTATTTTGTATCATAGACAATATTTACAGAAAAGGGCTTTTTGGATCTGAGAACAATTATCTTTTAGAAAGTAAATTAAAGTCCAGGTCTGTGTTATAGTACAACATATCCACCACTGATCTAGAAGTACTTGTGGCAACCAAACAGATGAACTCCTTGCAACTGGGATTAGTATTTACAAAATATACTGATCAGCCACACAGAGGCTCATAAACTTTAAATATATATATACACATATATAAGCACACATATATATATATATCCATATATATATGTCACATAAATAAAATTCAGAAGAACAAGGCAAAAATAAGAAAACAGCTTCTGTCTTTGGAATGTCTAAAAGACAACTATGCTTTTACTCCAGTGTTTCTTTGCTATGAATATACCTAACAAGTGGCACCTTTGAAAGCAATACTCAGTCAGCCAGGTAGTTTTGCTGAAACAATGACTTAAACAACAAATAAATGTAACATATTTCTAAAATCCACAAAGAAAATAATAAGGAATTTACAGATTCAAAATGATAACTCCTTACAGCACTGGAGAACATTGTATAGTAGAGGTGACCTAGTGTGCATCTAACTTTCTCACTGCTACCACAATATTGTACTTGTTTACCTCACAGATTTAGTATATGGTTACTTTCCACAGATACTGAGATATGGACCTGCTGACCCAGTACAGCAAACAACAACAGAGGCTATTTTACTGGAACCTTTTCTCATTTCATTCTTTTTAAGTAATTATTGCCAAGTCCAAAACATTGCTCAAGACTTCTACTGTAAAAACTAACATCTATCTGCCTCTGTGGTTGGAATGAAAATGAACATGCTCCATCTCAAGAGTTTTACTCAAGAAAAGCCATGAGCTCGCAGCATTTTATTTTTTTCAACAAATTCTCAAAATGCACTAAAAAAGAAAGCTTTAAAAAGAAATACAGCCTTTTCCTGTGCCTTGTAAGGAAAAAAAAGGCAAAACTTCACTATTTTATACTGCATGCATCTTCAACTGCAACATTTGTTTCCCATCTCATTTATTTCTTTAAACACATTAAAAAAAAAAAAGACTGACAGTTTCATGATTTTCCTGTGAAGTTATTCTTCATCTCCATTAAAAATGGGAATCATTCTATTCTGATATAAAGTTCCAGTTTATTTTTAAATAGATATACTGGCTGTGAATTCAAAGATGAAACTGTATACATTATTACCTGAGTTCATTGATTCACAGACAACTTAGCACAGATTAAATGAAGTTATCCCAATATTCTTCTATAAGCTTAAAAAAAAGAATTCATCTTTTAGGTAACTTTTGTAAATAATTAAAAAAACTATAATATATTATTCTATTGTTAGTATCTTCAATGCTTGAAGCTTTAACTGTAAAGTTCGAGTCCCAGAAACATTTTTAACTTTCAAATTTCAAGATGTTATCGAAAAACATTGCCTATACTTTGCCATTCATTTGAAGATTCTTGTACCACTTCTTCTAAATTCAGAGTACGACTAATGTCTTCCCCTTCTTGTTCTTGGTGACTTGCAGGCTCTTGCACAGGTCCTACCAAGGCACAAGAGAAAAAGGCAAGTAAGTATGATTTGATGTATGGTATAAGAAAAATGCAAATATAACTTGGGAATAAAGGAATCATGATAGGAACAGTATTGTACAATTATTTCAGATACGGTAAATTCATTAGATGGTCTTGGAAAAAATTTTTTAAAAAATATAATACAATATACTGCTTTCCTGGAATAATTTTTCTACTCTGTATTTCTGTACACAAAGCTTTACATAAAAAACAAGAAACCATAAAAAGCAACAAATTGCTGTTTCACCCTGATTTTTGGGTTGCATGTGCAACTATTAGCTCATCAGCTGTAGTCTTTGGTTATTAGCACTTGATTCCTCAGTAACTTAAAGGAAATGCTCTGTGCTGTCCTAACAAAACATATGGATTCCTGCCCTCAGCAGTACTACCATGGTGCTACATACCAGTGTAACCATGAGCCCGCTTCATGTGCAGTTTCATATTGCTTTTCTGTGTAAATCCCATTGCACAGTAATCACATTTATAAGGCCTCTCTCCTGTGTGCCTTTTCATGTGGACTTTCAGAGCACTCTTCTGGTTAAATGCCTTTTCACACAGTGTACACTGAAATGGCCGTTCCCCTTTATAAGAAAGAAAAAGATATTTCATAATTTTCCCTTTTAAGATTGAAATACAGTTTGCAATTCAGTAAAAATTATCAAGATGATCTAGAAATGAAATAGACATCATTGTTTTTCTTGAGACTTTCTCCAAACAATGCTACAGCTCCACATTGTCAGCAAAAATCTCAAATTAAATGTCAGAATAGTTGCCTAAGTACTAAATCACTGATAGTATCTTTCCTATCCAATTTATCACCTAGGTAAGTTATTTAACAGAGGTGCAAAAAACAAAATCCATTTACAAATTTGACTTTTCTGTACTCAAGGAAACCATCACCTTTTTACATCATGAACAGTAATGCAGATAAAGCAATATACTAGAATTAACAAAGCTGATGACTTTAAAAAACCAAAAAGTCAAGTATGTTAACAAAAAAGTGTCCTGGTAATTCTACATGGGACTTACGGCCTCTATACCAACAGCAAAAGGCCATATCTCACCAAAAGAGGCTTATTGTTCTAATTCTGCAAGAATACTACTGATTTCTAACTATAAACACAAAAACGTATTCACTTAAAAATATTTTAAAATTTAAAAATACCTACTTTGCAAAACCAGACTATTGCTTCAACACTCAATACTACAACCTCTGACATAAACACACTGTATGTGGACTTCTAATGCACTTTCTAAGATACTCCTTGATATTTGTTGGCAAAATAAAGCACAAGCAGGAGTAAAACCACTTTTTGAAGCTCTTTCTTAAAGGACCAATATCTCTCTCCCTTCACCTGTACTGTACGTGTTCCCACCTGCATGCCAAATCCAACTTCTCAGATAATCTACAGAAGGTCCTTTAAGGCACAGAAATTTTCTTTCTATTTTTGTTAACAACTTTTTCACTAGCTTGAAGAGAGATCCAGGCTTCTTCAAATACTTTTGATTCTTTTTTTTTAATTCACTGAAGGTGAACAGTCTTTTTGGTGTAATGGATTACTATATGGTTTTTTGGTAGAACTGGAAGCAACTGTTTCCCTCTAATTTCAACATTTCAGCAAACCACTCTTCACTGACAAATCCTAAATAACAAGATATTTAGAGCTATTTGGAGAAATAATGGGTTTTCCTTCTGGCCATTGATTCAGTAGATATTAGCCATTAGAAATGGTTAAAAATGTTTAGTCAAGATAGAAATCACAAACACTTTCTCACAGACAAGGATGGTACCTTTATGGAAACAAGTCAGGTTAGGTTTAGATTAACCTTTCCTATCATAGGTTATATAAGTACATCCATCTAAACACTTCTGTGCAGCACATTTTCATTCTTTTGGTCTCAAGTGATTTCTTAAAGAACATTCTCTTCTGAAAGAATTACAATCATATGGATTGACCTACTGTTGCCTGACATTGTTGAAACACAAAAATAAATATGAATTTAGCAAGGTCTGTTACTGCCTAGCACATGAGTCCCCTAGTACAAGAAACCTAAAAATAGATAAGGATTTAAGGATTTACTGAGTGAATTATGAGTCATTCCAAAACAGAAAGAACTCTTCCTATGATGGTGAAGATTTATGAGAAACAGATCAATAAAAGGTTCTCAGCTCTGTTCTCAGCTTCCCTGAACTGTTCTGTGCCTATTACAATGGGGCAGCAGCATGAAATTAAATGGGAAACGACAGCTGGTACTCTTTCCTGCTTTCTGCAGGATCCCTTAAACTAGGAGACAATAACCTTCTCAAGAGTCTGTGTTATTTAAGTCAGTTTTGCAAAACACAAATTATTGAGGGTGTTTTAATCTCCCTGGATTTTAACTCCTGCTTCTCTTTTCCTACCTACAGTAAAACCAGAATGTTCCTTTCTCATACAGAAACCACAAAATGATGGGGAAAGGGAAAGCTCTGGTTGACTCACTCTAAGAGAGAGTTACCCTTTTGAGGGAATCCTCTTATTCTAATCCAGTCAAATTCTAATTCTAATTTTTAATCCAGTCAAAGTCATTGGTCCCCACCAGCTTAGTAGCAACACAGATAACTTTGTTGTGTCCTCTTTTAAATTTAGCAGCCATAACAGCTCTTTATTTGTAGCAGAGGTAGGGAAGAGAAAGAACTTGTTTCAGAGAATGGACTCCTATATTTAGAACTCATGTTCTTAAGAATAGTGGTTTTCAGGCACAGAAGGTGACAGGGAGGGCAGCTGGGCTATCATTCTATGTACAGCTTTCATCTTACAGCAGGGCAAGAAGCCACAACCTGAAAAGCACTTACATCACAGCAAATGAGTGCTCCCTAGGAGAAGTCAGTATAGACTTTTTATAGATTAACTGTTGAAGAAAATAATAGGAGTAGAATATGTGGAAAAGAAAACAACAAATTAAAAGCACTGGCATTAGAAACAGATGACCTGTGCAAGTAGCTCAGTTAACAATGAAGCACTGCGTAGAGCAGTCAATATCAGCACTCAAGCCCTCTGAGCACACTCCCTCATTTGCACATTCCTCTACATGCTTGAGGATGATCATAACCAGTATCTTTAAGTCACTTCAAACAATGCTTTAAAATATGCTTTTATTAATCTGTTTCAAAGGCTGACAAAACTTTAGACACAAGCTCATCCACTCATCACTGCAGTACTGCCACTCCCAAAATATATATCAGCTTAGTGAAGCACATGAGTTTCCAAGTTTGCTGTCCTCCTTTTAATTTCCAAATATTTGAGGTATGAAATTTACTTGTTTCTTTAACCTTAAGTTGATATTTAAAAGCAGTTACCTTAAAGCATAAGCAAGGGCTCTAAATATAACACCCAGATATTCATAAGAAATCTCAAGATAGAAATTTCTGGTGTCACCTGTGTGGATGCGACTGTGTCTCTCCAGCTGACTTGGCTTAGCAAAAGCTTTTTCACAGGTATCACACTTAAATACTCTAGGCTTCTGGGAACTCAGTGAAGGTCCACCCTGATGGGTTTGCATGTGTTCCTAAGCCAGCATAGGAAAAAAAAATTTCAGACCATTTGAAAATACTTCAGTACTTAACATAAAAATATATTCACACCCTGAAGACAAAAATAGAGGATTTTAATCATCAGCAGACAAACTGGAAGAAAATGGAAGCTTGCATTTGTTTTTTCCTTTTAAATGAGAGATTATTTTTGTGTATCAACTCTAACCATCGGTATCTTTATACTTCTGAAAAACTCCATCAATAACTGTATGTCTCCCTTTTGGCATACATTAGTCCCTTTATTAATCATCTGAACTAAAATAAAATACAGAAAACCAAATAAAATTTAAAGAGTTCTTTAAATGCTCTGTTCATCTACAAAAAGGTATTTTGAAAACTGTAGCACTGTAAGCTAACATAAGAGTTTTTCCCCCCTCTACAGCATCCATCTCCCTCCTTGTCTGATATGTGGGTGTTCCCCAGCACCTGAACTGGTAACACTGTCAAACTGCACAGGCCTCAAAGAGGCAGCTATCACAACATACACACACACGGCTGCACGATGGCAAGATGCAAACAGAACCACTTCACAACAGACTCTTAACTGAAAATAAACCAGAAAATAAAATCACCAAGGTTCTTAACAGTAAGATAGAGGGATGTTTTATCTTAATGAAGAAGCATCAATAACAGCTCTGATTTTAGTGTTTTTAATACACTGATGCTGGACCCTGATGTTTTTCGAACTCAGAAGAGTATCTTATGCTATTTATTAATTTTTTCATTATTTATTTATTAATAACAAGATAAAATTCAAATTAAAAAAGAAAATATAAAAAAATATATAATAACTAAAAACTCTAATCAAGAACTCTCTGTGAAACAGTACTGCAAATACTTGTCCACTTTCTAAAATGTGTGTGGATATTCTTTTCTAGTCTATTTGTTTACAGACTAAACTATTAATTAGTCTTTACTATACCTAAACAATAAGCCTTCTTGATGTCTATGAAGTTCTACTCCTCACTCCACGAACTGAAGCAAACTGTGTCTGCAGAGTTTGTTTACACTGGAAAATCAGCGAGACAGTTACATGGAAGAATATTATTATCACAGTAATTATAGTAATAAAGTATTATAGGGAAATAATATAAGGTCTTCTCAGAAAAAACAGGTATCTAAACATCTGCTTAGGTGGAAATAAACAAAATCTTTTGGTTTATCTTGTTCATTACCCCCTCAAGCATTGAAATGGTGGAAGCATACTATAACCTACTTCAGAAAAATTATCTGAAACTGGTTGCTTCTTTCTTCTATCACAAAACCCAAACAAAAACCAAACAAAACTAAACCTCAATATCCCAACAACCCCCACCCCACCTTCTACTTGAAAGTATACAACATATCATCCAGATAGCCCTGTAAAACTTTCTGTCAACTTTCTCTGAAGAAACAGTTTGTGATGTAATTCTGTTCCACTGATCTGTGCACTTCTTATACTTTTCCTGTAAAATAAAGTTTTGAAAATAGTTCATGGAAATGCAACATCCTGAAGTGCAATCATCTCTTTATATACATAGGTAAGTATTTCATTGATTGTTCATGTGATGTTTCACAACTTTATTTGTGTAATTCTTATACTCTTCAGAGAGTAATTATCTTGGAGTAACATACAAGCATTATCTAATTAGAAAATAAGACCGGGAAACCTTCTTTGAAATGGCTTATGCATTAGTCTGCCGCTCCTATATCCCATCATACCCCATCACTCCTGAAAAATTAATTGTAACCACCCTGAAACTGTGGCAATAAAAAGTTTGCTTCATTCCATTGTTTTAATAAGATGATAAGGCCTTTTTCCTTTCATCTTGGAATCATGTCTGTGCTTTATTTACTATCAACAGTCATCTTCCAGGTAGTTTCACTACCTATTCATATGAAATTGGACACTGAATTGGACAGTTTAGTCACTGTGCATGTCTTAAGATTCTCCTCTCTGAAGCTGTGAAACAGGACAGTAATCCACATCAGAAAGGAAACTGAAGTCACTGGACTGAAAAGCCTTAACACTGGGGGTTGGGTGGGTGGTGGAGGTGTTTGTACTTGATTTTTAAAGAGGATGTTCTTCTGGATAATTATGAAACTGATGGTATCTTTGGAAAAAAACACATACAGTTAAGTACCAACATCTAAACACTGATACCCTTACCTCTTATTGGATTTTTCTGAAAAGCCTGAAGTTTGGTAGTGCCCTTAGTATTTTTGGTGATCTCCAGAACTCCATCAGTATAAAATGGAGACCATGAGTAACGGATCACTGAACTCCTCCCAAAATCCTAAGCCAAATCCAACATTTATCTTTGAATTTGCCATTAAAGGCTGCTCACAACTGAAGCTGCTATTAACACCTTAATATAGAAAAGTCTGATGAGCCGAAGAGTTTGTTTTAGTACGTGATGGTCCAGTGGTAAACAAAACTGTCCTTTAATATCAAAGCAGACCATTAACCACTGAACTGTGTCTGCTAAGGCACTGTCCACAGTGCCATATCTATACATCATCTAAATACCTTCAGAGTTGGTGACCCTTTACAGGTTGTGCCAGTGCCTGAAAAGCCTTTCAGTGAAGAAATTTTCCCTAATATCCAATCTAAACCTCCCCTAACACAATTGAGGTAACTTCCTCTTGTCGTATTGCTCGTTAACCAGCAAAGAGGTCAACCTCCACTTGGCCAAAATCTACTTTTAGGTAGTTGCAGAGTGTTAAGTGACCCCCAGGCTACTTTTCTCCAGGCTAAACAACCTCAACTTCCCTTAACTGCTCCTCCCCTTTCATCAGCTGTGTTGCCATTCTGTGGACACGTTCCAGAACCTCAATACCCTTCTTGAACTGTGGACCCAAAACTGAACACAGGATCTGAGGTGCAGCCTTGCCAGCGCAAAGTAAAGAGGGAAAGTCACCGCCCTGCTCCAGGCTGGCCATACTATTGGTGATCCAGGCCAGGAAGGCACTGGCCTCCTTGGCCACCTGGGCACACGCTGGCTCATGTTCAGCCCCTGTCAATCAGCACCCCCAGGTCCTTTTCCACCAGCAGCTTTCCAGCACTGCCTGGGGTTGCTGTGACCCAGGGGCAGGACTTGGCACTCAGCTTTGTTGAACCTCACACAATGGGCCCCAGCCCATTGACCCAGCCTGTCCAGATCCCTCTGCAGAGCCCTCCTGCAAATCAACATTCCTGGCCAGTTTGGTTTTGTATGCAAAATGACTGAGAGTGCACTCAATCCTCTTGTGCAGATCAAGAAATTAAATAGAACCACCCTCAGTACTGAGCCCTGGGGAACACCACTTATGACCAGCCATCAGCTGGATGTCATTCCATTCACCACCTCTCTGAGCCCAGACATACAGCAAATTCTTTCCCAGCAAACACTGAACCCATCCAAGCCATGGAGCTCAGTTTCTCCTGGCTGTCCTTGCATGTGCCACGTGATGGTGCTCAAGATGAGCTGCTCCATAACCTTTCCTGGCTCTGAGATCAGGCTGAAAGGCCTGTAGTTTCCCAAACCCTACTTCCAGCCAGATGGGCATCACAGGTGCTAAGATCCAGTCAACTGGGATCTCCCTGATTAGCCAGTACTGCTCATCATAAATGACTGAAAGTGGCTTGGCAAGCTCTTCTGACAGGTCCCTTGGTACCCTTGGATGGATTCCATCCAGTTCTATCAACAACTTGTGCATGTCCAAGTAGTGTAGCAGGTCACTGAACATTTCCCCTACCTCCACTGAGATGCCTACAGTGCCGCACGCACCAGCACAGCAACATTTCAAATGCGCTCCAGTGTACTCAGCATGTTGGGGTGGAGCTTGAAGGGCCTCGCTGGAACAAATACTGGTTTGCTGCCCTCAAGCTTATCTCCCACAAGTCTGGTTTTATCCCTTCTTCCCTACAAATCTAGTTTAGATGATCTCACTCAACAAGCCCTCCTCAGCAAAGATTGTTCTCCCCCTTTGAGGCAAGTGTAGCCCATCTGCAGCAGGCCTGTGGTTGTATAGACCAATCCATGATCAAAACTCCCTAAATTCTGCACATGATGTCAGTCTCAGAGATAGTTACTGATCTGCCAGCTCTTCCTGCCTCTTCCTACACCACTCCCTGCAACTGGAAGGATAGAGGAGAATATTACTTGTGCTTCTGATCCCTTAACAAGTTGTTCCAAGGCCCTGAAGTCTCTTGTGACTGCCTTTGAACTTCTTATTGCAATTTTAATTGCTGTCTTCCTGAAAAATCAGTTACAGATAATCTGATTGACATACTAGGGTAAGAAGTTATCTTGTCATATCTTTAACCTGGGCCCAATTCTAAGAACACAAACTGAAGAGACTGATTTCTGGAGTTTGTTATCATTGATTAAGGAAAAAAAAGTATCAAGATAGTTTCAGATTTTTTTCCTGGAAAATTTCCTCTAAATCAGAGGTTAAGAATTTCACAACAACACATTTTATGATAGCTTCCAATAGTCTAGTTGACAGACATCATCACTCCAAGAGGGTGAACTTCACAAATAGAGTATATTTCATTAAAATATTGTATCAAAGTGAAAGGAAATATATTGAAGAGCTCTTCTAAAAGCTAATATAAATACAATATGAATTAATATAAATACACTGCCTTTGGCTCCAAAAAATTCCTTGCTATAACTTCTGGCAAGCTAGCAAAATTCTGGGCAACTTATATGTTTACTCTTAAAGCTCTTCTTCAAACTACTTCCTTTAAGTATGTCTCAGAGGTAAGATACTGGCCTGAACAAAGCACTTGTCTAGTACAGCCCAATATTCCTAACAGGAACATTCTATAATCCAATTAAGAACTTAGGTAGACCACTAATTTTTTTTTAATAGACTTGGAAGTATTAGGTTGTTCATAATTAAAAGAAAGTAGAGAAAATATCACTAGACAACAGCAATAATATAAGGACATTTTAAAACCAACACTTCCTCTATCACTTGTACTCACATGACAGAGCATCTACAAATGAAATGGTACGACTGTAAAGCAGGTAACTTCCTGAGATACCAAAAGATTACGTGGAAATCCAGATTAGCATTGATGATATTCATGTGCAAATAAAGTAAGTGAAATCTTTTCCTGACACTACTACTTGCATGACAGGCATTAACATTTTTCATTCTGTAGTCAATATATGCATTAAAATTCTCTCCGTGCTCCAGAAGAGAGTTCTCTATCTGTGCATACAGTATCACTTAGAGTCCCTCTCTCAGATGCACACCTCTCACACTGTAAAGGGAAAGCAAAGACAAAGGGCTAATAGGTACCTTTTGTTAATATCAAAGATAGTCCAAAACAAAAGGAGTTAAGAGAACAATCAACTGTTATTACCAAATACCTTGAGATGTGTTGCCCGCTTAAAGGCCTTATTGCAGATGTGGCAAACGTGTATTCGCTCCTTGCCATGAACCTCTTTGCAGTGGTGTGTCAGCATGGTGACAGAATAAAACGTTTGGCTACACTCAAAACACTGGTGCCCACGAGTTTCTTTTTCTACTTGACTGCTTTTAGTCACATTAGGGGAAACTTCTGTCACCTGTAACAATTTAAAAATACAATATCAGGTAATTTCATAAGCACATCCACATTGGTCTATTTTTCAAAATCTACCTCAACATGACAAATTTTTGGAGAGCATCTGCAAGCAACTTAGAGACACAAAAGTCAGTTATATGTAAATATGAACTTCTATTTCATTGCTCTAAAGAATGACACATGTATTTTAGGAAAACAACATTAATAACTATGATCAAATTGACTTAACACATCATAAACAGAACATGTGTGTATCCGTATTTTACTACATTCAGTTTTATGCTCCTGAACATCTCATGATCCTCAATTTGCCACCGAACAAAATTCAAAGCCAAAAGCATTTCAGACAGAAAAAAATTATCTCTGATTTTGTAGGGGAGAAGAATATTTTCTATTTGTTTAACTTCTTTATTGGGAATTCTATTTTCATAAGGAAGTAAAGCTCTACCTTCAGAAGTACTGAAACACAGTGTAAAATTAATAGACTTGGATGGTGGTGTGCTGCATTATTGTTTTGTTTCAAGTAGGGAGAACTGCCTGGAAAAAAAGTCTTTCTTCTGCTACTTTAATACCAAATTCCTTTTCAATACCAAATTGAAAATTAGAAGAATGCTAAGTTCAGTAACATAGAAAGAAACAACTGAAGTCACCATCTGCCTCTCCCATTTCTCCCATTTTAGAGCTTGCCCTACTAGGCTGGTTGAAAACATTCATTCTGCCTTCAAGAAAAAAGTCGGAACCACTTTTTCTAATATCAAAACTGTATTACTTGGGTAGGAGTTTCTATTGGAATTCAAAGGCATAAGAAGATGCTAAGACTTTATGTTGCACCCTCACTGAAACAACTCGGATACAGAAAGAGAAAGGAAAAAATGTACCAATAGATGCTATTTTCCCCCCACAGCTCCAAAATGTATCTGTTTTTATTATCTAAATACCAACTTGGAAATTTTGGAGCAGTCTGTGTTGAACTCATGATTATGTGATTTGTAGAAGGAAAAAAATTATTAATTATATTTCTTTTTTGTGTGCATGTATATTTATATCTATGAAAATGGTTTTTAATTCAAAACTTAAAACAGAATCTGGATGACTAGGAAGCCACAGTCTTCCCAATACTCTTTTCTGGGAATGACATCAGCCTTCACGATTAAAGATAAAAAATAAATTATTCCAGTATAAATAAAAGTCCTTTACCACAAAAGATACAGAAATGTGTAGTATCTACCTGATATGTTATTTCATCAGCGTTTGCAGGTGCTGAATGGGGTGTATGGCTCACCAGTATGACTTGCTGTGATCCTGATCCACTTTGGCTAGCAAGACTGGAATCTGTGAGTATAGCAGGGAACTGTTGACCCTATCAAAGTGGGAAGCACAAAAAAAAAACCCAAGAGTAACTATATTTACAAAGCTGTATTTAAACAGCTAACTGTAGTAATATAAGCTTTCACATCTAAACAGTACTTTTCATTTTTCCTTTAGAATGAAACACTTCAGAACAAATCTGAACAAATGTTTTCCCTCGTTTTCTCCTTTAAATTTTTATCTAACCATTTAAGGGTAACAACAGCTGGAAATTTGTAAGACTAGATTCAGTTCAAATTAATTTTTACCAGCCTTGCATGAAATGCTGAATGCTTTAGCCTTCCATTGCCTTTCTTTAACTCTTGTATTCTGCCCTCTTGCATGGCCTTCCCACAATATCTACCTTTATTTAAATCTCTTGATTAAACATACTTCCAAACTCCATGAAATCAGGATGCAAAATCACTACTTAGAATATATAATTACTGATATCTTACTACTTCTATTTCTACACTACTTTTAATGACTTTTCAGTTCCCCCAGGAAACAGTTCTTTTACATACTACTTGTCTATTTACCGTGATTTCTTGCAACATAAACTGTGTTTGCAAGCTATTATTATTATTCAATGTCTTAATTTTATTTACACTTCTCTTAACAGGAGGCATGGCATCTTATTAATAAACAGCAACACTGCCAAATGCAATCACTTAAATTATTACAAAGCCTGAAGTGAAACTATGTTTTGCTTTGCTTCTGTTTTGTTACCTGTGATACCAGAAATCACAAACGCATCATAAGAATTATTTAAGAAACCTTTTCTTCCCTTTCCCAGAGCAAAACTGCAGAGGGAAGCATATAACTTTGCTTCACCGGTTTTAATCACAGCACATGCAAGATAATAGTATTTAATTTGTATAAATTTACACACTTTAACTCAGGTCGAAAAGCAAATAAAAATCAATCTAAACCTAGTTAAGCTAAGAAAACAGAAGAAACAGCCCAAGTTTTGAAATGTAAAATCTACATTGGAATGTCAACCACAGAACTCATTTTCCCTTTGTAGTCTTTCATTACTATTTTTTCATCTCCCCACCCTGTAAATTATATTTGCCAATATGTCTTTAGCTCTTGATGACACCACGAAATTCTTAAGTTATGCTATAAACGAAAGGAATAGTAAGGTTACTGAGGATATGACAGTCCATACAGCACCATTTTAATAAAATTTCTTATAATGCCACCTGTTATTAAAGATAGTCAATTAAATTCTGTCCTGTTACTTGCTGTGAAAAGAACTGTCACAACTGCTGTTCAACTGTCCCATTTATAAGTAGGAAAAAAAATTACCATATGAAATAATATATTCAGGAGTACTAAGCTGTATTACTGAATAGTGATAATGAAGTACATAGTCTAACACCAAAAACTGATCTCAAACCGTGTTTGAAACAGTAGAACCCATCAGTTTTTTTAAAAAACAACCAACCCTGAAAAATTTATCTACACTTCTGTTAAAACAGCTCATGTTTCTAGATACTGTACACACATGACAGAGAGAAGGAAAATTAACTAAATTTTCAATCATTATGCATTTACAGGACAAAACTGTTTTCTCAGCAAAATCTCAGATTCCTCCTCTGTAAGACAGAAAAAATATATTTATCTGCCAGTTCAGAAAAGCATCTTACCTGTGAAGTGATATTAAGTGTAACCGCATCAAGACCACCTGACAACATTCCCTGAGTGTCGGCAAGAGTCAAAGTGACACTACCATCTCCTCCAACTCCTGATGAAGACATCACCAAATTCTGTGCAGAAACTGCAGACTGAGATATGGATGTTGCTGGAGGAAGGTTTGTTGCCCCTGCTGTATTAAGTTCTGAAACATATGCAAAATGGTAAAAAAAAATATTTGCTACATACATAAACATTACACTGCAAGTTTATTTTAAGCCAACTTAGTAATTTCTATTTCTCATTGCTAGGATTTTCTATTGTGGAAACAACAAAATCGGTTAAACAGCTAATCAAGAACCTAAATCTATCAGTGAGATGATAAAATTAGAAAAATTACATTTAAATGTAGCTTGATGAACACAGTATTGCACTTACAGGTGGTCATGTGCATATACAAATACATACAGGTAGAAATTCATATACATACTTAAAATCTCAAAATTTGAGTACTAGAACAAATTTGATATTTTATCACTTCTGCAGCGAAGGCACCAAATTTTGTCGTACTCTAGTTTATAGATATAATTCTTCAATACTCCTCTAACTGCCTCAAACTACTAATTTAAGACACGTCATCTTGCTTTCATTATTTTCTTACTGTGTAGAATAAAGTTCATTTAAACTGCTGTAACAATTTAAAGCTTGTGAGAAAACACACTCAACACTCAAAGTTCCTGAGTCATAACATGCAAGAGTACACCACTTAATTCCAGTATTTACTATTTAAACAAAATATTATTTCAATCAGAAAAAACATGGTATGCAAACCTGGAGCATTTAGTGAAGGACCCTGAGAAAGAAGCTGGTCATTGCTTATAGTTAATGTAGCACCTGTAGTCTGACTGCTGATGGTTGGTGCTGTCAGTCTTAAGCCAGTGCTCAGATCAGTGCTTCCAGAATTATGTTGAATAAGATCTTGGCCTAAACAGAAATAAGTCCAACTGTAACTGGAATTGACTCAACATTATTCTGCTACTGTTCTTACATTAGATCATAAAAAAATAATAATTTCGATCATAAAATAATGAAAGTAGAAAATATAACCAAAACATAAAATTAACTCCTACAGATGTAGATTTTATGCAGCGGTTTGACAAGTTTTTAATACATATGTAATTATGCAAATCCAGATACTAACATGTACAGAATACCTGAGATTAGTAATATTTAGACAAATATGGATATCACTTATCTAGATTCAAAGTACCAACTTGATCAATCTTTAAAAATGCAGCTGTTAACTGAGGCTATAAATAAACAGTAAACCAACCTAACGTGTTCTCAAAGTGTTTGGGTTTCAAATGCGGATTTGGGGACTATCTTTTAAAGCTGATGAATATAAGAAAAATACACCATGGGAAAACTGTGGACCATGAAAATCCTCATGTACTACTGTATAGGCATTTATGAAATAGAGATCTGGTATTAAAGACTTTTTAAAACACAAACCAGATATTGTAAGTGTGATTTCTTGAGGACTTCCTGATGAGGTTGCAGTAGTAGAACCCGAAGCATGAGCTAGAACTTGACTCAAACTGGAATTATTTATGGTCAACATTATCTCATGTCCATTTGTAGATGACACCATACCCTGTGAAGTCATAACTTGAGTAATGTCTTGTGCACCTAAATGAAAGTGGTAGAACAAAAAAAAATTCCATGAATATTCTTTGGTGGAATTTTTGACATAACTTCTTAAAGCAATTTATACCTTATTTTCTGTGGTACTACAATTGATGCAGCCAAGGGGAGATGCTAGAACTCACAGCATAAAATATAAACTTCACATCCAATTTATTCCTCTGCAGTTAAGATTTTTCAGAATGAACACTTTGTATTTTGTTCAAAACCAAGGAAGTTCTTAAGTATTTTCATTATATAGAATTGTAGAATGGCCTGGGTTGGAAGGCACCCTAAAGATCACAAGGTTCCAACTCCCCTGTCATGGGCAGGGTCAACTTTCACTACACCAAGCTGCCCAAAATCCCATTCAACCTGGCCCTGAACACTTCCAGGGATAGGGCATCCACAGCTTCTTTGGGCAATCTGCTCCAGTGCCTCACCACCTCAATAGTAAAGAGTTTCTTCTTAATATCTAATCTAAACCTATTCTCTAATTCACCTTCTGAAAAAAACTGTATTAAGAAAGGGCAACACAGAGCTGTAAAATCTGCTGAAGATGGTCAAGCAAGAACTGCAAGTTTATTTTATTAAAATAAGATATTTGGTGAGTGGAGGGAAACAGGGGGGTGACATTTTCTCAGTGAGAGTAATACCCTGAGAAAAATTAAGAAGCTGAACACACAAACTACTGACAGTGCTCACCATTAGCGCTAGTTGTCAGCACAGACTCCTGCTCAGACAGGGACCCTATTGTCATGTTAGCAGATGATGTTACTGTGGGCTGCAAAGACAAGCCTGATATGGGCTGAATAACCACATTAGCTGGCACTGCGTTTTCTGTTGTCTGGAGGGAGGGATTCTGTGGAGCCATGGTGGGATCTCCAGTCAACTGCTGAGTAAGTAAATTACTCTGCTGTAATGTCTGCTGTAGGATACTTGGATCAATCTGAAAAACAAATTTTCAGCACTCAATCTGAAGTTAGCAAACTGGGTTAAACGAATATTCTTAACATAAGTCCAGAATACATATTTACTACAGATACTATATACTGTACTGAAAACTTACAATTAATGACTTAAACTTTAAATTTCGTTTTTATGTGTCTCTATATAGCCAGTCTCTAAAGTGACTGTGCAACCAGTCTATTCAGATTCACTTTCCCTCTCTTCCTTCAGCAAAATGTTTGGGAAATCATGATCAGTTACATATCAGCATGCCTGGCCCCAGGTAAACACACCACTGGTACTCTGTACCATCCTGTTAGTTCATGTAATGTTTATTACATTCTTCAAGCCTTTGAAAGGGAAAAGGCATGGAGCAGAAAGAAGACTGATACCAGAAATTATTTAATTTTTCAGCTCCTAGGGGTCATTAAGGTCTCATTTCACAAGCCAACAGCTCTTCTCTATACTTAAGACTTTTTCTTCTTCAGAGACATTTAGCAGCTGAGAAAATCATAATGAAAATGTCTTCATTTTATGCTAAAAACTCCTTCAGCAGAGGGACTATGAGCAACTCAATGTAACTCTGCAGATGTCCCTTCTCTGACCTTAGGGTTGTACCTGGTGACCTCCAGAGGGCTCCTCCAACATCAATAATGCTGTGCAACTGATCAAACACAACCAAATTCTAGAAAATCATTGTTTCACACATCTCAAGACCTTTTAAATGCAGTCATCTCACCTCTTTCTGTCATTCCTTTTACAAGCTCAATGGGAATTTAAATTGTGAATTCAACTATTTAAAGCTTGCAAAGTAACACAGTGCGTTATGTTTAGAAAAGAACACTCTGCAGTAATTTGGGTTTGTTTCAGGGGATGGGTGGGTGCCTTTCGGGGCTTGGGTGGGAAGCTAAAGTAGTTTTGAAATGTAAAGACAAAATGCACTTAAAAGAAAAAAAACCTGTATTTTAAAGCAGTCTGTCAAAAACCCTGAAATGTAAAAAAACCTCATAAAAAATTAAACAAACCAAAACAGAAAAATATCCCACTGTGCAGCTATTTTTTAAGTCTTCTAACATTATTCAAGTTACAGAGTATGTTACTAGCTCACTCAGCTCAAGGGAACTCTTCCAGAATTATTCAGGCTCTTTAAACTTTCTTCAGCCCTCAAAGTTACTCTACAGAATTAAAAGCAAGGAACAGTGAGCAACTTACCTGTAACGTTATGTTGTTAATACCAGTGGCATCTATTCCAGAAATCTGAACATTTTGTCCAACCAGATTAGCAGCAAGTTGTAACTGTATTCCTTCAAGAGTGGCCAAGCTACCATCTGTCAAGGACACAGTTAAGTCACCTCCAGCTACCAAAGAAAACAGTTATATTGTAATGTTTTTATTTACCATTACTGACTACCTCTTTCAGTGTGCTTATTTTTATAAATTAAATCAATATAAAAGGTATGTACAAACACATTTATTTATGACAAGAAAGATAATTTGAAGGATATAATTTGATTATAAAGTAATTTGATTGCCTGTTGTAAAGCTTCATAAATGCCATGTGATTTAAGGATTGCTATTTAGGCACTAGCTAGTGGCTTACAAAAAAACAAGAAACCCTCCAGAGTAGCATTAAAAATCTGGAGAAATTCGGTTTAGATTTCCTTGGAGAGTATGCTGCACCTAAACAAAGCAGCTCACACACATGGTATTTACATTCTGACTCTGAACATACACCTGAAAGTTACTGTCACATTTTGCATAGCAGACATGGTTCATCATCAAACTGTCCAAGTTCATCCTCCATACTTACACGCATGAAAATAAAGGTGCATTAGCAATTGAAATCCAAAAGTCTTTAGAACTTGAAAAGTTTCTAATTTCAAAAGTTGAATAGACCATCTCTACAAAAAGTCTTGAGAGAATATATGGAAAAAGACATCCTGTGTTTGCTTTTCTTCTCCAGACATGACTGTGACCAACCAGTTTCCTTTGAGTGATGCTTCAAAAATACCTGTCCTTCCCTCTTCAGAATTCCTTAGTATAGTAAATCTACTTTACAATGCACCCAAAAAATACCTGCTCTTGCCAAAACCCACATTACTAATCTCAGTTCAAGAAGGCCTCTTTCTAGGACATCTGAACAAGCTAAACACCCTTATTATGTTCAAAAATCCAAGCAAACATCAATCGATTTTTCATCACAAGTTTATCACTAATTGTGCCTGTCAAACAACATCAATATCTTCTGAACACCAACAATTTGTTCATTTTGGACAACAGTTTAGGTCAAATCAGATAAACTGGAATAGCTACAGTTAGATATGGGATTGATATAATACTCCGAATTTGTGGGCATACCTGCAAAATCATAGACATGTACTAAAAAAATCACCAAAGCACATAAAATCACAGTCTCACTTGCAGAAATGACAGACAGTCCAAGACCCACAATAAGTAGTACATTTAAGAGTACCAAGGCATGTCTCCAGACACCTTAACATTATTCTGCTCTTAAAATCATCCCTGTCCCAAGTTTACCTGAACACTTACACAAACATTGGGTCAGTGAGCACTTACACAAAAAATACCTGAAAAAAAATTAGAAATTATCAAGGATCATTCTCAAAAGGCCCCTTTCTTGCAACATGAGCATGTTGAGTATTCTGCGGCAGCTGGCCTCAAGGAATAGCCTGTGGCACATTTAATGTGCTAATGCAGCTGCAGTCACTGCCAATTGGTGAGACTTCATATCCTAGGCACTTAATTATCTAGCATACATACCTACACTACTAGTTTTTTGTATTGCTAAAGAGTTTTCTTGCTTTCTTTTGAGGATGGGGGGGCTTTTGGTTGGTTTTCTTTTGGTGTGTGTGGCTTTTTTATTCTATTTTGGAGAAACACCTACAAATGTACAGCAGAGGATATGCACTTGAAAGACACTCTGCACTATTCATATAGTGCACTTTTCACTATTAATATGATAAATAATCAGTGTAGACAGAGTAACTGTTTTGCTTCTTTTTAAATTAAACCAAAGTATTACCACAAAGAATACAAGTGGTCCAGATATTTGTTATCTGCATTTTCTTCCTCTCTGCAGTGAAATACCACAGCAGAACTGAAGACTTTCAGATGAACTGCTTATATTTTTTCCTTCATTCTTAAATAAGTAAATTTCTATTCATGTCACCACCATGCATCAAACCATGAATTCAGTACAACTCTTACCTCTTTGGCAAGCAGCGTTTGGCAAAAGGAAAAGAAAGCAAATTTCATAACTGCATTTCCACACCACCACACCATCCATTTTTACCTGACACTGAAGCAGGCAGGATAGCCTGGCCCACAAGTCCTTGTTGAAGTAAATTTTGATCAAACTGACTTGTCAAAACAGAGTTATTCATGATGAAAACATTAGGGTCTGTTGAGGATGAATTGAGAAGACTGACTGGTTGTAATCCCTCAGTTGAAGTCCGGGCAACAGGTTTCCTAACCTTCTTTGTATCTGGTTTATAATGGCACTGTATGTGGGTTTTCCTGCGTCCTGAAGTACGAAACCGCAAATCACAGTGTGGGCACTTGAAGGGCTTTGCTCCCGTATGCAGGCGCATGTGTACTTTCAGACTGCCTTTTGTAGAAAAAGAATTACTGCACACGTGACAACAGAAGAGCTTCTGGCCTAGAAGTTTCAAACCAGAAAGGTAAGTGATTAAACCTCTAAAAAGACTGACAGAACTAAATCACCTATTTAACAAAGCTCATAACAGATTCTAAACTAATTTGAACAGAGTAAATTTGAAGTATTTGGACTTTATCATTTGGCTGCTTTTCAAATGAATTAAAGTTCCCAATTAAGGGCATATTAACTCTTTCCTTTTACTAAAACTCCATATGCTTTTAAAGCTTTCAGGCAGAAGCTTGTTTGGTCACCTTCATGCCTCTGTTGTCCTCCTCAGCACATCTTCCTGACTAATCCAGTTGTTTCAACTGAACAGCTCATAAACTGGAGAATTGAAAGTTTCATCTTGACTTCAGCATTTGGCTCCTACTTACCTAGCCACTCATCTACTTTTTAATTCCAGCAGCTTTATTCTTCTGTTTCAATGCTGCCTCAACTAACCAGTATTAATGGACTACAAGCAGCAAATTATTACAATTGAGATAACATTCTAAAACAAAGTATCAACCCCACAAAGTAATCCAGAAGTTCAAAAATGTGGTTTATACATATACAGACCTCGTTGTCTCTCCTTTCAGAGTGCGTAACATCTGAAAAATATCCTTGGTCTCAACTGGAACTTTTGATGTGCTACAAGTAACAGTAAACTACAGAGTTTATACCTTTAACCATACACACAGCTTTACAATTCACAAAAAGCATAATGTAACTATCTGCCAGAAAACATGTCACTGCAGCTGAAATCCCTCTATGACTCCTGAAAGTCCCAAGCCTTCCAGCACAATTTTGCTTCCTAGCTAAGCAAGGGAAGGAAACCAATGCATTTGGTATAGGAATTATAAGAGTAATATGTGCCTATGATACCTGGTATTGAGTTCTAGCTTCCATTTGCACAGAAAAGTCTCTCATCAGTTTCCTGAACTGCAATTCAACCTACTTCAAATTACAGAACCCTGGCACACTGTTGTCACTTCTTGTTCAACAAAATTAAGTAAACCTCTGACAATGTTATGTTTCAAAAAATGGAGAAG
>VWYI01023793.1:17203-39715 GCA_013399455.1 Anthoscopus minutus | reverse complement strand
TATGTGTAACCCAGGCTTACATAACTGGGGACATCGGGGGATACTTGGTCTAGCAACAGAGCACAGTGCACATCACAATTATTTTTCTTGGCTTCTGCAAAACACAGTCTATTCTTAAGTAGTATGAAACAAGGATTCAAACCAGGACATCAGTGAAAGCTTTCTTCCACTTCTTTTTTTTTAGAAGAGGCTCTTCCATTGCAGATCAGGTGCTGTGAAATATGTCACTGTTCTGTTGTCAAACTTGAAAATTTCATTTGTCTTTTAGTCTTAGGCATTTGTCTGTGCCTCCTACTGCTATTGCCTAGGTTAGTGGTGATCTATACACTGGCAGTGACATATACAAGTAATCTGTTGTACAGGTTTTTCACTGCACCTGAAAGGCCTGAGTTATTTGCCATTATAGATTTTTACATTACCATGGCAAAGAACTCACGGCTTACAAGGAATCAGTTTTCTGGCAATTTTTCACTGACTTTCAGAAACTCTGCCTGCATAAATGCTGTTTAATCAGGCTAAGCTTGCTAATACACCTGCAATTCCAGATCCATGCAACTTTTGTATCAGTTGGAGAGATGTAGGCAAATACCTCTGTCTCATTTATCCTACATCTATTTCACAGCTTTCCAGAATCATGTGGAGTCCATGGCTCTAGAGTATTTGACAGGTCCAAAGTTGCCAGTGTATTGAAATAGTTTTCAAATATACATCTGAGTTTTGGAGTTTAATCTTGCTACAGATCCTCATACACATGATCCTTTCTTAAAAAACAAAATACACACTTGGTCTCTTCTCTTCCACCAATGGAGCAAAATCTGGAATTAACATGGTGTGTGCAATAGAAATATGGTTTTATTCTTTGTGAGTCTCCTTCCTCTCTCTTTGCCAAGCCCCTTGTCTCTATGCATTAGAGATATAAATCATCATATCTGTAAGAAGCCTTTTCAGGGTTGTCAGCAGGATTTCATACCCTTAAGGTGGAGACCATCAGCCTGACTTTAACACCATTTATATTTGATACAAAACCAAAATCAAGGCTCTTGTCTTTGATTCCTTGTGAAGAAACATGCACTTAGTTTAAGAAAATAAACACTTCGTAATCTCATTCAGTTAATACCAAGGACTAATTGCTTTTTAAGTTTGCAGAGTCAGACCCGCCTTAGTGTTTTATAGTATTTTTCAGTTTCTTTGTTATTTTAGGTATAAACCCTCTGACTACACCATGCTAGTATATATGGTCATTAACATGAATATACACATTGATTAATCTGAATAAATATTATCACATGCTTAAACATACTTGTTTATGGATATTAATATAACTAGATCAGCTTTATTTTAGAAAGAAAGCTTTTTACTGGTGTAAATACAGTGACATGGCTGCACATGATAGTCATCTGCTGTGAATTGCCAGATTTTGATCACCAAAATTGAAGTGGAACAATATCTTATTAAAAAAGGAACCTAGTACTTGAAACTGCAAAAGGAGAGAAGGTTTATATAACAGTATAAAATATCTGTCTAATTTGGTGTATACTGTTAGATATGTATAAGCATGCAAATATACACTTTTCTGGTGAAAATATACTTTCTGAAGTTTTTGCTCTAGACTGTTGGGGAAAAAAATGAAATTATAAGTGTTGCTTCTCATAAATTTTCTGTGAAACACAGCATATTTATTTATTATTTTGATAACATTCTCTTGAATTCCAAAGTGCTGTAGTGAAGTGATTGTAATTTTAAGACCCACTTGCTTTTTGAGGTGTTACTGTTTTTTTCCCTTTAAAAGTGTAATGCCAATAGCATTACTAAGTCAAATTCAGATAAATCATGACAAACAACATTTTCACAAACAGAAATGTTAACATGCTACATTCCTTTCTTTGGAAAAGTAAAAGAAATTATCACAAAAAACACATTTTAATTTAATTATATCCATTAGGTCATTAAAGTGATGTAATGTGCATGTCAGTCCTCCTTTCATCCATAGATTACTTTAATCCTTCATGTGCTTTTTTTTTTTCCTCCCTCTGGCTTTCTTTCATATTTGCTTTGTTTTGAAATTGCATGCTGTCTGGATTATTTGCGCATGACCTCCACATTAATTTCACATTGAATGTTTACATACTCTGAGAAATTTTTCATGGATCATTTATTCTACATGTGCATTTTTTTCTTTGTTTTCAGTTACTAAACTTTAAATATGCTTGAAATGTAAAAGTGGTATGAAACTTTCGTGACATGAGTATCCAACTGTTTCAACAGAGATTTTCAGTATCCATCTTTCAGAAACACATATTTTAAACCATATTTTGTTCCATTATTTCAAAATGTAAAAAAATAAATTGTGTTCTAAGACTCTAAATATATTCCAATGCAGAACTGGAGCCAAATACTGGTTATATTCAATTTGAGCAATGACATACACATGAGATTTGTCCTTTAAATTATTTAAGAAGGTCTCTGCTCTCTCGGAGGTCAACACTTGCAAAGTCCAGTGTATATGTTCAGTATAAGAGACATTATTGGTCATTGTCTGACAGCACAGATCACTTCAGACACACACTGTCTGCAGCTCTGCGTGCCCTCCAGAAATGCTAGCTTCTTTCAATTGACTATATAGGGACCCTATTTCCTTATTTAGTATCTGAAAAAAATGTCCCAAGTAGGCATATCCTGGTTTTGCACAGGATAGTGCTATAAGTCCTTGCGACTCTTTATGAAGTCAAAGGTTTTATCATGTAAGAAACCCCAATTTCATCTATATTAATTTCTGATTTGAAGAATTACAGCAAAATATGTTGCTAAACATGCAATAAAATACTTATTCTGCTTATCAGCAGAATTCCATTTCAAAATCATACAGAAAATTGACAGAAAAGTATATCCAGATAAACCTAATGCAGAAATATATATCTATAAAATAAAACAAGTTGTTTTTTTTCATTATGCCCAAAAAAGCATTAAAACATACTTAAGTTGTCAATAGAGCCAAATAAAACTATGAAATCAACAGCACCTACCAGTAAAGAATTTTTAATTTTAATTGACACAGGGCTGAATCCACACACTACAAGCAAATCAGAGGCTTCCACTTTCCACATTACAGGCTATTCTTTTCAGATAGTTAATTAATTCTGTGCACAGTCTGCTGTGATTAAAGATGGATGGCTTGATCTCAAAGTATGCTGAACCATCTGTATCCCTTCATCCAAACAAGCCAAACACAACAGTTTCCAAGTAAGGAGCTCTGCATTGTGGAATCAAATCAATCCCGTCATCAGGAGCTTTGCCTTCAAATTTGAGACCTCACCACACCTCTGATTCTTTGCAGCCACTTAGTTTGTGCTGATTTGAGTCACTACAGTTCTCTCCACTTTTACAAACTAGTTGTTTTGTCAGCATGAGTGTGACAACAATTAGACGTCCCTGTTTTTGCCCCATGCCTTTTCTCCTTCACAGTCATTCAATGACAAGCGTAAAAAGAACTTCATCTTTTCACGAAAATTCCCATTCTACAAGAGCAAGGAGCAGAGTGAGCAGGAAACAAGTGATCCAGAACGTAAGTAACCTCTTGGAGATGATGTCACATGCAGCAGCACAACAAATGGGTGACACGCATGATACCAGTATCCCACACATGTAGGCAAATATCTGTCATAGGCAGGCAGGAGAGGTATTACTACTGTGACCAATGTATGACTGCAGTTTGGATCCAGCTTCTCCTTCCATCTCTGGAAATGCTATTTTCAGAAGAATAAAGCAGTGACCTTAAATTTTGGAAGTGGAAATATGGCTCCTCAAAGTTGTTGTGACACCTGTCATAAATCCAAAATTGTCTCTCAGAAATATTCCAAGATCAGAATTGGCTCAAAATAAGGCAAACATGATTTCTTTGACAATACTAAACTAATTAGTTTTTAAAATATATCTTCTAATCTTTTTTTTGCCTTTGACTTTCACCAAGTTGATTTCCATGAGCAGCTTCACCGGAAGTTTAACAATTAAAGGAAGCAACCGTGTTAACAGCTTAAATAACTAAATTGGATCTTGGAATGTGTACCACCACAAACATTTATTGCTTGCTTAAATTGTATAGGGAACCAGCATCATTAAAAATATTTGCTAGTTCCAAGCTCAAATAGTCACTTTTTTTTTTTTAATTCTGTCCTAAATTTATCCAGTGAGGATAGTTTCTGGAACTTACATTCATCTGGTTGTTCCTTCTTCCTCACAGCTCCAAAAGGCACATTTCACAGTCACTGCCTCTTTCTTTGGCTGAATTTCCATAGAATGTGGGTCTAAATTTGTTTCAGAAAGAAAAGGCAGGGATCCAGATTGCTCAATCAACATGGTCAGTCATGGTAGTATCCATTTCAACTCCACTGACTTCTTCCTTCCTCTTCTGCGGCTGTTCTTCCTTTCTCATTGCTCTCTCTGGGGACTTCCGTGCAGGACATCCCCGGATTAGGTGACGACGGTTATGGAACAAAGACTCTGAGTAAGTTCCCAGGAATGGTCACTGTAAACCCCTTTTTGTTTTGTTTTGTTTTGGCTTCTGTTTCTTCTCTGAGGACCCTCCACTCCTAGCATGCACAAGATAGAGTTTTATTTGTTACCCAGCTGTGAATGCATTACAAATGTTTCAATCATTCTGTTCTGCATGAGAGTATTAAATAACATACAGTGTATCAAGCAGACACTTTCACTTCTTTTGTAATAACACCTTTTGTTTCTGACAGTATATTATTGTTCCCATCATGGCAGTTCTGTAGAGTAGCATACCTAGAATGCGTTTTGCTGCTTAGACTGTTCTTTTCAGCAACAATCCCTCCCTCTCCATCTAAAGGGGAAGTTAAACATTTGAACTTGATCACATCCTGAAGAGATCAATAGAAAAGTAGTTTATGCTGTTGCTTCTGCATTTTCAGCTTTTTGCATGGGAGTGTTTGTTACTTTGCTGAATTTTTAGATTAGTATTTATTATTAATGGAAGAAGTCATTTGCAGGCTAGAGAAGGTCATGCATTCTCCAAAGCTAATTTTGGACCAGTTTTCACCATTAGCAACCAATGCTCTGTCACACAACTTTAATCAATTTTTTTTTCTGATGCAGCAATCCTGTTTCAGGACTTGGCATTGCAGAGTGTATAACGTGTCAGATCATTGCTCAGAAAAAATTTTTCTTCCTCAAAATGTGAACCAGAGAATCTGTATAGAATAAAATATTTGCTGCTGATTTCTAGATGTATAGCTGTATTAAATTCTATATCAAGAACTAAATAATGTAAACAAAATGCCACTTGCATGCGTTTGGCTACTTGTTCTTCAGTTGTTTTTCCTTTTCTTAAGCACCAAGTAATTGGAGCAAAATGTGTGTTAATGCTGCATTCCCTACTATTTTGTATGTGCTTTTTAATTGCAGGAATGCACATCCTTGCACACAGTTTTGGAGATTATTCTAGTTCTGACTGAATTGTTGAAGGAGCATTTTAACAGTTTAACTTAATGCCATGCAGTGGCTTACAATTTAAAGATGAAAGCTTTATCTCTTGTACAAGGAAGAATGGTTCTGCAAGACTGGTTTTGTCAGTGATAGACAGCAAATGTCACTGCCACCTGAATTTTAACCATTCTATGATCATTTAAATGTCATAGCAGCTCATTAGCAGGAAATGCAGATCCTTCCCTCCTAGAGAAAAGTAAAATATTTCAGATCTGATAACCCTACTGAATGTGTGTCCTTACAAAGAGAATTGTCTATAATATCCAACCATTTGAAAGTTACTTGAATTCTGCAAATTGATATAGAACAAAGTAGCACTGAGGTATTTTATAGGCAGTACTGCCTGTATTAATACTGCACGTAATTTTATATTACTGGTACACCTCTAAACAACCTCATTCATCCAAATTTAGTTAATTTTCAACTCAGACATGTTTTCTAATGACAGTTCTTACTATAAAGGATATTTGTTATTTTTAAATAAAGTTGTTCAAGCTCCTGTATAGCACATTATTTTGAGATAACCCTTTTTAACTTGCTGCAAAATGTCTGCAAATCATTATGCTGTTTTCTTCAAAATATAAGCTGAATTTTTAAAAGCTTCTTCCTGAGCCAAATGTCAAGGTTTCCCATACTGTTTTTGTCAGATATCATCCCTCCTCATTTCTGCTGCTCCAGTAGCCCCATCACTCCCAATCTATGAAGAGTCAGCCATTAGATTGGTACATGGAGGAAAGGCAGTGCTTTGCAGAGAATTTCAGCACTGTTCCTGTCCTTCTCATTAACTCAAGGCGTTCACAGATGTACAGCTATTATGCCATTGGCTTCTAAATGTCCTGGACCAGCTGAAAAGTTTCAACTGCAAATGATCTTTCAGGTGCAAAGTAATCAGTATTTCTACGAGAGAAACCACTGTTTCTCTGGTCCTGCAGACCTCCTGGGGAGCATATAGCATGATTTTACTGTCCATAATAGTCTGCTGACTACAGTTTTAGAACAATAACATTATATGATGTAGATTTCACCTTGTTTCCAAGAATATGATAATAGAAACAGAGTACCTGACTTGACAAACCACAAGATTGACCGATCATGATAGTTCTTATATTCCAGTTCACCCATACAGACTGGTCTGGTAAAGATTTTCAAACTCCAGCTCAAATCCTGAGACTAGACAATTTCTAGAAAAAGACTTCTTCCTTTTTATTTCCTTAGTTTTTTTCATTGGCTTTGTCTTCTGGTTTATTTGGGTTTTTTTTCTTTTTTGGACAGGATAGATTAGATACAGTTACAATATTTGGTATCAAAATAACTTTCATGTTAATCTGTTAATCACTGTGCACAATCCTTTGAGATAATGCACAGTGATTAAAGACAGATACAGGTTAGAAACTCAGCAGGAATTGTTCCAGTGCATTAATGAGCATATAGTGCAGAATATGAGCAGACACTTGGATTTCAAGAAATTGCTCAAGACATCAAGTGAATCCAAGTTGACCATAATATAGATTGAAAGGAAGTTATCAGAGATTTCTAGTCACGTCTATCACAAAAAAGACATGGTTTTGCCATGGCACATATCAGTAGCTAATACATAGAGTCTCTTTCTGAAATGCCACAAGAGAGAAAGCTTTCATTTTACCTCTGTTAATATCTGAGCATTTTCAGGTGATGTGATTGCACAGCTTTTATTTCTGCTCTGTATAACTACTTTTGCATGACTGTGGCAGTTCTTTTAAGTTTCTGCAGCTCTGTGGTGCTTGGTTATGTTCTTTAATTTGCTGTACTGTTCTTGCAGAACATGTTTCTTCTAATGCCAGCGATAGTGAAAGTAGCTACAGTAAGTTACTGCTTTCATTAGAGTCCTTTTATTTTGCATTGCTTGTTCTATTTCTTTTATTTTGTTTCTCTCCTTGCTATTCTTTTGTTACAAATATCACTGGAGCAAATGGCTTGGAATTCAGATTTCTTACCATGTCTTGAGTAGGAAACTATACAAAAAAACCTGGCAAACTTAAGAGAGAAGGGAGAAAGGTTGTTACTTGTGATGTATTAGGGACATAAACTAAACCTGGCTTTTGGTAGCCTATGCAAGTCAGGATTATTTAATTTAGTGATAAAAGTTTATTGCAGTGGGGGTGGGGGGAAGTTTCTTGATCTTTTAAGAGTAAAGTTACTGCACAGCCATAGGCAAATCTATAAGAGGCATACTTTTTACAAGGTCACAACTTTTACTTGCATTTCTGCATGTCTGTATGGATAGCTAAGAAATAGTCCCAGAAATTTTATTGAGCCCTTAGTTTTGACAGTATAGATTTCCTAATTCATACTGCCATCTTAAAAAAAGGTCAAATAGATCTTTACAGCTTAGGCACTGCCACTGAATGTCACTGATACCATGTAGGTGAAGGTCCTGACCCTGCAACCTGATTTTCTTGGATTTACAGACTTCATATGATCCATAAAACCAAGAGACAGATTGTATGTTCTGGGTAACTCTTAGTAATGCACATAAATTTAACCAATATCACTATTTTTTTTGAAATTCTGAAAAGCAGTAAAAAAACAAGGCATTAAATAAATTACTATAAATATAATAGAAGATATCTAAAATAACAGAGTGCTTGCTAGATCACCCAGTTGTTTCATTTATTCAAGCCATTTGCTTAACAAATCACGTTTTCCACCAGTCACTCAGCACTTGTGCTAAGCACCCACATACATTCAGGTAATCAATGATATCCTACCTTATGTTTACTAGTCCTGATATAAGGCATAGCAGTTGAGCTCTGTTGATAAACACTGGTTTGTTTCAGCAAAATAGCTAATCTTTTCCTATTCAGAAATGGTAAATTAGTTTGTATTCTCTTGTATTGAAAAGGTTTCCTTGGAAAGCAATTGCCAGAGTCACAAGAAAATAGTAGGCACTCTTGAATTGCCAAGATCCGATCCTGAACTGTTTTATTTTTCATGTGCCCTCTACTTGGGAGGAAAGGTGGATTTTATTTTTGATTATATTTATATTGAGATATAAGATGTTCTTTCCCCCAACTGACTTTACAATCAGAAATTAATCAAAGGGTTACATTTTCAAAAGTTCGCACAAGTCAAATCTCATCCAGATCTGTATATTTCAGGGAGAGCTCAGGGTAAAAGCCCAGAGGAGAATCTAGGCTGATGAACTAACATCAGCCTTAATATGAGTTCCCAGTTGCTGCCAAATATTTGGGGCACGTCCACAAAAGCCTGTTAGCAATTCAGTCATAAGACAGGCCAGGTAGGTAGTTCTTTGTTGGCTTTCCAATTGTTTAAAAATAAAGTGTGTTTTTGGGTGCAAGAAAGGTAATAGAAGCAATTTGGGAAAGTTAGCTGGAGCATAGACAGCTGGAAGAAAAAGTAGTGCTGGAGTAATAACTGCCTGTGGCAGTCACCCTCCTTCTAAAGTGGTTTGCATCTGCGCAAGCTCTGCTCACTCCAGCAGCATCCTTTTGGCTGGAATTTCCCCACACATTACTGGATGTCCAACAGCTTCTGCCTGGTGGGGAAGATGCTGTCAGGGAATCCTTCTCTACCCACAGAATAGCTATGCCATTATGAAAGAGAGGAAGCCCATTGTAGATTATACCAAATGAAAGAGGCTTTCAAATACAGAACCTGGTGCCCAAAGGGCCTGGTTTCATTTGCTAAGGATTCATGGGTGTATGCTAGTATGATATTTGAAAGCATGTCCTTGATAAATTAGCGGCTGTGGTTCCCAGATGGAAATTATTGTTGCAGATGAGAAAGGATGCTACACTGTAAAGTTTATGAACATCTCTTATATGGGAAGAACAATTACCAAACATAGCCCTAGAATATTTCCTAAAGTATTCCTCATTCCCTCCTGATTTATTTATTCCTAATGAAAGGAAATTAAAAAAAAATAAATAATGAGTGCCCAAGGTAACATTCCTGGCAGAAGAAGACAGCATGCAGTTATTCTTTCTTCTATACTTGTTTGCATCTGGGTGGCTGGGAATTGAGCCCATAATCAGCCACTGATGCCAACAGAGCCAAGTTTGTGTTAACTCCATTTAGACCCAGCCATGCTGCAGAGTTTTTCCTCAGTGTGATGTAGTGTCACACTGAGAGGTGAGTCTGTGTGTTCAAGGTGAGGCACTGCAAGTTAATTTGCAAAGACATCATGTGTCTTGACTTGGAAACTAATCTAGCCCTCCATCTGTGCACTGGTGACATGGAGCATACTGGTGACACGCAGAGGAGAAAAAAAGGAAAGCTGAAAAATTCTTGGGGAGCAAATAGAAAACTTCTGGAGGAATCAATGGATTTGCATGGGGTTGTAACCCTGTCCCTGTGCCTCTTTTCATTTCTGTTTCCCCAGCAAATTAGCAGGAAGAAAAGGGTTGCCAGCTCCACTGCTTTGTGAACTGTGGCAGGTTCAGAAGTTGTGGCAGAGTGGCTGACTGGGAAGCTGCCTGGTGGAAAAGGATTTTGGAGTGCTGAACAACAGTGGCTGAACATGAGCCTGCCTGTGCCCAGGTGGCCAAGAAGGCCCAGTGGCACCCTGGCCTGCATCAGCAATGGTATGGCCAGCATGAGCAGGGCAGTGATTGTCCCCTGTACTGGGCACTGATGAGGCTACCTCAAATCCTGTGTTCAGTTCTGGGCCCTTCACTATAGCAAAGGCATTGAAGGGCTGGGGCGTGTCCAGAGAAGGGCAACAATGCTGGGGAAGCTGTTGTCTATCCTCCTCTGGAACACAAGTCTGATGAGAAGCAGATGGAAAGAGGTTGTAGTGAGGTAGGGTTGAATTTTCTCCCAAGTAACAAGCAACAGGAAGAATAAATGGCCTTGATTTGAATCAGGGAAGATTTAGATTAGATGGTAGACAGAATTTCTTCACTGAAAATGTTATGAAGTATTTGAGCAGGCTGCCCATGGACATTGGACGTGGTTAATTCACCATCCCTAGAGGGATTTAAAAGATGTACTCAGGGACATGGTTTAGTGGGACTTGGCAGAGTTGGACTTGTCTTTTCCAAACTAAATTATTTTATGCTTATATGATTCTATGAAATCAGCAATTCATACATTGGCCAAAACAAAGAAAACATGTGTGGGTACCAAATGACTGGCAAGTGCAGGGTGTTCTCCTGCAGATTTTCTTATATATCCCCATAAAAACAGGCTAGTTGTAGTCCAGAGTGAGGTGTTCTGGATTTTTTCTAGTGGGTCTCTGGCAATTGTTTAAACACATTTCTCTAACTTTTGCTTCTCATGATGAGCATTTGATGAAAAGTAGCTAGTTTCAAAGCCTGCACTACTTGATCACTCCTAGAACCATTCCAAACCACCAATATTGAAGGCTTCTGAGAAATGTCCAGGCTGTGACCTGGACAGTGAGGAACAGGGGAGTTTTAAATCAACTGGGCTTTTTCTAGGAGATGCTCTGATGTGTTCATTATCTTTTTAGAAAAATATATTACTTAAAAAATTGAGTATTTGGCTGAAGTATTGCTTATGTCTCCAGGATTAAAAAATCAGAAGTCGGATATTTTTTATTTCAAAAATATAATTGAAAGTCCTCCAATGTGGTCTCATGATAAAATTATTTGGCCACTTGTAAGGAACAGGAGGTAGCAAAAAGTAAACCAGAATTATTCTGCCAGTGCCCTCAACACTTGTTTTGTTATGAACAGTAGAGCTGGAGCCAACAGTGGGATATTCTTTCTCCCGGCAGATAACCTTCAGCTCTATCAATTTCAGGATGAACCACAGACACGTTTAAGAGCAGAATCCAATCCTTTATAAATAGTATTTTGAGGCCAGAAGCAAATGCTGGGTTGATCTTAAAGGGGATGAGTTGTTGCGCAGCTGCTGCTGAATCACATAGCCATGCTCTTATGAAGTCTATGTTACTTTATTTGTTCCTGTTCTCAGCACTAAAGCCAAGTTTGAAGAGTGGTTTATAAAGTCATGGTCTAGCAGAAAGTTTTTCTATTTGTGATAAGGACACATATAGCAAATTTTGACTTATCCCTGGATGAGTTAATCAAACCATGATTCAAAGTTGATTTTCAGCTCTGTAACTTAAAATGTTCTGATTTCTTTTTCAAACCAAGCTTGTAAGGACAGACTTTTAACCATGGACTCATCAGTTTTTATTTTGCAATACATGATTTTCATAATGGGCATGAATTTAAAGTCTCTCTCTTGCATATGTGCTGTAGCACTCTTACACATAATTCAGTAAAGGTTTTACAGCTGTCATCAGAATTACACACACACACACTGTCCCATCTATTTAGTCTAACTTCATAACGGGTTGTGATCGCACTAATTACTTAGAGAGGCAATACATAACTAAAAGATGAAAATAAGAAAAAGTATAGAAAAAAAATTTTTACCCTCTGTCAGCAAATCAACAAGCCACTCTTCTAATGAGATTTAAAGGTTCAGAATAAGGTTAAAGTAGTTTTGATTTATTAAAATAGGTTATTGATTATTAAGGACACTTGCATTGGCTCCACAGAATTACTGTATTATTCAGGCATACTCAAATTGGCAGAAGTACTGAAGTCCCATTTTACACCCATGCAACCAAATTGATCTTTGTCAATAGACAACTTTTCAGTCATAAGTTCATGCTCAGACTACTGATGATCTTTTCACATATTGGATTTCCAGCCTTTCATGGCTATCAATATATTTCCAAAAATCATTTGTTCATATAAATAGGGCCCCAGCAAAGGGATTTTGAACCAAATAGAGACTGGGATATTGTCCAGTGCAATCTGTGCAAAATAAGAAAACCAAGAAATTGATTTCACCAAAATTTTGCAAATAAAACTTAAGTAATTCATACATTAGGCCAAAATCTAAATGGATGGTGGCAGCAAAATAAGCCTTCTTTGATTTTAAATCCAGGTGAGCAAAAAAATTCAGATAAGAGCTTGAAAATTAAATTAATTTGGCTCTTCTACAAGAATTTTACATGTGTATTGATGGTAACCAACCCCATTAGTCCAAAAATTTTAATGAACCCAAAAATTCGCTTTGATTTTTTAAAATCATAAATAACTTCTAGCTGTCTTCACTAGTACTACTTTTTTTTTACTATTATTATTCATCTACTTAGATCTCTTTCCAGATTTTTTCATTCACAGACATTAATAGGATGCCAAAATCTATGGATTTCCACTGCATGTGTTGCTGGATGAGAGAGAGTGTTTGTTTACATGCTGGCTGCCCCATGGTAGCTCACAGCAGCTCTCCTGCCCCATTACCCACATGATGGGTGCAGGTACACGAGACCAGTGGAAGCCCTGGATGCTCTGGCAAGGCAGTAGGAAATGGGACCTGTTTATGTGTTCCATGAAAAATGCCTGATATCTACCCGGCCTATAATGACACTGGTTTTGAGTCTTTCACAGGCTCTCTGCCATCTAATCAGAAAGGAAAAATAGCGGCATCACACTAAATCCATTTCAATCCATCCCGCCCATCTGAAACCCTATAAAATCCCTTTAAAAGATTAAATTAATAGTCCTTATGAACTTGTTTGGTAGCATAGGACCTTGCTGCCCAGTTTATAGAGGTTATGAGTTATAACAAACTCCAGGTTATTTCTCTATTCCCAAGCATGAGAAAACATCAACAGGCAAACCAAGAACAAAGGGAAGCAGGGAGTGGTCCTGAGAAAGTTAGTTCTCCAATAATTTTACCCATGAGTATGTTACATTAGGTAACTTTCCCTTTTTTTGTCTTCCATTTCCTTATTTCTTTTAATTTCTTCTCTTTTTGACTTGATGGGATTTTACTAAAGAACAGGGGAATACACCAAAATTCTACAGAAAAGTCTTTTTCTTTTTTTCTCTTTTTGTTTTATCTGTTAAATGTCACAAAGATTTTCCAGATCAATACAGCTAACCTGTGCTAATTAAGCTGTTAATGTGAGTGTTCAATGAGGCTTAGGCAAATTATAAGAGCCCTGATGGATTTCACACTGTGTCTTACACCTCAGAGCCATCACAAGGTTACAGCAATCTGATTATTGATTGACTCTAGAGCTCTTCATTATACTTAATACTTTATGGACTGCTTCAAAACCATGCAGTACTGACCAAGGAGAGATCATTAAAGAGTACTATCTGGTATAGTTAACATGCAAAACAGCCCCTGAGGACCTACAGAATTTTATCTGGACAGTACATGGCAGGATTCTGTTCACTTATAAATTTAAGCTTCCGGAGTCCTTTTTCCAGAAAAGAAAAGTAGTGGAAATGGTGTAGCTTTTCCCTACACTCACACTCCCATGTTGAGTCTGGAACTGAGGACTGAAGATCATTACCTCAGGAAGATGTCTGTCTTTAAGTTCTTGTATATCACAGTCACCCTCAAAGTTTCTCCTTACTTACTGCAACCCTTTCCAATGGCTTAAACTTCAGCACAGTCTCAATGGGCTTGAGAAGTTTTCTTTGCACTCAGCCTGGCCGCAGATTCACAAGACATCTGTAAAACAGGCTTGTTTTTCTCCATAGCTCATACCCTACTGCAAGTGTGGATGTACCAAAAATTTTAGCATGAGGACATGTCTGCCAGAGACTGGGCAAAAAAAGAAGGTAAAATCTGTGCTGGCTTGTCGGTGCTGGATATAAATCTGTTCTAGTCCACAGGAAAAAAAAAAACAAACCAAAAAAAAAAAAACAAACCCCAAAAAACACCCACAAAAAATAGTTTCAGAGTCTGTTTGCCTCCAATTGCTATTGACACTGTCACTCCCATGAGATTCTGCTGTTTGACTGCAGATGTCTACATCTGGCCTTGCTTTTTAAATGCTGTTAGAGGACAATGGAGATAAGCTCACCCTTCTGACTTTTTGTCTCCTCACAAAGCAGACATGTAAAATAGACATGTCTTAAAATAAGCACTTGCTTATTTGTAGGCAGCCATTGGCTCCAAAGGGTACCTGTGGACTAGCTTAGACATAAGTACTCAAGCCTCATGTTTCTGAAATTAGTAAAATTAAACTCCTGCTGTGGATCTGTTTGGTATTGAAACAAATACTTTCAAGTTTAAGATGTTATTTGTACACACAGGCTCCCCTCCAATTTGGTTGGTATGTGATGGCTTCATCACCCACCCCAAGACTGACTTTCTCAGGCTGTTGAAAAATATAGCCTTGGCTCCTGTTGGGTAGAGGACAGACAGTGTCCATTCTTGTCCAGCCTGAGGAGTGGATTTTTTTCATCTTCACAGAAATGAGACATCCTGAGTTCTACATCACCCCTAAAATTTACTGAGAACCTTAAGGGAAACCAATATATATGATGCATAAAACCTAGTGTAACAAAAATTCTAGCTTTCCAACTTTGCAGAAAGCCAAAGAAAACTGATTACCGTATCAAACATTTGCAAACAGAAAAGAAAATCCCTTGTCCACACTCCTCATATGTTATGTGGCCTTGTCCTCAAATGCTGTCTAATCTCTTCCTTTTATTAAAAATTATGTTCTCTCCTTTGCTGCTTCAGCACCATTGCTAGGCAGGAGTTGGTCCTGTCAATTCTCCCTCTCTCCTAACACATCAGTACAGTTTTTTATTTGCTGTTTCTGTCATTGTCAATAATTACATTATTTTTACTTGAAGAGCTCTCTTACATATTTATCACTGCTGCCTAGATACTATATCACACAAAAAAAAAATCTACCAACATAGCAGATTCATGAGGTGGGAGTCAGCTTCAGATTTAACCCAAAAAAATTTTGTACCTTCTTGAGAATTAAGCATTGCATCCAACACAAAGTTTGTTAATACAGTTAGTGGAGTCTCAAGGGGAACTCAGACAGCAGGCAGACACTTCTGGGTGAGGTGTACCCCCCTCTAAATGCTATATGTATTTCTATCAGGCAAGGCAGCACTCTTCCTCTGTATGTGCACATTTTGGTTTGGCAGGAGCCCACCAGAATAATATAACACAGGTTCATGTGTATGCAAGCAGATGAAATGAAGGCAACCCTGTCTATTTTATAAAGCACTGGTATGTCTTATGCTACTCTTTCTTCCGTAGTATCTAAATTAGTTGCAAAATCTCATCTGTGGATCTTCTCAGAGACAAACCCTTAACTGAGTAAGAATAAAATAATCATTTTAAACTTTGCTAAGTTGTATTTAGAACATGTCAGAGCCCTCATAAGGTACCAAGTATGTTACAGTGATCCAGAAAGAGAAATGAGCAGGAATTATTCATGCCTTAGGTGAAGAATCCTTCTCCCTGTCCTCTTGCACTTCCTTGGATGAGAGGAGAGCAATGCATCAGGACTGCACATCTGCACTCAAGTCAGGGTCCATATAGTACCTTGTTCCTCATGGCAAATTTCTCTGCTTTAGTCCCCTAAATATCACCATGAAGAAACAGCAATGTCCTGAAAGGGCAGAGGGAGGACAAATATACAAAATACAATGTTGTAGGACCTTTGCTGAAGATATTCAAAACCTGCCTAGACATGATCCTGTACAACCTGTTCTAAGTGCTTTAGCAGGGGAGAGGATTGTACTAGATGATCTCCAGAAGCTGAAAGTCCCTTTCAGCCCCACCCATTCTGTGATTCTGTGATTTGTGTTCAGGGAAAGGATAAGGCTCAGAAAATACCTCATAGCTAGATGTTAGATTGTGAATGCACTAGACTATGGAGGCTATGCACTGAAGAACAGTCAACCAATACATATATATATATTCTGTGCATAAAAATTGTTTTGACTAGGTAGTCTGTTGATTTACCTCTGCAGCAACATGTTAGGGCCTTAACAACAAGAAAAACAATGCATTTTAAATTGCTGCACTATCCTTGTAAACAGCCTTGTATCAAATGAAAAATAAAGGCATGTTGCCCATCCATAAAAAAGCCCAATATCAGTAAACAGAATTGAAACACATGGAGGGGGAGGGCAGGGAAGGAAAAAACTGCCTCCATACCTGCAATTTATGATGGACTTTGGAATGGTTCAGGTGAGAGGCTAATCAAGAGAGAAGTGTTGAACCTGGTCTGTCTCTATGTGAAGCATTTTATCAAACTTAAGTTTGATAAACCTGACATGTTGCTCATCAGCTTCAATCTCTTCTCTTTCTTGTCTCATCAGGAGGCCAAGAGGATTGCATCCTTTCTTATGAACCTGTTACAAGACAGGAAAGTAAGTTTCATCTTCTTTTCTATCACTCTTACTTATGTTTTTTGTTTCAGAGTTTGTGGGCCAGCAGAGCAGTAAGCCTTGCTCTGCCAGTCCCAGATTCACTGTGCCTTCCATCAATATATTTGCCAGTCTATTTTCACATGAAAAAACCCTGTTATGGTATTCTTTGGACAAACCACTTCTTAAAATTCCCAGGACTCTTCTCCCCAAGACATTCTCATGGGCTTTACTAGTACAGAAAATTAAATCAGTCTACAAAATGTTGATATAGATTTTCTAGATTTACTGCAATATTGTTACATGGAAAGCCTTTATTATTTTGCTTCTCCTGTGGTATGTTCCACTGTCCAGGGTAGACATACATATGGAAAGGCAACTTAAAATGGGAGCACATCCATCTCGTTTAATGGGGGATGCACTCATATAACTTGAGGTGAAAAAAAGGCTACAATAGTGTTTCCATACCTCATGGAAGAGTCCATCTGCAAGCATTTGGGAGTGGCCTTGTTGAGCAATAGCAAATATAACTGTGCTTCTACATAGTCATGTGACTTATGCATGGACCATCACAGAGCTCTGCATCGGTACTCCTTCCCTTTTTTCATATTAATAAATAACATATTCATCAATAAAATGTACACCTAAATTTTCACTTCATACATAAAGACAAGAAACCTGGCTAGCGATACTTGGATGCATTTATTTATTATTGTGGGCAAGATCATCAAAATGTGCCTTTCTTTTTGTTTTTCAGTTAATTACACCAGGCCGGTTATTATTCTGGGTCCTATGAAAGATCGAATCAACGACGATTTGATATCTGAGTTCCCTGATAAGTTTGGGTCATGTGTACCACGTAAGTATGATTTTACTCCTAGTTCTGCAGCTGAGTGAATGGTATCCCTTGGTGCCACACATTAAGTAAATTTTTATGGAAGCAGCATCCATGAATTATGCATAGTTGCATTTCTTGAAACTACTTTTTTCATCAGCTAGAAAAGGGGAAATAAACAATTTTAAAAAAAATTTTAAAAAGGTTGTGAATATCTGGAAAAAATTCTGAAAAGTTTGTAAATTATGGTAAAATGTAACGTTTCAAATCAATTGCACAGCATCCACCAATAAATATAAAGATTAATCTGTGATTTGTGTGAAATACAGACTGTTGAATCAGAAAACAATGTTAGACCCTGAATCAAGCAGAGTGTTTATATCTTGTACCATCAGAGCTTGCCGTTTATATGAGGGCCTAATTGCAGTTGTACTTCATTTTAAATGGTTGTCTCTGGCAATACAATAACTTTAAACCACTGCAGATGAGAACAGAATCAGTCCCATAAATAAGGCTAAACTGAGTTGATGAGATCACAATTCATTTTATCACCGTAATAGCATTAAATTTAAAATATGGAATGCATTTTACATTTGAGGTTTGTGTGTGATTCTGCTGAAAAAAGTGGAATTCTGGTAAGCCCTAATTTTATTTTAGCCTGTGTTGATTGGAGGTAAACATCAGAAGGTATTACTACAAAAAGATAGCTCTGTTGTCCTAGCTCCATTGAAAACAATATGTAATAGCCAAAGATCTGCTCTCAGATGTGAAGTGCCGTCACTTAGAACAGACCTAGCATTGCCCACTGAGCAAACCATGGCTGCATTTTTCACACTAAATGCTTTTGCTGACTTCTTGACCTTCTGTCTTTTCTTTCACACAGATACCACACGGCCAAAGCGTGACTATGAAGTGGACGGGAGAGATTATCATTTTGTCATTTCAAGAGAACAAATGGAAAAAGATATCCAAGAGCACAAATTTATAGAAGCTGGGCAGTACAATGATAATTTGTATGGAACTAGTGTCCAGTCTGTGAGATTTGTGGCAGAAAGGGTAGGTTGACAGTAGTTTTATTGCCAGTGCAACATTATCTGCTTTGTTTCCACATTGCACCTCAGACATGATTCTCTGCCAAAAATATAAAATAGCTGCAAAACAGCATCCTAATATTTATAGGCTTTACTGTGACTCCACAAGTGGAGTCTCTGACTTTGAATGATGTCATCCTTGGCACTGTCTGTACTTGGATGTAGTGCCATGGATTCAGGGTCCTAATACAATGCCTCAAGTACTCCTCAAAACAGCCTCTACTCTTCCCTCTATAAGACAGGTAGGTAAACTAAATCACTGTCATAGAGGCAAAAGGACAAACCACAGAAAGATTAAATTATTTGTCTCAGGTGACACAGGGAGTCTTTGATGTAAACAAGAACTTAATCACTAAGAATGTGGGCATCCTATTGCTTTTATGAACTGATTTTCCTCATCTCACAAAATTCCTCCTGCCCCTGCAAATTTCATCCCAGTAAAAAATAAACCCCTAGTTTGTTCCTGTATTACCAGTGTATATTTATACTGGCACCAAAGCAAAGGAAAGAACCCAGCGTAATGGAGTGCATGCCCTGGGCTCCCCCTTCATTGGTGTGCCAGTAATGACCCCATTCCAAGGCACTGCATTGCAGATTTGCTTCCTATCTTTTGGCAGATCCACAGCGATGTTTGCAAAAATAAACACATGCTCATCTTTTTCCAACAGGGCAAGCACTGTATACTTGATGTGTCAGGAAATGCTATCAAACGACTACAAGTTGCACAACTCTATCCCATTGCTATCTTCATTAAGCCCAAATCATGGGAGCCTCTGATGTGAGTATAAACTTCTTAAAGCATTTTTATTTTCGAGTACAGCCTCAGGTGGCACCACACAGGTCTTGAGTCTACATTTTGCTTGCTGTCTAAAATTGGTCATCATGAGATGAAGTAAGAAGAATGTCCTCAGAGCCTGTCATCCACTGTATCCTGGTATCTCAAGGAACAAACCATAGCTTTGAACCTTTCAGGCTGGCACAGGTGGGATTATGTGCTAAACCATGAGGGACTCCCTGACAGTGCTTGGTGTACTTGCTCCGACAAGTTCACCAAGGACTCACATAGCTTGGCTTGTCCCATTCATCCTTGGGTGCTCTGGGGATTTAGAGTCTGGCCAAGGCACAAACCAGAGGTTAAACCTCTGTAAGTTTTGAGGTGTGTTCCTCTTCACCAGCCCTTCATTTACCTGCAGGTCTGTAAGAGGATAGACAAGAAGCCATGGGACTGGAGAGGGAAAAACACAAGAATGAAAGAGAAGGCACCAGCTCCATGCTGCCAAGGCTGTCCAAGGTGGCACATACTTTGAGGGATAAGATCAAAACTCAATGTAAGATCAGTAAGATGAAATTCAGCACAGACAAAGGAGATAAAATGAAATGCATGAGTACAAGCAGGGAATAATTTAGCTATAGCACTGCAGAAAAGCATCTGGCAGTTGGGGTGGACCAGACAGGCATACGAATGGATGGGTGCTTGCAAAAAAGGGAACTTGCCACTTGTGGGCTGTATTCATATCAGTGCTGTGTAAGGACACAATAGACTGCAATTTTGTTTTACTGAGTATGGTTGAGGCCGCAGCTGGAGGCCATGCCTGATTCTGGGTTCCACCCTGCTTGTGGAGGAGGAGGAGCAGGAATTATCCAGTGTCACAGAGAGAAGGCTGAGGAGAAAATATGGAATTTATATTCGTCCTGAGTTAAACTCAGGATAAAATACATGGATATCAAATTGTTTTCTGTGTACACTTAGAGTTATCCAAGAGCTATTAGCTTAATTTGCTGTGATAGGGGTGTAATTTTGAACTCTGTGCCAGTTCTGTTCAATATTTTTATTCACAACATGGATGAGGGTATTGAGTCTTTCATTAGGAAATTTGCAGAGGACACGAAGCTGGGAGCATATGTAGATCTTTTGAAAAGGAGAAGGGTTCTGTAGAGAGACCTGGAACGGTTGGATGGATGGGCGGAGTCCAATAAAATGAGGTTTAATATGTCCAAGTGCCAAGTCCTGCATTTTGGCCACAATAACCCCCTGCAGCGTTATAGGCTGGGGATGGTGTGGCTGGACAGTGCCCAGGCAGAAAGGGACCTGGGGGTGCTGGTCACAGCCGGCTGGACATGAGCCAGCAGTGTGCCCTGGTGGCCAAGAAGGCCAAAGGCATCCTGGCCTATATCAGGAATGGTGTGGCCAGCAGGAGCAGGGAGGTCACTCTTCCTCTGTACTTGGCACAGGTGAGGCTGCACCTCAAGTGCTGTGCCCAGTTCTGGCCCCCAGTTCAGGAAGGACTTTGGGACACTTGAGTGTGTCCAAAGGAGGCAACGAGGCTGGTGAGAGGCTGGGAACACAAACCCTGTGAGGAACGGCTGAGGGAGCTGGGGTTGTTCATCCTGGAGAAAAGGAGATTCAGAGGTGACCTCATCACTCTCTACAACTCCCTGAAAGGAGGTTGCAGTCAGGTAGGGATCAGTCTTTTTTTCCAGGCAGCAACTGCTAGAACAAGAAGACAGTCTTAAGCTGCACCAAGGGAAATAAAGGTTGAATATTAGGAAAATGTTTTTTACAGAAAGGGTGATAAAATACTGGAATGGTCTGCCCAAGGAGGTGGTAGAGTCACCATCCCTGGATGCGTTTAAAAAAAGACTGGATGTGGCACTCGGTGCCATGGTTCAGTTGAGGTGTTAGGGCATGGGTTGGACTCAATGATCTTGAAGGTCTCCTCCAACCTTGTGATTCTGTGACTTCCCTCCCCCAGGGCTCTGCAAATGCCAGGAAGTGCCATAGGTCTGTGTTTGACAGCTGAAATGTTGGCACTCCCCATCCTGGGACAGATGCATGTCTAGTGATGGTAACAGTGTGCCTGCAGCCACTGGTCACAGAGCCAGAGAATGCCAACATGACCTATCCCTGGAATACTCATTCTTCTTGGTCCTGCCTTTGGCAATGAGCTTGCTATATGTCCAGCCACATTACAAGGAATAATGCACAATATCTGGTGCTTGCACAGCACCATCCTGACTTCCTGACTTTCTTCCAGCCCTACAATTCAATAATATTCTGATTTTGTTGCTGTATAGAAGGGGAAGGGTAATCTGATAGCTTGCCTTCTGCATTGACTGTTTTAACAGAGGCCTTAACATACAGTTTTCCCATTTGTAAAAAATTTCTATGTTTAATGCTGGCATTGCCTCAGGAGTGATTAGAAGAAACAAGTAAATAAAACTGACCTTTACTGTGAAAAATATACCAGGCAGAACCAGAAAAGTGGCAATAATATAAAGGCTTTGTTGATTTGATGTTAGAACAGCTGATCCTTGAATAGGCTGAATGGTGTTATGAAGATGCAAAATATTTTGACAATTATTCTGCTATTGAACCAAAGCAATGCTAATACTTCGCTTAGGGCAATAAAACAAGTGGGCCATTTAAGAAATGCCTGGTCTTGGCACTCCGTGCTCTGATCTAGTTAACAAGGTGGTGATCTGTCAAAGGTTGGACTTGATGATCTTGGATGTCTTTTCCAACTTAAGGATTCTGTGATTCAGACTTTTTTTGGTACATAACTACTGCAACACAAAAAAATTATAGATTTAGCTGTCATGACTATTGCTTTTGTTCATACAAATGAGCTGAAAGCTACTTCAGTAGCAAAGTCAAAACACAAAAGACAAAAAAATTCTAATCACAAGATGCAGAGAAACAAAGGCAAAATATTTATCCTTCATCAAAATAAGCACGTAAGGTTGTAATCTCTCATTAATGCATATGCTCACTTGCCCCATTTGCATCTGCACTTGAAAGAACACATGGCCATTGCTGTAAACAAACTGCTCTGTCACTCCTTCCTTCCTTCCTTCCTTCCTTCCTTCCTTCCTTCCTTCCTTCCTTCCAGAACTT
>VWYI01023793.1:2771-17165 GCA_013399455.1 Anthoscopus minutus | reverse complement strand
TCCTTCCTTCCTTGCTTCCAGAACTTCCAGAACTTCCTTCCTTCCAGAACTTCCTTCCTTCCTTCCTTCCTTCCTTCCGAACTTCCGAACTTCCGAACTTCCGAACTTCCGAACTTCCTTCCAAACTTCCTTCTGAACTTCCATCCTTCCGAACTTCCGAACTTCCTTCCGAACTTCCTTCCGAACTTCCTTCCGAACTTCCTTCCGAACTTCCTTCCGAACTTCCTTCCAGAACTTCCTGGAACTTCCCAGAACTTCACTTCCCTTCCCTTCCCAGAACTTCCTGGATTTCCCAGAACTTCACTTCCCTTCCCTTCCCTTCCCGGAACTCCCCAGAACTTCCCAGAATTTCCCTTCCCAGAACTTCCCTTCCCTTCCCGGAACTTCCCAGAACTTCCCAGAACTTCCCTTCCCAGAACTTCCCTTCCCTTCCCGGAACTTCCCAGAACTTCCCAGAACTTCCCTTCCTGGAACTTCCCAGAACTTCCCAGAACTTCCTCTTTCCGTTCCTTTCTTCTCACTCCTACATGACTGTACCTGGTTTACTCCCAGAGGCATGCTTGTTCATAACCTTCAATCAGCCTCTGTCTCTGGAGGAATGAGGACAATGGTGAAATCATAGGGATGAGAAATGCAAGTAAGAAAGAACCAGCCTGAGTGAGCTCTTCAGTGGGAGAGGAGAAAAACCCTGGAAAATATGCAATATATTTTGAATTCACCAGCTGTTCAGGTCCACAGCTAAGAAATAAGAAATAGATAAAAAATAGAAGGGACAGCACTTTGTCATGAAAAATGGACATCATGGTCCTCCCTCTTCTCCATCCTCTTCTAAAGGCACAGAATGGGTAGAGTCAGGAATACAACTAGCAGTTTTTTACCCGAGGCAAATCTACAATCTGAAAGTGTAATGCAAATTTCTACCTGTTTCAAAGTACTTCCTATTTTAACCACTTGTTTATATTTTTATTTGTATTATCTTTTCTGCTATTCAAAGCAGAATAACAGAAAATATCTTGAGGAAGATGTCTCGAAAATTTAGCAGAAACAAATCTGAAAGGAAGCGGATGTTAGCATTACAATATTGGTTAAGTGCCAGTAAGATGAAAATGTTAAGTTTGCCTAAGAATTTGCAGTGGTACGTCTCACTTCAAGACAGTTTTAGTTCAGTCACCTAAAGCAGATGAAGCTGATGTGAAGTCCAACTGAATTTGATTAGATAGAAATCTTTCCAATAAATAGCATTATTACAAATCTAGCAGAACAACACAGGGATTATATTAAACCTTTTTATATAATCTACAAATAACTGACATAAATTTTAAAAGAAATCTTTCTTAGCCTTCATTTTATAAGCCTGCTTTCTCCATGGCATTAGTATTTGCAAAGAGATTTTTCTAAGCAGTGTTTCTAGCTATATGGTTACTTATATAGGTAGACAGCTTTAACATTTCTGAAAACACTTTTTTGCATCCTGGACATCTTCCAGAATGTTTTTCAGAAGCCAAGTAGGAATTAGCTGTAGCAAGTTCATACTTGCGCCTCATAGAGCATTTTTTTTGCACCATCATGTCCATAATTTCCTACATGCATCACCTATGGCATACTATATACAGTCCATTCTCATATAATCATATGATTCAGTGCAAGGCATAAAATCAGATTTATGCTTTCCTAGTTACCTCAGAAAACTTCTGTCATGTTTTAAGAAAAAATGAATCTACCCTGGGAAAAAATGCTAGAACAAGTCTGTATTTATTATTGATAATTTGGGCGTCTACAGGCATATGAGTGAATGAGCATGAGCTTGATTCATTGCAAGTATACACTTTCATTAATACCTGACTATGCACAGGCAAGGCAACTAATTTCTTAAAGTTATTAAATAATACTTCTGTTGAAACAGAAATGCTCCATCAAATAACAAAACACTGAAAAAACCAGAATGTTACTGTCTTTGTTTTTATATTTATTGGCACCCAATAAGCAGTCAGTACAACTTTATCCATCTGAGACCACCAGCTGAGCCTGGGAGATACAGAGGTCCCTGAAGGAGCTTCAGGCAGGAGTGCTGAGTGCTTAGACTATGGGACATCCTGGATTCCAGACCTGTCTATGGGTTCCTGATGTCTCAAGTCTATCTCAGTTAGCAGCTACCAGACTCAGGCCTTGTATTTGGTTTGAGAATGTAGAGTGGTGACCTCGAGATAAAAATTCAGTAGAGAAAGGTGAAATGGGAAATAGTCTGAAGAAGTAGTTTTGTACTACATAAGAATGAAATTAAATTGAAATTCTTGAAGCTGTCTATGAACTGTTGGAAGAATTTTAACATTTTATTCTTTTGCTAGTCTCAATCCACCTGTGATTCAGTTGATTATGCCTTTTGAAAGCCATTCTAACAAGAATCTAAACTTTTTGATTACTTCCTCCGTGTTTCTAGGGAAATGAATAAACGTCTTACAGAGGAGCAAGCAAAGAAAACCTATGATCGAGCAACTAAATTAGAACAAGAATTTGGAGAATATTTCACAGGTATGTTTTTATTAACACCATTTTTTTCCTCCCAAGATATAGTCTTTTATTGCAAAACTACTGGATCAACTCTGACATAGAGTACCTATCAATATACTGAGTACCTCTCAGTATAGTGTGCCCAGAGCAAGGACTTCTAGCCTGAGAGTATTGTCTCCTTGAAATTCAAGAGCAGTTGAGGCACTTGACTCCTCAAAAGTTTGATGTCCTGAGGGAGTAACTGTGCCAAAGGAAATTGAGGGACAAACCACTGTGCTTTGTGTTACAGTTGCTTTACCTTCTGTCATTTTGGGCCTGATCTTGTTAACCTCAGTAGACAAGAGTGAACTCACTATAACCAGATAAGAAAAGTTCAGAAAAGTTGTAAATCTGCTGCCACCCACTGCTGAAATAGGTTCTAAATCTAAGTATAAAGCCTGACCTCCAACAGTGGGAATCTCTTTTGCTGCCCTCCCCAGGACAGAACTGCTAGTCCTCTGAACTAACCTGGCTCAGTCTTCTCAGTACGAGCAGTGGGATGGGTCTCTGTCACAGGCAGGTGCCACTGATTTGAACTTAGTTGTCAACTGTAGGGGTATGACTTTTCCATAATCACCATCTCAGTATCCCAGTATTCCTTCTCATTCCATGAGTATCTATGAATATGCTGAAGATCTGCTGACACTGGATGATGTATCTATGAATTAAAAGAGATACTGATATGTTTTCTCTACTGCAGCTATTGTCCAAGGAGATAGCTTAGAAGATATATATAATCAATGCAAACTTGTAATTGAAGAACAATCTGGGCCTTTCATCTGGATTCCTTCAAAGGAAAAATTATAAATTACCCACTGCACCTCTGATTACGACGGGAAAATATTTAGAAGAAAACTATAATATACTATTTGGAGGCTTTCCTGTTTTTGTTGCATTTATGTTCTTTGCAGTCAATGTGAATTTTGATGAATGTACAACACAAAGTGTTTGAAGCCATGAAGGACACTGATGGGTCAAAGGGTAGGAACAAAAAGACTTCTACCATATAAAGCAAATCTGTTGTGTGCTCAGAGCACAAGTTGTAGGTATAAACTTTTGACATGGAGACCCTCTGTCAAGGGGAGCTAAGCCACCTCCTGTGCCCACATGGACATTTTGATCAATTTCAATGGCTGAGCTCAGTGTGTTGATTGCTTTAGAGAAGTTCCCAGCTCTTGAACCTCATATAGGGCTTGATCCTGCAAGGCGCTCAGCACTTGACCCCAGTTCCTACACATGTTGACTTGGAGTCAGTCATTTGTGACCCTTCCCTATGCCATCCAGTCCCACCAATTCCAGCAGGACTATTCATGTGCTCAAAGCTAAGCACAGGCTTAAGCATTTTTGCTAGATCAGGGCCACATGCACCTTGCAAAATCAAGCTCAGAGCATTTGGTCCACTTCCTACTGAGATCACTGTTAGGACACTGTGACCTGACTGGGAGGTGGGTCCTGTTCTAAGTTTGCCATTGCACATTTGTAGTTGGTACACCTCGACTTTGGTAACTATGCACATCTTTTGATTTCTGAAACCAAGTCAAGCATTTCTTTTTCCCCCTTTGGAAGCACTATTGCATCAGGAGCTACCAACAACATGGTTTATTTTGATGGTGTTTAGGGGTGGGAGAGGATGGAAGCATTTCACATCACACACACATGCACACAAACACACTCCCATACAGACACACACATATATGAGGATTCACAGCACCTATGTTAACAAGGAGGGATACAACTGGGAAAAGCTTTAAAATTTTTGATTGTCTATTTTATCATTTATATTGATAGAAGGCACTTAAAGATGGAATAATTTATAAAAATAAAAATATATTGATGTATAGAAACTAATTTCTATAGGTAAAATGTTTTTGTGAAGATATTTTGTAAAGATTAATTAATTGAAAGATTAAATATTTACACCCTTGTGCGACTGTCAAATGCAAAGAGGACCATCAAGTTGCATTATATCTCTTCCATAATAGATTCTCTATTATTAATGACAAGCAAGATAATTCCTTAAATTGTAGTTGCCAGCTTGTTTTTCTTTCAATTTAATCCTCTCCCTTGCCTCTGTTTAATCATGATGAACTTTGGAAAGATCCCTTGAACTACTGCCCTGTAGGAATTTTCTGAACACAAAAGGATAATGCATCTTTGAGAGGGACAACTATTCAGAAGCAAAATGTCAGTGCTTAAATGCAGTTAATAATTTCTCTCTTAGGAAGGAGGCACCCTTAATCCCCAAATATTTTATGATTCTTCCTGTTTCGTTCAGGGAAATAAAAAAGCTTTTGATCTTTTCTCTCTTTTCAGGCAGGTCACCAACTAACTTGTATCTTCATTCATTTCACAGTCAACAAGGGTCTTAAAAGGAAAAACTGAGGCAATAGACATTTGCGAGGGATTTGGGGAAAGTCTGTGGAATTGCAGTTTGGAAGGAGAGAAGGAGGTATTTTTTTGTCATTTCACATTGCCCTTCTTATACTAATGCCATTCTTCACTAACTTACAAGGCAACAACTGCAACAGATGCTATGACAGTAAAACTGAATTGCCTTTGCTGCTGCTGGACCATGTTCTCTATAAAACCCATGCTCCTGCCTCTGCAGTACTGCAGGAGTGGCATGCTTATAGCTGGTGGCTACAGCAACCCTAATGCTTACAGGATGTCTTAAGGGCAAATGCTGAATAGACTCCACTGGCACCTGTCTGCTTGAAGCTTACACTGCTACACCCTGTCCAGTTGGCAGGTCTACCCAGCCACCTTCCGCGGACAGCGCGACGAGCTGGATGTTTGCAAAAGCCACCAGCAGTGACAGGGTTAAAAATACGGGCATTTTAGTGGCTCTGAGCAGGCCTCTGATGCTTACTGCCCACATATAGTAACTTTGAGAAGTTCACACTTCTTTAACTACTTTTCTTGCCTGGTCAGCGCAGATTTATAAACAAGGGTTTCAGTTAAGTCTACAGAAGAGCTTTGTAAACAGAAGGGCTATAAACTTTTTTTTTTAAATATAAATTAATGAATGCTTTGATTTTCGATAATTCTGCAGAAGTCCACAGAGTGGCCCCAGATCTTTGAAAGCCATGGATTTTTCCATGCTAGCAAAATACTATTGCCTCAGGTTGGGAGACAGCCCACCAGACCTGAAAAGCCAAGTATCCTAAAGCAGGAACTTCATTCTAATTTTCAGCTCTGTTTTTAAGCAATCAATCACATCTGCTTCTTTGTTTCTTAGTTCAGCATGCAGCCTTTTATGGTACTATCCTATTAGTAACTGTTTTGCTTTGTCATGTGCTGTGCTTTACGGTGAACAGTAACACTACGGCTGAGTACAATCAATTTTTCCATCAGTCCTTGGTTACTGTAGTAACATTATTTATTTTTCCTGTCTGTTGTTTGTGCTTCCATTTTAGAGTTGACATTGCACTTTTTTTTTTTAAATAAAACATATATTTAAAAATAAATTGTCAAGAGAATCGGTGAGAGGTCTTATTTCCCTTAGGACTTGTACTCCCATTTGTTTTGTGTGTTGATGTTCTGCGTTCCATGTTGCAGCATCCTCAGAGCTGCAGTCCATTTTTGCATTGCAGCTGTTCAGATCATACTGGGTGGTACTGGAGGAGGAAGAAAAGCATAAGACTCATGCAAAATTACATCTGGTGAAAAAGTCCAGACTCACAACCCACATCAATTGGCACCTGACTCCATATTGGTGTTAACACAGCCTAGCATAATTAGATTCTTTTTGTGTCCATGTAAAAGACTTGGGAGCATCTAACCATGAGACCAATGCAAATGCTGGACCCTTTAGGAAAAGTGCCAGATCACACCCCTGGTGCTATATCTCATGTTCTGGCACAGTGTGTAGCACCGTAGGGTCTAAGCAGAAACAAAATTATCACAGCTTTTTGTCCACCCATGAATGATCACAATGACATCTTGCTAGCTTTGTGCAGATATGCAATATTACAATTTAATTCTTTTTCCTTGCCACAAACAAAAAAATAAAAAATCTTCCATGCACTGACTCATTGAGAGCTTGCTAACAGGGCTCAGTGGAATGGCACTTCTTCGCTGGTCTTACGGTCTGACCATCAACCAGTGAAAGAGCCTCTTTCTTGCTTAATCCCCCTTCCTACAGAGGTACCCTGTCCATGCTAGCGCTTTGTAATTTCTTTGGTAGTAAAGGCTGTTTCTAGATCAATATTCTGTGATGTAATTGTGTTTGTAGCTAGCATGGTCTGATGCTCCGGTGTTGATAGAGTCCTAGGAACCACTCGGTGAAAGTCAAGGATAAGAAATCTCTCCATTGCACTGAAATTACAAATCCTCATCCTGGAGAGCAGTGTGGTACCTGAGCTAATAACCACTATGAGCCAGCAACAGTGTCCTAGGTATGCAACATCCACCTACCTATTTACATTAGTTTTCTGTGGAAAAATTGTTGGCATTACACCTTCACTGTTACTTGCTCATCAGCACCCAGTCAAACTGTATTTTTGTTTTGGTTTTCTTATATTTTAATTTATGTTGTTCAAATTCCATCCCTGACCAGAGGATTCAGTGAGTGAAAACACGAGGATTTTGTAGGAAAAACCGTGTTGAGGAAAAAGCATCAACCTCCTTTTTCAAATGCAGATTTAAAGCCATAATATCTGCCGTGTTCACAGAACATGGTCTTTAATCCTTCACAGCTTTTAATCTCAATATTTTCCCTCTTTGAACATTTTGCCTGTCATGTTATGCATGTGGTTCACTGTGCAACTGCATTCAAGCGCGCAAGCCCATTCCTTGGTGGAATAAACTTTTTTCTTTCCTGTTAAAAAATAGACATTTTTTCAATTGGTTCAGAAATAAGAATGTGGTCATTTTGCTAAAAAAAGAAAGTTTCCATTCTTGGTCACAAATCAGCATCAAAGTTAACAACAGATAACATCTACAATCTATGCAGCATATAGCTAGCCTAGATCCTCAGCCGGTGGAAATCACGGTCACTCCTCTGATTTCAATGGAGTCCATCCCATTTATACCTCCTGAAGTTAAACATCCATCCTCCTGGGTTTTTTTGCATCTCAGTAAAACACCAGGGCCACCTGATTAAACAGTAGCTCAGCACTTTCCATCATTATTTACTGCTTATTTTACTGTAACATCCAGAGGGCCAAGTCATGGACCAAGATCCTTTTGAGGCCAGTGCTGTGAAACTGCTAACAAAAAGACACCTAAAGGGCCAAATGGGTTTGCAGAAGGCTTCAGCTGCAACTGACATCTCACCGAGAGCTGTAGGAACTACCACTTCCTTTTCCCTTTTTGAGACTCTGTCTCTAAGGTGAAAAGCACGAGAGGCGATCCATCATCTCTTGCACCATATTAGCAGCTTACACCTTCTGGCCCTACAGCACAGGCTACCTGATGTAAAACACCATTTCTGGGGGATGGGAGCCAGCATCCTAGGCAAGATCTTTGGTGGGGGGAAAAAAGCATTAAAGGAAAAAAATGGCAACACTGTTGGCTCTTAGTGGGATAGCAGCCTTTTAATTTCTGGACTTGTGCTCCTAAATTTGAATTGGCCAGTTTGAATTTCTGAGTGCAGCAGCCTGTGTGCACCAAGCTGCTCCCTCCAGCACAATGTCCGGCGCGCGTGTCTTTAGCAGGATGTTTCTCAGTCCAGCTGTAGTGTGGGGTACTCAGAATCCGAACTGGAGTTTACAAAACACCCTGTCCAGCTTACACTTCTGTTACGTGTAAATACTCTGCGCATTCATTCAATTTGTGTAAAGAATAAAGCACACACAATTATAAAAATTAAGCTGTATATTTCATACTAGCTGTGTCCTTGCTTATTTATTCCGGTCCAAGCTCTCAGCTGTGGTTCAGTTGTAAATGCTTGATAGAGTGTTTATAAATATGTCATGAATTTTATTATAAAATATTAATATTAAAGCATTTTTACACTTTATAGCAAATGGCTTCTTCACAAGGCATAATTTGTCTTTTTTCCTTGGAGCAGAACAGTAAAAGAGAAATAATATGCTTTTATTTTGTCTTGAGACATTATCACATCTATCATACGAGACAGACACAAGTCTGGAATTAGGAGGATAGTTTCAAAATAAGACACCTTTTTCCTTCTTGCTCTTTTTTAATTTGTTTTGACTTCACATTAATATGGAAGTTGCCACCAAGAAGATTAATTCTGGTGAAGTACAGCCACTTTCTCCTTACCGTAGTTCTGCTATGAATTCAGTATCATCAACATCTTGGTGAATAATTACCAGGGTATTTTTTAGAATTAAATAACCTTTACATGTTTATGACATCACTGCACAGCCATGGGGGAAAGGACTGTAATAATTACATTATAGCTGCTTGTGATCAGTTTAGTGGAGCATAAACTCACTTGTGCTATGGGATCCCAACAGCTCGAGAACCTTGGGGTTTGGCCATTCCAGGAATATCTTTGCAGATGGTTTGTGGGCTCCAGGGAGGCCACGTGAACATCATCAGTCTCCAGCAGAGGCAGTTGTTACTGATGGGGAAACTGCTTTTGACACAGACAGTACTGTCTGCAGTCTGCACAGGACCACAGAGCCTCCATATGTCTCTGGGAGCCACAACTAAGACTATAGGGAAAAAACTCAATCTACAGGATTTTACATGTGCAATCATAAGCATGGTTAATCATCTAAACATTCACTGTAATCCTGTAGATTTCTCCAATAGATTCAAAAGAGGGAGAGAATCCAAACAATTGACATTTGAGTAGGGTCCCTTATTAAAGTACTTTCTTCTTCATCCTCTCTTTAGGTCAACCTGGGTCAATTCCCCAGACTATATTCTGCAGAAGCAAGAGAAAGTTAGAAAACAATATTTATAAAATGGATTTGAGACAGAAAATACTCAAAATTGTAGGAAGCTAGACATGCTGTGATGATCAATTCAGGCAGTAGTGGCAAATTTTGCCAGCCTTTTGTCTTGGCCAGGCACAGAGTCACATTTCTAATGGTCACATTTTCTCATTTATCCCACTGCCTTTTAATGGCTCCTTCACACAGACAGCCAAGTATCTGGACTTAGTTGTTAATTCACAACCTCTGGTTTGAAAGACATTATCTCCCAGTTTGGAAAAATATTTGGGACCAAAGCTACAAGGTAGGTGAGCAGTACTTCTGCTATACAAATACCTCCAACTGCCAAATCCATCTTAAGGAAGTCATTTCACCATGATTTTCAGAGGAATTTAGGTGTCTATCTGGCATAAGCATGTTGTTCATTTCACTGTAATCACAGCACTTTATAGCTGGCACAAAGCAAGGCAATGACACCTAAAGCACCTGTAGGAAAGCAGGAAAATGGTGATACAGTTCCTAAATATCTGGGCACAGAGAAGATCCTCTTCCCCATGAGCAATCCATACCGAAATCTTTTTAAAAAATTCCATCCCTGGAAGTGTTCAAGGCCAGTTTGGATGGGGCTCTGAACAACCTGGTCTGGGGGCAGGTGTCCCTGCCTATGGCAGTGGGATTGGAACTAGATAATCTTAAAGTCCCTTCCATTCCAAACCATTCCATCATTCTGTGATCTTGGACAACTGAGGAGGATGTACTATAGTTTCCCTACCAGAGCAGGACTCACCAAAAGCACCATTACAAAGCCCATCACTGCAAGGAAGGTTACACCAGGGCCACAGAGCATGAACTGCTTGGGTTGGCTGGCTGGGCATGTCACCAGTAAAAGAGCTGAACTACTCTGCAGATCAGTGAGGAAAGCTGTGGACGAAAGCACAGCTCCCCTGTTCAGTGGAGGAGGGCAGTTCTGGACAGCACCCACTGCTGCAGTCTCTTACAGATGGAGATGGATCCTGCAAGGCCCAATGGAGATCTGATGGTGTCAAATATCCCAGGGAGGGGGAGCATGGTGCCCAGAAGAAATAAGTAATTGTAGTCAGTGAAAAATTGAATTGCTTGCTGCAGAAGCTAATTAACTACTGCCAACTACTCATTAGTGCTTGATCTAAGCAGAACCAGGTGGTGGCAACCAGGGAAAATTAATTAGGTCTAACATATTAAAACAGTGATAGGGTTGTTAGAGCATCAGTAGAAGGCAAATACACAGGTGGCCCCTACACCATACCAGCTAACGTCTTAGGGCAAGCAACTAGCCTGAGGGCTTGCTCTGGAATGTATGGACAAAGAGTTTCACTGCAGCCTCTTCTGGCTTTCCTTCCAACAGAGACTCACTGACACTGCTAGAGTTTGCCTAACAGTAGGATAAAGGAATGAAATAGCATCAGCTATAAATAGCAATTTGAAGATGTCTTTAAGCTGCAAAACTCTCGGATGGGCTTTAAATAGGCAAGAGAAGTATAAAATGCTGGGAATCTGGAGTAAAATCCATCCCTAACAGCTCATATGAAGTTCCAGTTTGAAGCAGAAACTCATCAGTAGCGCCACCAAACCCTGTTTGACCTCTTCCTGACTTACCTGCTCCAGAAGACTGTTCTGCACAAAATTCATGCTGGGCTCTCCAAGGAAACATTTTCTTTAAGGTCTTCTTTCTTTTTCCCAAAAAAGGATGTTGCCCTGTGCCATCTCAGTTAAAGTTGATCAGGGGCTGTTCATTACCTTCAAATCAAAGCACAGGGAAAAATTGCACCAGTAATCAGCATATTTAAGCATTGCAAGGGTCAAACCTATGTCAAACACACATTTCTTTATTTTTTAACAAACTATTTTGAACACCGTCAGCCTGATGACTCACAGAACAAATCTTAAGGGTCTGAGGGCAAATGCTTATCTTAAACTCCTGTCATCTGAAATAGAGGTTTTGGACAGGAATTGTAGGATGCAGGCATCACCAAAGCACCATTTTTCCTCCCCTGATGGTGTATTCATTGGCTGTACTCTGCTTGCCTGGAAGTGATTTGCTAGGAATCAGTTGCTCGTTAATGGCAGTACATCTCCAGTTAAATATTAGGCAAGTATTTTCTAAGCTATTAACTTCTCATCTGAATATAATCCTTCTTGAACAGCACTGGCATTTGCTGTAGGTAAGTACGCTTATCAGCTTACAATGAAATCTCACAGGCACCACATCTGGAGCCTGTTTTTTCAATGAACACCACATCATCCTATTTTAGAGATACCAAATTAGAAGGAAAACACTATTCTGAGACTATGCTAAACATAGAAAAGCCCTGCTGATCCCCTACAACAAGGGGATTGGCAAGAGTCCTGTTTCCAATTAAATGAGCTTAGATAGATGTTTGCCTGAGCGTAGTCCATGGGGTATCTGAATTTGGGGAACAGGTACAGTCTGTGGATGTGAGGCAAATGGATCATGCCTTACTCAGCTGTCTGGATTTGGGGTGGAAAAGGGGTGGTCATTTTGACAGCTACAGCAGGTATGTAGGTAATGCCATGGGCACAAGACAGACCTAATGGAGAGGTGTGGGAATGGAAAGGTCTCACATTGTTTAGTGCCTGCTTCACTCCATTAACCAGCAGAGTTACAGATGGAGGCTAACAGGTCTCTGAGCATAAAGTTACAAATACCGATTTCAATGCATTAAAGAACCTGGAGTAAAACACTAGGGACCAGGAAAGCAGTAATTCATCGTCCTGTAGTAGCCAGTTGTTAATTGAGCCTTTGCTCATGGAGACAAATCCCCAGTGGCCACAAATTTCTGCTACAAATACAGCAATAGCCTTCCTTTAAGCAATAATTGAGGCACCACAGAACAATGAGTTCCTAAGAGAGACCCACACAGCCAAGGCATCATCTCACTGCCCACAAATGCATTCTGAAGGGCCCCTCCACACACATGTCCCAACCCATCACCTTAAGCCAGCTACACAGACTCTGCAGAGTAGCTTCAGACTTGTTCTTCCCCACGCACACACATGGGCTCAGACAGAGCATCCAGGGACATAAATCACTGACCCGATCAGTCTGAGTGCCTCAGCATCAGAGGAGCTCTGTGGCATGTGCTGAGACAGCAGCACTGTTATGTCTTTCCCTGGACTGCAAAAACTGCATTCCCACCTTCAAAATCCTTGTGCAGAGCCCAGAAACTCTGCAATATTGGGACTCTGATGCTATCACTTAATATGTTAAACTTTTACACGGCAGCCCTTCAAGGTCCCTCACATGGACAGTCCCACACTTGGACAGTATGCACCCATCACAGTCCTGCCTAGGGCAAGGAATGCACACAGTGGATTTTCTATATAGCTGCCTTGAGATTCAGTGAGATGAAGCTAGAGTCCTCCTGAATTGCCCAGTCTGGCTGGAAAGCTTTAGGGCAGAAAGGGGAGCATACACACACTCCATTTCATGAAGGGTTTGCCACCTTGGCTGGAGCAGTGTCATTGAAGTGCTGGAGGTACAGGTTATTAGGAATTAATTCTCTTTAGAGCAGCCAGAGCTAAGTCTTCCCCAATTTTCCATAGAAAAATAGCCAGTGACACTTTCTACCTGTTTGATATTTCGACTGGGATCTTCTCCATATGATGTGTGCCCACAGGGCAGGGAAGTAATAATGCCACCTCACATTAACACAGTATCTGTACAATGTCTGTTGAGCAAGGGCCATGTAGGCAAGAAATCATTTAAACTACAGCACCTTTATTGCTATTTTTTAGCCAATGATGAAAGATGTCCAGGCAGGGAACAGAAAAAAAAAGATGAAAGGGTGATGTTTAACTGCAAAGGCCATAAGAAATACCTTATTTTGAGGAGGCGTAGAAAAGATGTAAGAAGAGACTATGTAGAAGCAGGTGACAGAGGATGGACTTGGCCATTGAATAGAGGGAAGAAGGGGATTTTGAAGCCAACAGCCCATACTGATATCAAGAGATTTTAGTGAGGTTGGTCTCTTCTCCCAGGTAGCAAGTAACAGGACAAGAAGAAATGGCCTCAAGTTGCACCAGGGGAGGTTTAGACTGGATATTAGGAAAGGTCTCTTCATTGAAAGGGTCACCATGGAATGGAACAAACCCCAGGATCTGCTAGAATCATCATCCCTTGAAGTATTAAGGAGTAGATGTGGTACTCAGGGATATGATTTAGTGATGAACATGGTGGTGGCTGGGTTAATGGTTGAAAAGGCAGTGACCTGACCATGGCACAATTTGCCACCAGGAAGGACATGTGATAATGAACAGCTGCACAGCATCAAGTCCCTTACATGTTATGTATCCAAACACCGGACAATATTATGGAAAATGGAGGGGAAAAAATGAGAAAAAGAACCAACACATCTTGTCCAATTTTGGCCTATCCTAGCATTCTTCAGCTGGAAGGCTGAAAGTTCTTTGAAAGTAATTCAGCCTCCATTTCACAGGAGTAAAGCTTTACAGGCACTACATTAACACATTAAATTACATTCAGGCCAGAATTTGGCCAAGACAGTGTGCTGAGCACATCTACTCTAACTCTGTCAAGAGACCTCCCTTCTTCCAGTGTGCTCCTTGGCACTTCATGCTGTTTCCTTAGGTTTACAGTTACAGTGGCACAGTGGATCTTGCTACATTAAAATTGTCCTGATCAGTCAGGATGAGAGCAGAAGAAAAGTAGTACAAAAAGTCAAAGGGTTGGTAGGGCTATGAAAAGCAGACTTGACAACAGCATCCAGGCTTCAATGAGACTTATCCTGAATCTATACCTTTCCCATAACTTGCGGAATTCTATCTTTATTGCCTAATGATGCTGCTAGTCCTGGGACATGTGTAAGAACTAAATTGCAGATAGAATTAAATAGGAGGAGGATGATAACAGCAATAACAAGAAAAATAAAGTTTTTCTGCTCAGTTTGAATTTCATGGATACATGCCAAGAAGAGAT